>JAPYYW010000044.1:0-218721 GCA_030522545.1 Cremastinae sp. A BG-2022a | reverse complement strand
AAGTGTGATTTTTAAAGATTTTTACAAAACTAAGCGAATGGCGTTGGAATCACGTTAATTCATCAATTTTTTAAAAAGTTATCACTCCTTGAAGATTTTCGAAAAAATGGAAAGAGGTATATCTTAAAAAATTCGCAAAAATTTTTGAATTTTTTTTTATCGATTTTAAAACCTTATTCGATCGGAAATTTCCCGTAGATAACGAAAATGCTACTTATTCGAGGCGCAATTCAAGAATTCATATTGAAAAATTTAAAAAACTGATCCGAAAGTCAGTTTTTTGGCTTAGTTCGTTGACAAATTCACCGTCACTCGATGAAATCAACTTTATTAGAAGAGATTTTTAAAGATTTTTGCAAAATGAAAAGAATGATGCTAGAATTATGTTAATATATTTTAAAATTTATGACGTCTTGAAGATAGTCATTTGTCAAATATTTTCAATGTTCGAATTTCGAAATAAAAACTCTATACAAACATTGTTCTGTTAAAATGCAATGCCAATCCATTGTCAAGTCAATCCATTGTCGATAGATGAATTTCTATAGAATTTCATACTCTGCATTGCCATCTGGTCACGATGAGTTAAAATAAAGTAGCCTATGTTCAAAAGGACGTTGAAAACTGTCTCTATGACGAATTTCATTCAAATCCTTGCAAACGTTTTTGCGTAATCGAAATGAAGCTTATCCCATTAGTTTATAATTGCAAATAACATTAAATATATAGAAACGACTAATGGAAAAATAATTCCAACGATTAATTTTTAATCAATTTCGAAATTCACTCATTTCAATTAATCTCGCAAATTAATCTACTTATTTACTTTACCTGTTTTATTCTCTGAGAGAACGAACGATAGATTTCCCTCGACCTGTTGAGCGGACTCCAGTGTTTCGCCGACGGTTCCGTCATCGGCGGATTATTCGTCTGGTCGAGTTTTCTGTGAAAAAGAGCCTGATCCTGGGAGATCAGTTCGCTGGCCGTGAAATGGGAATCCGTTCGATCTCTCACCTCGCAAGTGGCGTAAGTCATATTCGTGCTGTTTAAAAATTCGTCGCCGAGCGCGTCCTCCAAAAAGTGCTCGACCTCGTAAGGGATCGTCCGATTAAAACTATCGTCGTTGCTAATCTCGTAAGTTTTATTATTATTGTTGTTGTTTATGCTGTTGTTGTTGTTACTGTGGCTCGCGAAAAGTTCGGGCGTGTCGGTATTTCCAATGGTCGATATGGAATTCGGATCGACGCGGGTCGGCGTCGAGAACTTTATCTTCGTCGAGTCCGAATGCAGCGATTTCCTCGTCGACTCCATTACCGGAATTTTCCTCGACAGTTTGGGCGTCTCGCAGTAAAAATCGTCTCGGGACTTGTTTCCGCTCGGTGAATATTCTTCTTCGGTCGTTTTATCGGCGATCGCGAAATTTTCAACGGGCGACGCGTCAAAGTCGCGCGTGCGTCGCTCTTCGTCGTTGTTCCGGTAATCCCGTGCTTTGTTCCTCGGCGATATTATTTCTTCCGGAGAGGGATGCTTCTTCGGAGTGTAGCCCGTGCGATGGAACTTGGTTTCTTCCAGGACCGGGTACAATCTTTCGGAAGGGTCGGAAAAGAACGAATCGTCGGCTATTATTCGCGCGACGGATGGTCTCAGTTCCAAATTCTTTATCTGGACTTCCAGGTTTTTAATCGCCTCGGTCAACGACGTTATCGAGGATCCGCTCTGATCGAGCGAAAGGTTTTCCAGGACGGGACGTTGCTCCGATATTTCGATATTTTTCAGCTCGGCGATCATCTTCTGGGGAATTTCCAAATTCACTTCGCGTATTTTCAACAACTGCGCAGGACCGTCCTGTGATTTCGAATTTTCTCCCATACTCGAATAAATTCTTCCGGATTCGTCAAAATCGCTCGTACTTTTCGCACCTCCGTTCAGCGAATTTTTCAAAGGCTTGCTCCATCCTCTCACGTTGCTCAGATCGAACGGTTTCGCGGTCGCATCGTCCCCTGGCAACATCGATAATTTTTCGACGCTCCTGTCGTACTTATTATTTTCGCCAACATCGAAAAAACTGTCGTTGTTCGGACTCTTTGAATTACTTTTCAGGAAAGAATATTGTGGATTGTCCTCCGCACCTGAATGCAAATTTTCATGAAAATATATTTATCGTGTATATAATTATGTGCACATGAAAAACAAATTTTCAGACTCACTTGTGAACGAGATTTCACGTCGCTTGAGCGAATTTTCCCCATTCCGCTCGTGCATTCGTCGCATCGAGGATCGTCGCAGCGAGGATCGTCGCACCATGTACTAAAATTCACGTGAATTATTTTACTTTACTATATCATTGTGCTGAAAAAATATATTTTTAAAAATAAATTTATAAAGCTCACTCGATTAAGCGCATCCTGAAGATCATCCATAACAAATTATTTTATTAAAACAATACGCACTGACTATATATTTATGACGAATTTTCAACGAAAATTTTACGTTTCAAAATTTTCGATCATACGATCGACATGCCGGCCGCTTACTGATTCGATATGCCTACTAAGGGCCCTTTGCAGGTCAACCGATGTTTACTTTTCATTGAACTCAGGTATGTAAACCTCTCCTATTTCTTTTTGTTTCGCACAATAATAATAATAATAATAATAATAATTCCTTAATGAGCATTCCAATACCTCTAAATAGGCGTAGAATTTCTTTTAAAAGAATACACTTTTATATTATTCGAATAAATTTTATTCGAATAAATTAAATTATCATTCAAATAAATAAAATTGAATTAGAAATTACCTTTTTTATCGATTGATGTTTTGGTACACAATTTTTTTAAAATGCATACGCATGGCTGATAAAGAAAATTATTTTTGATTGTCAAAGTTTTAGAGCTCGATTGTCAGATGTCGTTACAAGTCATGTCCAACAGCTGATGAGGATAGACCTTAGTGCGCGAGCGCTTGTCGAAGCGTCAGTTCGTGACTTTAATCTGTTTACGTTTCCAAAAATGCGCGATTATTTATATTTTTATAGTTTATCTAATATTACGTTACTAAAGAAGGCTTTCGAAGTATGACCGCTCCGACACATAGTGACAATGAACTCAAGCGTTTGCTCAACAATCCGGCGAAAAATGTGGAGGACAGCAGCATGGCACCACCACTTTCCGTAAGCCTTTAACGTTTAACCTGACAATTGGCCTTTAAGAAGGTATTGACGAAAGATATGAATGTGAATTGTCTGTATTGAATTTTTTTTAAGGTACAGAGTATTAATCCAGTTTTTTAATGGCTTAATTTCAAGTAGTATTATCGATAAAATAAAAGAAAAATATCCCAACAAAGTATGTTCGACATAAGCCAGAATCTTATGAGAAACCGTTAGCATACGCTCTTTTATCGAAAAAAATATATATTTAGAGTGAAGATTTAATTATTTACCATAAAAATACATAGTCATCGAACTTTTCATTGAATTATTTACTGATAATATCAGATATGACATACGTGAGTGAACTCAAGTCAAATTATAACTTAAAAATGAAAATCACTATTTCATTATCTGTATTACATGAATATTTTACATTTTGACATTAGTATATTTGGTAAAAAACGATTTATTCAATCTTAAAAATCATTTATTTATGCCTCATTTAAAAATAAGCCAAATAGTTTCTCATTTGATTAGTAAGTATCGCTAATACCTCCTTAACTTGGTTTGAAAAAAATGTATATGTTAATCACTTTCATATAGTTCCAAAAAATAACATAAATTTTTATATTTCAGACCAACGTGCCAAGACCCTCGACGTCACAAAATACAAACCCGCAATCGTTGATGAGCGCTGTTGCTCCTCCTCAGAGTCAAAAAGAAGTTTTGGAACCATGCTTGCAGTACGTTTAAATTTGTCAATATTATTTTTAAAGTGATTCTAAAAAAAAAACTGCAAATCAACTCTTTAATTATACTTAATGTGTCTTTTAACTATTATTTAATACTTTAAGAAGTATAAAAAATGCTTCCAACAGGACTTTTATTTTTTTTAAGCAAAGAAACAACAGTTTATTACTTTTGAGATTTATTTGTAATTATAATTTTTTCATGAAGCTCTCAATTCACAGCAATGATAATTACATAGATTTGAAATTGATAAGTCGCTTGTTATAATTAGGTACTTGATATAATGTTTTTCAAATAGCTTTAAAATTGTTTTAAAATTTCTTTTATCTATATTTGTCACTTCAGAAATGTTGTTGCTACGGTAGACCTGGGTACAGAATTGAAGCTCATGATGATCAATTCGAGAACGCGAAATTCCGAGTATAATCCTGCCAGATTCACTGGGCTAATCATGAGGATAAGAAACCCCAGAGTAACCGCTTTGATTTTTCGTTCCGGCAAGCTCGTTTGTACCGGAGCAAGATGTGAAGATGATTGTTTCTTGGCCGCGAGGAAATTTGCAAGAATTATTCAGAAACTTGGATTCCCGGTAAATGATTTTCTTAAGCGTATTTTGAACCATTTCATCTCGCATTATTTAAAATACATTTTTTGTTACAGGTGAAATTTATAAATTTTAAGATACAGAATATAGTCGCGACGTGTGATCTCAAATTTCCTATAAAATTGGAGAATTTGAATCATATGCACGGTCAGTTCTCGAGTTACGAACCCGAACTGTATCCTGGTTTGATTTATCGTATGGTGATGCCCAGAGTTGTACTTTTAATTTTCGTCAATGGAAAAGTCGTTTTGACAGGTACACTTTTCACAAGTTATATATCTTCATTCCCCAATAATAAAAATTGTTTACTTATTTTCTTAATTTTTATTTATTCTTTACTTTTAGGTGCTAAAAATCGAGGCGAGCTTCAGGAAGCACTGACGAATATTCACCCAATATTGAAGAGCTTCAGAAAACAATAATCATAATCAGTGAACAAAATATTCCATCAGCTAATGTATATTTTTCAAATTGCATTTTAATTTGTGTATTTTATTCTATTGTAATTTTTTTACCTATACGATATAATATATGCTTAAAAAATCATTTACGTAAAGTGAATAAACAAAAGATTTGTTCGTATTCTAGGTTTTGAGATCAATTCATTTTTATGGGATAAGATAAACAATTTTTTACATCGATAAAATGTATATATTTCAACATATCAACTATTATAAATACTTTCAATTACAAACGTATATATATATATATTTTTTTTTCCTTTCACGAGCACAGAATTGTCCAAAAAAATATGCCATGCAGAATGAAATAATCTTTATCAACTTTTAAAAGAACTTTTACATTACGGTAAATAAAAACATATATACTTTATTCTTAAAAATTTTAATTGGTAAATTTGATAATGATATATTAAACTGGAATAAATTTGAATCTTGAAATTGGTCCTGATGACGATTTTTTAATGCAAAGACGGCTTGTTTGCGCATTCGCAGGAGAAGATCGTTCTCAAGTTTTTCAATTATCATCTAACATTGAAAACGTTTGATAATTTGATAATAATGTCAGTATTGGCATTTTTCTCTCCGTACTTCATTTTATAGAATATTTATGTGATTTAGAACAAATGTAATATTTATACTAAATCGCATCAATATAAGATTTAGTATAAATATTATATTTATACTAAATCCGTTTAGTATAAATATTTGATATAAATATTATATTTAGTATAATATTATACTAAATTTAGTATTTAGTATAATATTATATTTAATACAATATTTATACTATTTGTATTTAGTATAAATATAATATTTATGCTAAATCACATAAATATATATATATAAATGTATTTATTTTATACAATATTTATGTGATTTAGGAAATAACGTGAATTCCCTTCTTTGCAGCGATCGGCAATTTTTCGCCACGAAGGAAAGGATTAGCGTCCTGTAAGATATTTAAAAAAAAAGTGAAAATCCATTATGAATGTCACTTAAGAGCTAAATAATATCGATGATAGAAGTTTAGGGTATAGAACCTGAAATTGCTCAATAATTTGATCAAAGTCAGATTTAACGAGTCGAACTCCGGGAAGACCTCGTTCACTCTTTTCACTCTGGGGACAATCAGCCATGTGCTCGGTGTCGCACATGCAGTCTTGTGCACCCTGAAAATCGCGACTGAAAGCCGCTGTATTTTCGAAATTTTCGATACAGTGATTTTCACCTGAAAAACAAAATTTTCGCGTTTCAAAAATATTTTCCATCGGAGTGTATAAAAACGTTAGAATTAAATGAAGAATTCTTACTCGTGAAGCCAATCGGGCACGGATTCGGGGGAGTGCAATAAGCAGGAAGGCTATTTTCAGCCTTCTCGTCCGTGATTCCCTTGAAACCAGCCAACTGAATTCTGTGATTTCCCTTCACGACCTCTACCGGCCTCTGATGAGTTCCCAGAGCGCTGTGTCTCAAATATTCTTGATCCCTGATACTCGGATTCGGATTCAATGTCTCGATACCCTCATAATCGATAGGCAATTCCGCAGGTGTTTCTTTCACTTTGTCATTATTGTTTCTCGTTCTCGAGCCATCGTGATACTCGAAATAGCTGTCGGCCGCGTCAGCCAGCTCGTTTCCCATTCGGTCGATCAAATCTCGTAACAGCATTTCCGTCATCAAGTGATCATCCTAAAATAACAATAAAATTGTCACTTCTACTCATTAACATATTTATTTACTTATTCTACAAATTAATTTATTATTAAATTTTACCTCGATCTCAGGTATGTACATCGTCCCATGGGCCACTGCCGTGATGACGAGAAGTCCAACAAAGGGAATCATCGTGATTCTAAAAATAATTATTGTATTTCACAAATGTCGGAGCAGGTTGTACAATAAAATTTATATAAACGACGTGAATATGGAATCAATTATCTGTCACGATAGTTTATTAATTGTTATTTTAGTAGGTTTGAACACTCACGAAAACTAAAAACTGTTTAATCGAATACAATGAATATTTGATAATGTCTTTTTCTTCTTTTAATTATTGTTTTATCAGAGAATATACACTGACTGGCGAGAGAGTAACGATCGAGTATCCAACTTGCAACGATTCCGTGGGGCTTTTGTGTACTCGTGGAGATACAAGGCGCCATCCGTGGTTACAGCCAGTATCAAAGTATTGATCGCACCGAGCTTTTCGCGCAACGAACTTGCCTGCGAGAAAAATAGGGATAAAGCGCCAATCGCATCCGCGGTTTCACCGCGAGTGTCTTTGCGGCTCGTAAAAAAGTCATTTTGTCCCGCAGAATTATTTGTCGCCATGTTTTTTGGCCTCGACCGTTTATCTAAAAAGATTTAAAGATCATTCTTTATTTCTTGTCCAATGAATTAAACAAAAATGTTTCGGGGATGAAACGCGAATAAAATTGATTGTTTCAGGTTTATGGCCATTCCGACAAGGCTTGAAAATGTTTGGCAAAACTCGATGTGATTGCCGGGGCGACAAACGGTAAACGGTAAAACGTATTATCTCGCGGGGTGCTTGGCAACTTCGGTGGAAGCGAAGATCAAAGGGTGTGTACCGCTGGTGGCCTCGTTGCAGAGAAAAGCAATCGCTACTCTCAACTCGCTTCCTAAACACCCCTGCTCCTAACCAACGCGTGTATAATTAAATTTATATGGGAATTCCAGAATTTACTTGGTACTTTTCCAACAAACACGGTGTACCGCTTTAATTGAACTATTTTGAAAAAATTTTTTGCTCCGTTCGAGAGGTTTGGAATCTTGTCTGAAATTCCTTCGGTTTTGCGACATTGCAGCGCGTCTCATCGACGAAGAGGATTCGAAGAATTTTCGATGGACAAATAATCGTCGACCATTGATTGGAATTCGAAATTCTATTCATACGAAACTTTATACCGCTCATTAAAAAATTCGTAGCGGATTCAATCAGTTGATCACACATCGAAAAAGCTTTTTCCCCGATTCGTTCGCTATCCACGTTTCTTTCTAATTACGACGTTGCTTCCTTTATTGAAGTTTACGAGCTGCGTGCGTAGAATCGAGGAATTCTCCTTAATGGATTCTTTCGATAATTATTTCGAACGGTAGCTTCAATCGCTCATCAAAAAGATGAAATAAGGCACTAAAAATATATAAATACCAAAAAGCTGGAGTATTGATCAAAAGCTATATTTTTTTATCCTGAGTTTCAGCAGTGTCCAACAAACATACATATTATGTTCCCAGTATAAAGCGAATTTATAATTTTAGAAATCTGAGATGATTTTTCATTAATTTTATTGATATGAAAAAGAAAAAAAGTTGAATGCTCCTTGGCAGGGTTTCTCGTCGTCGTCGTCGCGGGCACTGAAGTATTGATCTTTCTCACGAGAAGAGAGCGGGGATTCCTCGCGACCACAATCTGAATGAAGCACCCTCTTGCCTCGTACTCATTTGCAAAAACCCTCCGAAATATATGGCCCCACATGTTTCCGTCTCTTTCGAAGAACTCGTGGAAAAAAATCATCAGTAAGTTTTTCTTCGTCGATTCCTGACAATCGGAATACATTTTCAGCACATTTCTCTATTAACGAGCTGCATCTGTAAATGTTATTAGATTAAAAAGAAAAAAAATGTTGTAAAGTTCATGGAACGATCCACGCAATTTTTTTAAACCCATTAAACACCAAGATTCCCCAAACGTGTAACAAAATAAATAATCTTGATCATTAATCGGTTAATTGTTAAAAATATTTGATAATCGATTATTTAGAATATTAGAAGAATAAAATTAGAAATTTGTTGTTGTTCTCTTTAACAGAAAAATGATAAAAACAGACTTTTCCTTGATTTTTTTTTCCTCTTATGTTCGGTGCAAGTCTGCTCGCTCCCATCTTACCCTTTTCACAGCTCGAGAGTCGAGCCCTTGCTAGTGGCATTCATCACTTGATGTAAAACACATTAGCATTCTCCATGAACCCTTAATTTTCTCTTCCCTTGTGCCACGCACACATTTATGTATTTTTCGACCTAAAAAAGAGTACAACCCATTCCTCCTACGACCGAGGAAAATAATCTTTTTGAGAAGTTAATATCGGACGGTGAAAATTTATTGAACATTTTATGTTTTTCGCTCGAATGGTTATTTATTGAACATTTTGTTTTATAAAAGATTATGAAAAAATATTTAAAAATGCTTTTATTTGTCTGATTCTATAATTTTGTAAATTGCCAAACTTCGGATCGTTGTTTATTTTTGACAGACTAACCCATATGGATTTTAAGAACGAGTGAAAATGTTGATCACTGCGGGATTTCGAGTCGTTCGAAATCGGGCGGGATTCAGTGGAGAAAGAATAAAGCTCGATTTTCCTTTCGGAAAATAATGGAGAAATTTTCATACGAAACCATCAACAATAGTTAAAATGGTGAGATGACGTGCAGTGTAGATTCCAAAAAAATATGTATATTTTCAACTCTACTTTTATGGAGAAAATGAATTTTCAGAGTTCGATCGACGACGATGGAGCGGCGGAGGACATTTTCGAAAAATACGATCCGTACATCGAAAAAGTTCGCGCTCTCTTCGCGCCGAGTCTAGAACCTCGAATTTACAGTTGTCTCGAAACTTTCGTTTATGGGAACGAAGAGAAAGGACGATCGAACGAGGACGGGCTCGAGAGGAGGCTGCAAATGGCAGAAACTTGGCGAGAATCGAGCGAGGCTTTTCGCGATAACTGGGCCAACAAGGGACCCCGCGATAATATATTCAACCAGTCTATCAAATATTTAATCAAAGACGGTCTCATCGATTGTTTTCTAAATTCAATTATACTGAACAATCGACTGAACAAGATCAGCCGAGATTTGGATCGACTGGGTATTCGCAGGGATTTTCTCAGATATTTGACAGCTTGGAATTACATCAATGAGAGAGATTATTGGGTTGAGAGTAACGAAGAGCTGTGAGTTATTAATTCAATACTCTTTTTTTCTCTCTCTCCCTTTTTTCTTAGTTTATTAAAATTTTGATATTTTCAGCTCGATGCCGGCTTCAAATCAACCCTTAGATCATCAAAGTGACCTAGAGGTCGAAGTTGGGTCCCAAATTGTAAATGACAG
Organism: Cremastinae sp. A BG-2022a; assembly: GCA_030522545.1. Lineage (NCBI taxonomy): Eukaryota > Metazoa > Arthropoda > Insecta > Hymenoptera > Ichneumonidae > Cremastinae sp. A BG-2022a. The sequence continues at coordinate 208,620 of JAPYYW010000044.1, read as the reverse complement.
CAGAGAGAGTAAATTTAACAAGCCTCTGAAGAGACGAATAACGGCGGAAGATCCGCTGGAAGATTTAGAATACATGGAAAATATTCCAGAATATGTTCCGGAAAACATTCCAGAAAATGTCCTCGACAATCTATCAACAGCTCCCTTCGAAATTTCAGGTAGCATAGCGCCCAGTATCCGAACGGAATCCAGCCCGGACGAGAAGAAGAAAAATAAATCGATTTCTCGATGTAACTCGTGCAGAGCTTCGACTTGTTCGTATTACAGATCGAAAAGTTATTCGCAGCACGACTGGAAAGGGAAAAAATTGAAATTGAAACTTTGTGAGTCGAGCTGCGATTCGGTGAAAAATTCGAAATTTACGAAATTACGTTTGCCGTGCGCGATCGAGGACCTGATGTCCGTGTTCTTGAAAAATGATCAAATTCCACCCGATCTGTATTTCAAATTGAGAAAGAAAAAATTCCAGGCTGGTGTGCTAAGCATCTGTCGTCGAATAAACGAAATTATGAAAAATCTCGATAAACACGAAATCAGAAAGTGCAGGCTAACAGGCGAGATACTTCCTGGTCACTTGAATTTCAAAATAACTCAGCGTGAACCGAACGGATGCAAAGTATGTCTGCTGAACGATCGTGTGCCGACGAAAAAAATCGAGATCAATGCTTCTAAAGAATCGCTGCCGGGTCGATTGTCCCAGATCGTGGAGAACGAAAATTCACGATCAACGATCAACAAACCACTGGATATAAATTTGAACGATGATAAGATTAAATTAAACGATGAAATTAGAGGCTCGATCGAGCAGGATTATTCCAAGCCCAATGCAATCACAGAGGAAACGTGTATCTGCGACGATTCTCCGGATCATCAAAATTTTCCTGACGAGGGTGGAAACGAAACGAATAATTTAGCAGATCTCCCGACGGAGCCCGATGGGAAAAATTCGAAACAATTCATTCAGGAGGAATGCTCGATTTCCATAAAAGATTTCACGCTGGAAGAAGACTGCACGTGCAACAGATTTCTTAATTCTTCTTGTCAGGAAGAAAATGGAAAAATTGATGGTGAAATAAAAATAGAGCAGAAAGAAGATCAATTAATTTCAGAAAATAATCCACAAATTGACTCAATCGCGATTAATCCTGAAAATCCCTTTTGTCTCTGTGACAAAACTCTCGAAAAAGTAGTCAATCCTGTAGAGGATTCGATTGCAGAAAACTCAAGGGCAAGTTATGAGCAATCTTCGCAAAATCCAATTAACAAAATTCTGGAAAACCACGCATGTCAGTGCGGTTTTTCCGAATCATTGAATAAGTTACCCAACCAGTTCACTGAAAAAGTCGCGGAAGAAAATTCGGGAAACGATCTCGAAGTGAAAAATGACGAGGAAAAGAAGAAAAGTATCTCGTCCGAAACGAAAGAGATGAAAACAAAAAGCAAGTGTAAATTACGCTCAGACCAAAGTTTCTTCAAGTTACCAATGGAACGAGACGTCGTGGAAGTTCCATCAAATTCGTCATCCAGCAAATCTCTTTCGGAAACTCCAGATGGCAGTGACGAAAAAATTGCTCAGACGTGTGACTGTCCATCGGACTGTCGCTGCGAGAACAAAGCAATCCAGGATGTCGCTTCCAAGTATTCCCACGATTCCAGTCACTCGAATATTCAGGAAAACAAAAATTCGAAAAACGAAGAAGAAGCAAAACCTCGAATCTCGGCAGGGCTCGACGATCTGAGAGGCTCACCCATGAGAATCTTGACAGAATCGTTCCCCGAAAGGGAAGAACCGACGAAGCGTGCTCGGAAGAAAAATGAAACGATCACGAGAGAGCGTAAAAAATCGGGAGAAGAACCGCCGATTATTTCAGCGAAGCTCGGAGGAATAAACCAACATCAGAGAATAAATATTTCGATAGAACTCTGTTCTCAGTCAACAGAATCGATGGAACAGATGAAGAAGCAGCAAAAAAACGTAGCGAACATAACGATAGATAAAAAAATAGACAGGGTGAATGTGTCGTCGGAAAAGCGAAGATGCCATTCCGCGGATCGCGAACTCGCTGAGAAAAATGTGGGAACGCATTTGTCAGTCCGAGGATTGGAATTCAGAGAGGACTCGGAACAGGATGCTTCGAGTCTGAGAAATCCAAACGTGTGTGCGAATCCGATAAAATCCGGTTTACGTACCGCTGCGAAATTCGAGAGGCGATCGATGAGTCAGGCTGGGAAGAACCTCAGGCCTTACGAGGTTGGAGAATTCAGCAGACCGATGAGGAACAATGCACACGAGGGAAGAAGCAAACGTGGAAAATCGCGACGAGACGAGACGTCGCCCGGAGCCTCCGGCGGGTTTTCCCGATCGTCCATCGCCGGAAATATTTATCAAGCTTTCTCCGCGAGCTCCGTAGTTCGCATGAGGCATTTGATCAAGACCAAGCTTCGGAGAATCCTCCTCGAGCGCGACAAAGCGACGAACACCTCGAAGATGATTTTGACCAACAAAAAGTATCGCTTCAGCGTTCCAAATGGAAAAACCGATCGCGTGCTTCTCTCCCAAAAGTGCTGTCGCACGATCTGGGAAAGCGCCTCGGACTCGAACCGTACCTCGAGATCTTTCGTCTCCGAAGATCGAAACAGCATTTGCGATGCTCACGAAATTTGCCATCTATTCTACAACTCGCCAAAAGTATCGACGAATTCGTCCTCCCGTTACGAGCACATTTTCGAGGCTTCCGAATATTCCACAAATGGTCGTCGACCCGTCGATTCGCAAAAGGACTTTACAAATTACGAGCGATACGGACGAAACGTTGAGCCGATTAAAAATTATCCAAGACTGGCCGGTGGCAGTGACAATCCTGCGAGACGAAAATTCGACTCTCAAGAAACGTTGTTCTCAAAAAATCAAGAACCATTCGAGAGAGTTTCGAATGACGATGTGCAGGAAATTTTTCGAAACGACACGAAAGATTTCGTATCGTCGGGAAAGTTGGATTCGTCGCTGAAATCCACATCGAGACACATTTATTTTCACGAATTCGAAGAATTCGATTCGGACGAATTGTCGGAAACTTACTCCTGGCTAAAGGGAGAAAATGAAAAATCGAAAAAAGCGTATCCGTCGGAGATTCAAGGGGGACTCGAGAAAAAACGATCGAGAGTGGAGGCAAAAGTATCCTGCAAACGAATTCACGATCCCCGGCCACAGAAACTAAAACCAAAAGCTGAGGGCAATATTCGAAAAAATAATGAACCTGAAAAGACTTTCAATCCGACAATAAAATCCGACAATTTAAATAGAAACGGCTTCAGTCATTTGGACTACGACTTGAGATCGAAATTATCTCAATACGTGAATTTGTGCAAAAGTGTCAAGTATTCGCTGTTGAAGAGGATCCGACCAGAAATCAGCGGAGTTTCGATATCTTTCGATGAACGATGCAATTTTTAAATCTTCCAAAAATGACATTCAAAAAAATACATAATAAAGCTTTTACACATATTTAATGTACCGAGAACCATTTTATCGAAAAAAAAAACAATCAGCTTCGTATTTTTTATTTTTGGCCAAAGGTCAAAGTATATTTTTAGAGTAACGACGCTCAGCTTTTTCGTCACACCCGCTCCCATTATGTGGGCACCCTTCGGCCTGCGACAATCATCGGCGATATAATAACCTTCTGACGCGAAAATCCGTGTCACGCTGCGGACTCGATTACGATACAAATATGATGTAACGTCTATCTATACAGCAATACAGGACTACGTGCGATAAAAACGAAAATTGTGATAATCCGGCAATCTATATTATATCACATTTTTTTCCAGACAAAAGACCATTTTTCGAATAATTAAAAATTTAATAGTACATGCATTGAAAAAATCGTAAATACATGATAAATATTCAGGAAATGAATTGAAAGGCAGCACTGGTGAACTTGAAATAAAAATATAATTTTCAAGGACAATCGTGGACGAATAAATGATTCATGTATATCTAAATAAAGATTGCAAAATGCTAGATTAAAAGTGATGAGAGAAATGGGAGGGATTGTCGGGGAGAAAAAGGCGCTTTGGGTGAGCATCGAGAGAGTACGAAACGTAAAGCACCAGTTTGGAGAGCACAGCATCTCGTCCCCGGTTTGCCAGGATCGATATTTCCTGGCAACCGCGGAGGGTTGCCTACCCCGCTTTATTCTCTGTGTTTGCAACAATGCGAGTGTTAGCTCCTAACGTCTAGTGATGGCCTCGAACAGTTATGTCTCCTCTTCCTTGCCGTCTCCCTCTTTCTCGATCAATTTGACCGATAGGTCCAATTTCAGAAATCACCCATGTCAAAATTCTAAAAGCCATAACATTTGTCTCGTTTCTCTATTGAAATTGACATCTTATTCGTATATAAGGTGAACGAAGTCTTAAAATTCTCCATTAAATTTACATGATGAAAAATTCTTGCAATACTTTTCGCATAATTTAACAACAGTTTATGCTTTTTTAAATATTAAATTCCTTCGTTTCAAGAAAAGCGATATAACAACGCTCCAGCTTGCATATTTTTAGAAATAATGAAAATTTTCCAAAAGTTACAGGCCGATTAAATACTGCGCTCCCGAATCGACCCTAAACGTAGGGTGAAATATCCGACGGCCCACGCACAAACAGTCTCGAGTATAAAGACTTCTTTTGGAAAGGTAGGGGCTTAAAGAGACGTTTATCATCGATGAATGGGTTCGCCTTCGCCTTCTCATTTTTGTCATGTCATCAAATAATTCGCTAGATTATTTCCAACCGATATTACCAGAAAAATTGACGCGTACAATTGCGCAAATCATCAAGAAATGTAAAAATTAAATAATTCTTGGTCGCAGCGAAAATAAATAAAAAATGTTTAAAAAAAAACGTATAAAACTTTTTAAAAGGAAATAAAGGATATGCGATTTCATAGATTCTTTCCAGAGTTTCACCGATCATGAACTTTATTTCTCGCTTTATTATCGATATTAACACATCATTAGTAAGTTTATGTATGATTTTGTGATTGTTATTATGAATAGTTGTACGAGAAATAGTCCCGCCTAGGGTCGATCTGGAAAGGGGTTAGGAAAAAGGGGATTGGTTAGTGATATCGATGCGTCGAGATAGACGGACCAATAGAAAATGTGATACGAGACGCGCTGGCGCCGAAATTCCGTGTCGGCAAGTTAAACGAAAGCCAGCCGACGTATACGAGGAACGTCGACGAAGTTCTTCGTCGCGTACCCCGCGCTTTCGAACCCACACCGCACGTATCCCCGATCTGGACTTAATTATTGGTGAGTTTGTCATGTATTTATCCGATTTTTTTTCATCCCTACGTACATCATTTTCGCCGATCTTTTTATTCGCATTCTATCCGCGATTTGTCCCGTCCAATGGCCCAGAAATTCCGTCTCCACGAACGTGCCCCTCGGATTTTTTAATCGTCCTTACCTCCGGTGAGAAAAAAAAATGGAAACTTTGGTGCACGGAAAATCGATCGAGCTCCTCAGTGAATTGTGCAACGCTCCGGTCCGGTGAAAATTATCATTTATTTTTTCTCATTTTCTTACCGTAACGTGCTTTTATTAAATAATTTTTGTGAAACCGCCGAGGATCCTCAGTGGAAAATTGTGTTCTGTCTAGTGAAAACATTGAGAATTCTCGTCATCTCATGCTTGACTTCCAGTGCTCAACGATCTTTATTTTCTCTATATCTTTAGTCAATCGTGTAAACGTTAAATGTTAACGAAAAGTGCGTTTATTGTTGGCTGATCGGAAAAAAGTTTTGTCATTGATTTTTTTATTTTACGTTCTTTTTTTCTTACTAAAAATTTTTCTTACATGGTCACGAATTGAGAAACTTATTATCGTAGAAATGAGAGCGAATTCAAACTATTTTTATGATGGGATCGGAGAAAACATGGCGTCCCGATTTTCCCGGGTTACGTTGGTAAAAATTCCGATAGAAATCATTAATATTCCGTCGATGTACTAGATTTCCTATTCTTTAGTCATGCGTGAAGTCGATCGATCGGCAAAAAATGCGGCAGAAGAATATAAAGAAGAAAAAAGTGACGAGTCATTTTATCAAAAAAATAAAAAATAAGATAACAGAGTGAATGTCTTAATTTTCTGAGTATCTGACTCCACAAAAAATCCTTTACATATAGAAATTTATAATAGAACTTTTCATTATTAATGAAAAAAAAAAATTAATCACCAGTAGTATTTCAAAATAAAAAACAAAAAAATTATAAAAAAAGTTTAAATTATTGAAAATGTTGGTAAATAAGTTATTGAGGGTTGAAAAATTTGTCTCCTCTCGAATGGCAAGAGGATCGAAGAAAAAAGGCGAAGAGCACATCATCAAGTGGTTTAAGAGTCCCGACAGTTCGCCATAAAGTTCCCATTACGTCGTCGAGTTCATCCATCCTTCCCTTTTTTACCTCGCTCGCTCGTCTCTCCCCGTGCCCCTTTATTTCATATCTGGACTCTCCCTCGGTGCTCGAAACACGTGACGTGCACTTTGTGCCCATTGTTGGTCACGTGCCATTTTAATATCCGAGGGCCATTGTGTCACGTGTCGCGATAATAATCGCTTTCACAGTCGACTAAAACATTCTTATCTCGAGCCATTTCTTCCATTTTCACGAAAATGAGCGAGCAGAAAAGTCGCGTTGTCTCGATCGATTAAAATGACCAGATAAAACGAACCCAAAAATATAACTCGCAATGACATTTTTTCAAACGATTCAGAGCAAAATGGCATTTAATATTTTTTTTCTGTTTTCATTTTTTTTTTCAATATTTTTTACAGAGAAACAAATTAGCGAGATATTCCTTAAATGCAGAGTATATAATTTTTAGACTTGAGACTTTTTACTTTTTATTTTATCTTAGCATATCGTGTTCCATGAATCTCCGCGGCGTTTTTCTCTCCCTCGAGAACGCTCTCGGGAGAGCGCAAGGATCAGAGATAGATGGGTCTACCACTCCAAATAAACAGTCCTCGAGAGCATCCCCTCGTTTTATACGTAGACGCGGGATCCGAGCTTTCCGTTTTATGTGCGTATTCGAGAATTTTCCCTGTCTCTGTGAGCAACCCCTATCGCATCCAGACGGGGCGATTTCTCCATCACGAGAAATTGAAAAGAGACCTTGGCAAATCCCGAAAAAGCTATACTGACCGAAATTGTCACTGAATTTTTATTCGATCGATCTCTCAATGAAATATTTGTTCTCGTTTATATTTATCGAGAATGGGCTTTTTAAGTGAATTAAAAATGAAAATTATCGTTTCGTTACTTCAGTGAGAGATGAAATTTTTCCAGGGGCTGCAAAAAAAATAACATCGTAGCGATAGAAGAAACACCGAGGCAACCCCAATAATTTAAACAATGTCCGGATTCGCGGCGGCGGGTCTCGGCGCGTTCGCATCCCTTAAGACGAAAGCCTCGGAAAAACTCTCCGGGTAATTAAAACAATTGTTTAATATATAAAAATTATAGGGTGCATGTATGTTAGTTGTCAACAGTTCAAGTACACTTATTATACAATTTTTATATTTAGTATATTGTTCAAATAATTCAATATAACAAATTTTAGTATAACGTTTCAATATTTGTAAATTATTATCAAAATCATAATCAGGCATATGAAATAAACTAAACATTTTTTTATATACAATTAAAATATATTAATTTCCCAGAAAAAAATAATATTAAAATTCTAAGAAGACAAATAATTCTATAACCATTTATTGAATCATTTTCAAATTGGACCAATTCATCAAAGCAACAAATAATGATTTGATCACAGTTTTTAAGAATTCTCCTCTTGGCGTCTAAAAATGATTAACTTTGAAAATTGAGGAGATTATTTTTAAGCACAAAACTAAGTATCAAGCTGTATTTTGAAATGTTCTTTTGATTTGTAAAATAGTCTAAAAGTCAGAAGAAGCAATGCCGGCTACGAGGAGTTCGAGGCGCCTCCCAACCAGGAGAGCAAAGACAACATGGGCTTCGAGGACGAGAAAGGATTCCGCGGTACGTCTTTCGACTCGATACCGGAACCGGAAAGACCACCGTTGCGTCACATTGACACTTACTGTATGCCCGAGTGTCCTTGCCTTTCCAAGAGGTATACAATAGCAATGCTCGCCTGCTTAGGTGAGAACGAACTTTTTTTATGATTCCTCCGAAAAATATGCATTTTAAAAAATCTCTTGATAACCGAATAATATTCAAGAGTAAAATTTTCTAATATTCCAGGATTTGTAATATCATTTGGAATGCGTTGCAATATGGGAATGGCGAAAGGAATTATGAAGAACGAGACGGACGAGACGGGAGCGCTGAAGTACAATTACACGGTGGCGGTACAGAGCGCTCTCGATTCTTCTTTTTTCTGGGGTTATCTGATCACTCAAGTGCCAGGAGGATTTTTGGCTTCCTTCTATCCGGCTAACAAAATATTCGGCCTCGCGATCGCGGTATCCTCCTTTCTCAATCTTCTGGTGCCTGGTGCACTCGCGATCAACCCGATTCTCGAGATCTTCGTGCAAATTAGCAAAGGTCTTGTCGAGGTGAGAGAATGCAAAAAAAAAGAAAATTGAAAGAATGCAGTGCAAAGAATAAAATTCGCTGATTCGTTTCGTGCTCATACATTGCTTTTTTTATTTAGGGATTCACGTATCCAGCTTGTCACGGTATTTGGAAGTATTGGGCTCCTCCATTGGAGAGATCGAGACTGGCAACTCTCGCCTTTTGCGGCTCTTATGGTGCGATGGTAATCGGCATGCCACTCTCGGCTCTCCTGAGCCACTGGTTCGGTTGGGAAGCTTCCTTTTACTTTTACGGTAATTTAAAAATCCAACGCAAAATTAATAAAAAAATTTTAACATTTCGAAAGCCAAGTCAGTTTTCTTTTCTGAACGAATTAATTTTATTTTGACAGGCGTCTGCGGTTTGATCTGGTGGGCAGTCTGGCTGTGGCTAGCTTTCGAAAAGCCATCTTTGCACCCCTGTATCTCCGGCCGGGAGCTTCGGTACATCGAGGACTCCCTGGGCCAAGGTCAGACCCAAATGCCCCAGCCGACGTTCGCCACGACACCCTGGAGCAAATTTTTGACCTCAATGCCCGTTTACGCCATTATAGTCGCCAATTTCTGCAGATCGTGGAACTTTTACCTTCTTGTTCTATTCCAGTCACAATTCATGCAGGACGTCTTTAACATGCCTCTGGTCGAAGTAAGTATTCGGCAACACTTATTGACATTTCAAATATTGACTCTTTATTCTCGTGAAAAATTGATCGTTTGCATTTGATCATCCGATTTGTATACCTTCATTTATTGATTAATGAAATTTTGTATTCAGACTGGAATAATCGGATCACTTCCTCATTTGTTGATGACGATGATCGTACCTAGTGGTGGTATGCTTGCGGATCATTTGAGAAAACGTGGAATACTTTCGACTACCAATGTACGTAAACTCTTCAATTGCGGTGGCTTTGGAATGGAAGCCATATTCTTTCTGGTCATTGCCCATGCGACGATTCACAAAAATGCTACAGCTGCGACGACTGCACTCACCGTTGGGGTCGCTTGCAGTGGTTTCGCCATTTCTGGCTTCAATGTGAACCATCTAGACATTGCGCCAAGATACGCCAGTATACTCATGGGAATGTCCAACGGGATCGGAACGATCGCTGGTCTCCTCGTGCCCATTTTCGTTGACAATATTACTAAAAACAAGGTCAGACAAATTTTCAATTATTATCAAAGTATCCATATAAAATTATGCCTCTTCACGTTGAAACAATTTATTAGACCTACAGTTAAAGTGCATAGAGACCTAGTTGACGTAAGTTGATTATACAACGCTGATTGTTCTGAATCGTCTTTTTTTAATTAAATTACAAAGACAATGGGTCAGCACGCCAACTAACCCTTCTGTACGTTGTCCTTTGAGCAAACGAACTTGATACACTCCTGGTTGAAAATTGGTCTAGGTTGGTCTAACGTGTAAAGGCAGCATAAAACCTTGAAAGAAAAAAAAAGGTGTCGTCTCAAATTATCTATATAATTTACCAAACACTGTTAATCTAGGATGCCGAAAGCTGGAGAAACGTTTTCATAATCGCAGCCTGCGTCCATTTCTGCGGCGTCGCCTTCTACGCAATATTCTGCTCTGGGGAGCTTCAGCCGTGGGCCGACCCCTCGCTCGAGGAGCAAAAGAGTTGGAATCCGCTCGACGATCTTGGACAGACGAAACCTCCGGTGCCTCCACCGCCTAGAACGATGCAATCAGAGTTCATCGTAAGTTTTCAAATTCCTTCGAACATATGATCCAATTTCATCATTTTCGATCCAATATTGTAAAATTTTCTTCAAAGTAGGAAAATAAGTCAAAAGAACGAAATTGAATGTGCAAATTTGTGAATATTAGAAACAACCGTCGATGGATGGTAACGAATCGTGGAACGCGAACGCTCCGTCTCGTCCGGGTATGACGTACACGCAGGGAGACAGGATCGATCAGACGAGCGTGATAAATTACGGCTCGACCGGGACAAACGCGAGCAATCCCTTTCACTCGACAAATCCATTCGTATCGGACGTTAGCACGTCACTGGTCCAACCGCCTGCCAGGGACGATTACGGGCACGACGTTTACGCGACGTCGGGGACGCAGGATCCAAGTTCAACGAGCGAGAGACAAGACCCCGCGGCTTACGACTGGAATACCGCGAGCGCGACCAACGAGAATCAGCATTGGGAATAAAAACGCGAATAAGAATTAGGTGACCAAACATCAAGGTCGGTAGTTGAATGTCTTATCGCTATTCCTTTTTTTTCGTTGATTCGAATTCGAATCGCATATCGTCCTTTTCGTTTGGAACGATCGTTGAATGATCTGGTAATCGAGAAACATTGAAAAACGGGTGAAACCCGCGAAATGGAACGTAACGGGGTTTCACGGTGATCCGCTTCGTAAAGTTATCGCCAAATTGATCATAATAATTTTCATTTCTGTCACTTTGAACATTTACTTAGTACTCGACGAGCTTTTGGAAAAACTTGATTTTTGAAGAGAAAATTTGTATCACCGCTCGTAGACATTTTTTTTCGGATAAATGTGAATTTTCGAGTGCAGAATGCGCCGAGTGTGCCAATCACCCTGTGACTCCGTGAAACGCAAAAAAAATCAAATATTGTTGTTTTTTTTTTCATTTATAGAGACCGAATTTTTACCTTCGACGCTGGTAAAGTATAAAATATTCGAAAGAGCAGCGAGGAAACTGAAAGTATTATAAAATAAGAGACAAAAGAAAAAGAGTATATTTATCGTAAGACGAGAAGGGAAAGATTTAAAAAACGTGTGAGAGGAAGAATAATATTCACAGCGGGTATTTCTGAATCGTTTCAAGAGATGAAAGCGACAGAGTTGCCTATTTTATTGTATATAAAGGAAAAAAAATACAGGAGAAAGAATACGACGATATTAATCGTATAAAAATGAGTTAGCAGAAAGAAATGGGAGAATTTATTGGATTTAATTGAATCAACAATACGTGGAAAATTTGTTGACCAGGAAACTTTTCCTTTCGAGAAAGTATTTTAAAATTAACGTAAAATGACAATACATTGCACATGTTATACAAACCGCACGCGACTCACCGAGTCGACTAAACTCTAAAGGGGACAATAAGAGAGAAATATTGACGGATGCTGTCATTTTTAAAATCAATGCTGATAAGGCTGATTCGATGATAATGCGCACTTGTTGTTAAATTCGCACGTTTACCCAAGCAATACTTTATTTAAGCAGAGTATAATTTAACGATGTTCGAAAGTATATATTTCTTAAACATTTTGAGATACGACAATAATTGAAATATTGGAAGAAAAACAAGCTTGATAGAAAGAAAAAAATTGACGGACAGAAATTTTTGATTATTTTGGACCATGCAGCAGTTTATACAATAAATACTGGATTCGAGTCGCAGGACGATTGTCTCGAGCGTTTAAAAAAAGACGAAAGTAAATCGAAACGAATGAAAGTATACCGTGTGATAAGAAGTGAAAGTATTTTAAAAAATATCAAAAATTCATCGACATAAGTGCAACTAATTATTTCTCAAAAGAGGAAAAGACGATAGCTTGACGTGAATGAACAGTTCATCGTAGCTTCAGATTTTAGACTAGAAAATTCAACGTGAACAGATAATCGTTGCTTCACTGATGTGTATGTGCAAATCAAATAATTTAACAATTTGTAGGATGAAAATATTTGTTGTTTATTTTCGCGTTCTCACTGAGAATTACGCTCGTCGAGGGTTGTATCTAGATAATTCACGAAAAAGGGCACGTGCTTAGAAGGCCGGGTTCTCGATAATAAAGAGGGAAAAGTAATAAATACCAAAAGAGAATTAAAAAAAAACATCGAGCAATATATTTTTTATTTGCTCGAAAATTTGTGAAATTAGTCAATTGACGCGAGACCTTTTTCGAAATCGAACGTTAAAGTATCAATGAAAACAGAGAAAGTATTCATATAGAATAAATAAATAATGAGGCGTACTCATAAATTATTAAATTACGTACGCCTGTCCGTTTAAAAATACGAGTGTCAGGAGATGTAAAAATTCACTCGTATTTTTCTACTGACAAATGTACAGGGAAGGAAAGGAAAAAGTATATATATTGAAAATTATTACTAATTGAATAATTTTATTCTCGGCCCAATACGATCTATCGCGTTGTACGTGTACGATAATATTATAGCCGGTGCTAACGAAAGGCAATAGTGTGATTAGGAAATTAGTTATAGCTCCGTTTCTCGGCGTGGTGACGAAATGTAAATTTCATACGTTTAACATTTTTCGATATTGCCATTTAGAAGTTCTATTCAATTTATTCTCTTTTATTTCCATTCTAATTTCACAAATAGTCGATTTTTTGTTACCTTTTATTTTAATTTTCTATAAATTGCATGTAAATACAATCAGAATATACATTGATATGGTTTTTATTGAGTTTAACTAGTTAAACTAGGTTCAGTCGGTGTTATCTACTCGTGCAATTTTTATTCCACTCGTTATTGTTGTCAGAAAGGCTTAAAAATCTATATACAGACAAATATTACATATAACGAAACTATACAAGTTACATTTACAAAGTATTTTACGTGGCTTGAAAACAATCCGTGAATTATTTTTTCTACCCACATGTTTTACATTTTTTTGACGCTTGCACAAAATATTTCCGAAGAGTTTGTACTTCCAGTTTTGTTTTGTTCAACCATTCATTCAGAAGAATCTTTTTTAATAAGTGTATGTCTTTTTATAGAAAATTTTTTTTCGAGCTGTCCAAGGATGATTGTAATGCATCCAAGCAAAAGTTAAATATCTAGGGAATGTATATTCGTTAACTGTGTATTGGAGTAGTGTCTGGCCTAATGTTACTGAAGATTTTGATTGAAGAAAAGCCATGCAGATAACATTTAAAAATCCGAAAATGAAATCAAAGATTTGGAAATAGCCTCGAATCTCGTTAACTGTAAGGTGAAAGAATAATTATAAAAGAGATATTAAATGAAGAATACATACCTAGGATAAGTTCAAATGCTGTTCGAACAATAATACGGATATATTTATATAGATATATATATCCATAGTTAATTTTACGACAATAAATAATCTTGTATGGGGAGTGTTTGAGAAAGTAAAAAAAATGGTGTGTGTCCTTACCGACTGATTATTATGCACTTCTAATAATTGATAAGAATGACAATACTCTCATTAAAAAGTAATTCATAACTGTGTGAAGATTTTTGTTCGCGAATTCTTCAATGGTAGAAATAAATTCGAAGTATTATCTTTTTTTAAATTATACTGATACAAATTTCAAGTTCACACATTTACATATTTATGAATGAAACAAGTTTTTTTGAGATCAATTGCGTAATTGTTTTGATTAAGAGTGAGTGAAAGATTGCAAAAGGGTGAGAGGTCAGTAGCTTTTATCACAGAGTTCATTATTTACATTTGGATTGTAAATAAGTGTCCTGGAAACTTGTCAATACGATAAATTCATCGTCAGGAACGATTAATGCACAAAAATGCAGGCATCTTCAATTAGAGCCTAGCCACGAAAACCTGTATGTCGCGAAAAAAGTAAAAAAAAATTGTTTTCCTTTTATTTACCGTATAATTTGAACTCCGCATAATTTGTATCATGATTCACTAGAACAATAAATATATTCGTTTGAGCGAGGAAATGAAACGCGTAGAAAATGAATGAAAGAGTATGGGAAAACGTAATAGAGGTGTTTATAACAATGAAATAGTTATCGAAAATTATTTGTAAGAAGTTAAGTGTTGATATAAATCAAGAAACATTTCTGAAAAATAATTTTACTCTCGTTTTGAACAATGCGACACAGAATTGTTTTTTTAAAATTAATTCATTAAAAAATCGTATATCTCGCACGAATGGCAACATCGAAAGAAGCAGGATATGGCACGATGGCAATAACGATGCGGTAAGACATCGAAAAACATTGCAATACTCAGACACATCGATATATTAATTGATTACGTTTATTTTGTTCATATTTTCCTTCTTTTTCTCTAATTTAAAAACGAAACCACAATCCCACATCATATTTTTCATCGATGTTTATGATAAAAAATAAGAAACAATCCGCGATGCATTGTACATAGATATGCTCGTAGATGTATATATATATCTATGCGTACTTAGCAAAATGAAGAGGAAAAACGAAGCATACCCATACACAAGAAAGAGCAGACGAAAAATATAATAAATGAAACTTCATAGATATCGTAACTTGTACATTTTTGAGTAAAAATCTCTAACTGGCAAATATTCATGTATTCGGAGTATCTATTATCCAAAAATTGTATCAATTATTATTATTATTATTGGTTAATTAATTATTATGTGGACAATAACGAGGAAAGTATTGGAAAAAATAATGAAAGTAATACATCGTTAAGGACAATAATTTACGAGAAAAAATGAATTCAATGATATTACGACGATTAAATTAATGAAAATAAAATAATGTGCGGTTTCTGCTCAGCTGAGCGGCCAGAATTGAAATTTTGATCTTTTATCCTTAATGGCTGGTGAAAAAGAATTTGATGCCTGGTGACGATAGCGAGGATAATCGCATCAATTTATAAATGGTATATCCAGCTTCGAATGGCTTGTCATTAGGTGTCGATATTGAAATCACTATGGTATGTTTTTGAAAGAAATATAAATGAAACTTTAAAAAAATTACCGAAATCATTTAAATGATTGAAAAAAAAAAATCACGGATTCGCATCTGAAAAAATTCGTGCGTTGCGAAAAAATGCGAAAAATCTCTTTAATGTCGTGTATCCGAATGACAGGTCTGTTCCGTAATAACAGAAGAATAATGAAAACGAAGCGAAACTGCAGTTCTAGATTAAAATGAAAAAAAAGTGAAGAGAAATGAAAAAAAAATTATTGTTACACACCGTCACCCACTGTGTCTGGTTTGTTAATACTTATTGCATCAATTATTATGTAAAATATTGTATGTAAAATGTAACCTGAGTGTATTATTCGATAATACATAAAAACAAAGAATACTGGCGACTATTGACAATAAAGTGTAAGCCAATCTTTTCAAAGATTAGTTCTCGTGTGTCAGACGTGAAAAATATAATTTATTTTTTATTTTTCGGTATTAATTTTTTAAACTATATTTTTACTGGAGTATTTCTTTCTTCATATATAGTATTAAAATTTTTTCCGGTAATTGCTCGAAAGCAAAAATGAGTTCTCGGAGCTCATCGCATCACTCTCGTGTCCTAGTCTGTGTCACCTCTGTAATTTTCATAAAGTATATATTACGTACGCATAATAGCACTTTTTTCTCTCTTTCTCCCTTTCTTTCTTGCTCGGTGCATTGCAAAGAGACCGGAAAACACGCGAGCGTCACTCCATTTTGCACCACACATTATAAATTATCATAAAACGAGCCCTGTATAATTTCGAGCACATACTTGGGATTCCCGTCGTATTCGTGTCATGAAAAAAATAATAGTACTAAAAAAAAAATTAAAAATTACATGTCTTTCTCATTGTTTCTTTAGATTCTCCAGAAATAAATTTCTTTCCCGCCAGGCCGAAGCTCGTTGGCAGAAAGTTAATGTGTTTATTTAATCTTTTCTCGATGTTGTTTTTGCCCAGATGAGGGATTTAAGAAATAGTCAACAGGAAGTAAAATGGTATTAACATTGTAAGAAGAAATTTATTTACAATTCATTGCATGATTTCTCAATCCTTCGAAATCGCCTATTTGCGGATTCAAACAAATTTTTTACGCTTGTTCTGGGATCGTTCGTGTTCGGGATTCGCGTGCGGCAAAGTGTCCGAGGAAATGAGAAGAAGAGCGAGCTGATTGTGAGAGTGAAAAAAAGCAATATTGCGGTCGGGCCTCTTTTCTTTCTCATTAAATCGTCCTTGCATCACTGTTCTCTCGCTTCACCGGCGAATCTCTCGGATAACGTAATTTTTTCTCTTTAATTCCTATTTACTATAAACAATTGTATTACACGCTTGGAAGGATTTACACACACTGGCGTGACGAGGAAAACGAGTTTCCTTGCCATAAATAGCTTTGAACGGACCGTAAAATTCGTCAGATAAGAACTCGCGTTCGGATCGGTACGAATCATCTAGAAAAAAAATTTAATTTTCCATTAATTTTTCTTTCTTAGCGAAAAAATCTTCCTCAAATTGCATGCGATTTATATGAGCAAGAAGTTCCTATAATTCTTATAATTGAGACACTGGCAAAGTTGGAAAAATAATAAAAATGTTTCGTCGATCGATCGAGTGTTCAGAGTCGAGGAATTGAGTTGTAAAATGTTTTTTTTAAATTAGCAACGGAGGCTGCTATCTGTGACAAATTATTTTTCAAATAATAGCGATTGGCTGTCACGCACGCTTTTAAATCTGTTGTTCGCTCGGAGGCACGAACACTCACGCGTGGTGAGGAGTCGGTCTGTAAAAAGGGGAAGAGCGATACTTTCTAAATTCTCTCGTATTCCCGATGAGTTTACATTTTGCAATTGGACACCGAGCGAGTATCACTTTTACTGATTTTTCATCTCCTCAAAACTCAGGCGACAGATGTTATATCACAAACGACGCGAATGCGGGAGATGGCGGTCAGTGTCGTGAGATATCTCTTCATCGTCCTGATAATCTTCCAACAGTACTGTAAGTCAATCTTCATTTTTACGATTATTAACAATTTTTAAATAATTTTATCAAATTTTTAATACTCTTAATAATGTAATCTTTTACTTTTAATAATCTTACACATCAAATATATAATCTTTTCATATACATTTTTTATTTAATTGAAACTATCTTTCCCATTATTAATTTATTAATTGTTCGATAAAAAAAATATTTATGAAAATTTGAGTTGAACGATTGTAAAAATGATTAATTACTGATATTGCTGAAAATTAGACATTTATGAAAGGATGAGAGTCCAATCGGTCGACCTCAACCTCCTTTTCAACCGGTCGCGGTCTATTTGCCTTGTGCAATAAGTGCAAGATTTAACCTCTCGTAATACCAGGGCATCTGCAATTCATTATACAAGCTCGAGGACGATTACATCGTACTTACTTTGACACAGAAATCATATAATATCACCTCGTTATCCCGTGATTTCATTTAATGAACCGACATTATTTTTTTTTAGTTTACGTCAGGGGCCAGAATAAGACACTCAAAGATCTCTTTAATAGTACATCTTGTGTTCCGCCACCATTCACTTGTCCTCATCCGCAAATCGAGTTTTACTTGTACACAAGGTGAGTCAAATTATTTTTTAATTTATTTATATAAATTATCGTTGTAACTTTTCCCATAAAAAGAAACATTCAAAAGTTTTTTTTTACACACGTTTCTCGCGAATATTCCTAGAAAGATGGACTTTTGACATTTTAAAAAATGTTTTTTCTTCATTTTTTCTTAAAATTTTCATTTTTTTTAATGCAAAGGAAGTTCATAATATTTTTATGACTTTTTCATTCGAGAACTCTCGATTTCAAGATCACGATCGGTTTTATCCCGGAATGAAAGTGACCTAGATACGAGTCGAGCACCTTTCTCCGTTTTGCTGTGTAGAACCAAAACACGTCTGTACAGCAGAGTCTTTAATGCATTTATGTTACTCTATACCGGTCGCTCTCACTGGCTGACGGCGTTCCTCCGGTGACAACCAGTTTTAATCTTGCTTCGAAATCGCGTGATCACCGATTTTTTTAATATATCAAGGAAAAAACACGAAGGCCGTTGAATTTTTTCCTACTGATACCCAACACTTTTTTTACATAATCCTCAAAAGTGACAGTTTACCGAAGAACACGTTTATATATTATTTTTTTGTGTCCATTTATGAGAAGGACAAGTTTTTTTGTTATCGTGGATTCATGTTAAAAGAATTGACAAAAATAATGAATTTTGTTTCGAAGGACTACCCAGAACAATCCCGCTCTCATTGACGTGCTGAATCCTCGATCGCTCGATTACACAACGTTCGACAGATCTCATCCAACGAAAGTGATAATACATGGTTTCGGCGGTGGAAGAAATTTGGCCCCGAGTACCGATTTGCGAAATGGTGAGAATTTTATTTCATTTCAATCTTATTATTATTTGGATAATAAAAAATTAAATATATTTACAGATAAATTTCTGCAAACAAAAATGTTAAGTAAATGTGTTTTTTTTTCAATAATTTCTAGCGTATTTCAAGCGAGGAAATTTTAATATTATAATCGTGGATTACGGTTCACTCGTTCGGGAGCCATGTCTTTCTCAGATGCAATGGGCCCCGGATTTTTGCTCTCAGTGCATCGCCCAGCTCGTGGTATATTTGAGAGATCATCCTATCGGCACGCCGATCGAGAGTATACATGTGCTCGGGTACAGCGTGGGCGCACACATCGCCGGGCTCATCGCCAATCATTTGCCAGATGACAAACTCGGCAGAATAACCGGTAATTCGAAAAAAAATACATAAAATTTTATTCTCTCTTTTCGAACTATCCTATATGTAAAAAGAAAAAAATTATCGTCAGATGACCAAAAGACCAATTTTGATCGGTAATAGAAAGTCTATAAACATACCAGAATCAGATATTCCTTGACTTTGAGATTTCTGTAGATAAAGCCGATCTCAAGAGGCCTCTGTAGCAATAAAAAGCAATTTTATTTTCCACACAAACTAATTGGAAATTCTTTTGAAAAAAAAAATTTGCATTCTTATAAGTATATATTTTATTTTAGCTTTCTCTAAATGTTTTAAGCTTGCCTCTTCTTTCTCTAAAAAACAAGAAGCACGTGTTTTGTTAAAAAAACTACTTCACAGCCGTAGTCACTAGGCGAGGGACGTGAACGTTTCAGGTCTCGACCCGACGATATTTTTTTACATGAATGGGAACCGTTCGAGGGATTTGGACCTGACGGACGCGCACTTTGTGGACATAATCCACACGGGAGCGGGAATCCTGGGGCAGTGGGGCCCGAACGGCCACGTCGATTTTTATGTAAACGGTGGATCAAGTCAGCCCGGATGCGCGACCTCCTCGATCCTCCGTAAGACAAAAAATCATCGAATTAATCTTTCGAATAACGTCATTAAAAAATTAAATAATCGTTACCTTCATTGCCATTATAATTTAACAGAAAAAAAGAATCGCAAAAATATTATTTCAATGATTATTTGTCAAAGAAACCCTCTCGTGCGATCACACAAAAGTAACGCCCTACTACATCGAATCGATCACTTCGAAAGTCGGATTTTGGGCCGCACCGTGTGCGAATTTGCTATCCTACCTCATCGGATGGTGCAATCCACCGGAAGAGGATTACATTCTGATGGGAGAGGACACGCCTCTTACGTGAGTCTCATTTTATCATTTTTGAATATTAAAAAAGACACGAGGCCTCTAATCGATTCATTGGAATAGAGTGCATTATACGAAATTATATGAAATATGCACCTAGAAGAATCGCTAAATATCAATTTGAAGATGTCAAAATTTATTATAGAGTACATTTTAATTTAAACTTTTATTTGGCTCCTTACGATTGAAAAAATATATTAAAAAATGTGGGGTCTTTTATTTTTACAGAGCAAGAGGCATTTATTATCTGTCAACAAACGCACGCAAACCATACGCCCGAGGACTACCCGGAAAAAAGCGACCCCAGAAAAATCGGAAGCAATAGTCCTGCCACCAGTATTAAGTCTTCTTAAGCAGCTTATCAATATAATTATAGAATGACGAAAACAATGTTACAGCCTCGTCCAAAAATCAATGTGACTCGTCCCTGATTTTTCATCGACATTTTTTTTATTTTTTTACTCAACACGACTTGAAAATTATACATTGTTGAATTTTTGTACGTACTTGTTTCTATGTATTATATTTTGGGCACACTTACCTTTTTTGCGTTCTGAAATATTGTTCAAATAATTACTATAATTTCCACATTTCTCAAGTATTCTTTTTTATGTTAACAACAATATTTATTACATAATAATTACGATATAATAATAACTTCTATTGATTTACAGTACATCGTCACGCTAATCCTTATTGATATTCAGTGGAGTGATTACAGTTATTTGATACATCCTCGTGTTTTATTTTTTCATCGCAAGCTTCTTGGAGACGTTTTTCCGAGATTGTGTCTCGAAAAATGTTTGTCTTGCCGGGTCACATGCATTTTTCTTCTCAGAGGATGGTCGTCCGTAGGGGTTGAGGAATGGAGACTCTTCAATACCGTTTTCTGCTCCTTCTATCTCTCTCGATAATCATTCGTTCTCAAATACTTTAAGCAACTCTTCGACCAATTTTCTGGATAATTTTCTCCTTTCTTCCTCTCATTTTCCCTCTCAATTTTTCGCAGCGAATAATGTGCCTGGCTGTTGTTATCTGCTCGCGACAGTCGCTATATAAAAAAATTAATAAAAGCGAACGAGGAGTGAACGAATTTAGTCACGAAACTGTTTGTCGTTTTATTCTCTTTTTATTGGTTCTTTGCGAGAATGTTGCTTCGTTGATTATCTTATTTCGTAATTTTTTTAATATGACAC
Organism: Cremastinae sp. A BG-2022a; assembly: GCA_030522545.1. NCBI lineage: Eukaryota > Metazoa > Arthropoda > Insecta > Hymenoptera > Ichneumonidae > Cremastinae sp. A BG-2022a. The sequence continues at coordinate 187,405 of JAPYYW010000044.1, read as the reverse complement.
TCCAGCTTCGCATCCAATTATTCACTCCGTAAAACTTACGTGAAAGGAATATGTCATTTTCCGGATTATAAAAGAAAACTTTTACAAATTCCGATCAGTTTTTTTTCCTTCTTTACTCGATATTTTAATATATTATTTACATGATTCCTGTACCACACAAGCTCCGAGACTGCGGGACACGACGAGAGATGAATTTTACTCTGGGAATGATCGATGACTGAATATTCAATGGAATAAACCGACAACTACGTTTTTCTAAACGGTACATTCGTAATTAGTGCGTGCTCTTCCTTCTCCTTCCAGATGATTGAGTGTTTTTTTAATTAATACTTTTTTTTTAATCGTAACTGAGCGCTCTCGCAATTTTTTGTTTCTGAATTTTCATCGGATCCAATAATGAATTTCCCCGTAAAACCGAGAAAATCAAAAGTTCAAGGATTCGCTCAATATTATAAACATTGGATCTTTTCTAATAATTCGCGAAAGATAGAAAATCGATGACCGCTATAGAGATTTATAGTCAGGCACTGATAGATTGAGATTTATCAATAATTATTTTTAAAGTGTTCACGTAGGAAAAATCTGAGAATGAGACGACGTGCACTAATCTGCAGCTACGTTTTTTTTTCAAGTGCCTCACACTGACTAGAATTTTAAATCGCTTCACGAACACCAGTTACATTTTAATCAATTTTTCGTGTCGATGTATTTGATTTTTTTTTTAATTAAACAGTTTCTCGTATTCGAGAACACAAATAAAGATGGATTTTTAAAGTTCTCTTTTATAAAGCTGATATTTCGATGGAATCGCAAGCTTTACGAGAATTATTTCGAGGCAGCAAAGGCATCGAGGTTTTTAGGCACGTGGGTTGTTTTTGCGCTCACGCGTGTCTATACGCTTCATCTCTTCTTCCATTTTCCCTTCATCAACTCTTCCGCTTATTCTACAAACAATTGGCAACGCTGTAGAAAGGAGAAAGAAAAAATATCTCGGCCCCAAGGATCGGAAATTCAGATCGAAAATCGCGAGATCGCTCACTCGGCTTATAATCGTTATTACAATCTCTGCACATTTCTTTTTACGACACTCATTCTACGTCAATTTTTCTCTACTCAGTTATGGCTATGAGAAAAAGAAATATCATCGATAAATGAAAATTTAAATGTTACAGTGTCAAAAAGAAAATAACTCGTGACAGCTATATTTTTCTACGTCTGCTACCCATTATTCTTTTTTTTTTCATTTCCTTCGACGTGATTCAATTTTTTTCGATGATGAGTGAGAATGCGTGACGCTATTTTTATTCGGAATGATTAGGCGTCATCGATTATATGGTGAATATTATGATTCTTTAAAAGTATGTCTTATGGTTTTTCATTATCTCGTAGAAATTCGAGTATTTGATTGTTGAAGGGCCGTGGCTTCGATCGATGAGGATTTGCGGCGCGCGATTCGTGTGAAAAACGATGACGAAAATAATAAAAGGCACTATACATACATTTTATATAGATTTATCTCGTGTGAAGGTACGTTGCGTGCATTTACGTGTGCAATCGATCATTTTTTTTATCTCTCTCTCTCTCTTTTTCTCTGCTTCTATCTCGTTCGTAATCTCTTCATCAAACTCGCTCTCCATTTTTCTCTCTTTTACTTTACGTTACTATGTACCCGACAGTTAAATATGTTTATTTACACGACCAACATGAAATTATGATATTTTTTCTCGTCTCACAAATCCGTTAGGTACTCTCTTAGCTGGACGTTTCTCTAGCGGAGGCTCGCTCATCGAAATTCGTTTTATTTTTTCTTTGTAATTGTGCAGTTCACAGAATTCGAGGTAAAAAAAATAATAAAAGTGAAAAAGAAAATTATTTAACGAAAAATTGATGTCTACGTAGCGAGTGCACTGTGCTCATTTTTTGTCGCGCACCTATTTTTAGCCTACGATCGATGTCATTGCCCGTGCGCAACGCCAATTTCTCGATTTAATCGGTTTTTCACTCTTTTCTGTTCTTTTTTTTTCATTTCTCCTCTTCTCTCTCTCTTACTTCCTCCTTCGACTCCCTGCAATTATCGATTACGATGACGCGAATTTACATGAAAATTCTATTGATAATTTTATTCATCGCCCCCTCCTCTTCCTCTTATTTTTTTACGATATAATTGGTCCTGACGAAACCGATAGAACCAAAATAATAATAAAAATAGTGATGAAATTGAAGAGTAATGAATTTTTTTTCCATGAATTTACTTTTCTCCGAGTCTCCAAATTTTCGTAAAACGCACGTAAATATAATATTTTTGTCTTCTTGGCATGTATTAATTTTATTATATTTTACGGGATATAGGCGTTGAGCAAAACGAAAGATAGAAGGAACTCATGAAAAGATGAGATTTGTGAGAAAATTTCAGCAAGTTAAGCGAAAATTTCGCTCTAGCTCTCAAAGAATGTTATAATGAGCGCTGTTTTCACGACGAATCTGCAATCTAAAAATTATTCAATTCACTGGATTCACGTCACTACCGTCGATACAGCATCGTCGAATAGCTGTTGTCATTTTATTTTTTTATTATTATTTTATATCTCACGAACGATCGATATCACGTATTTTATTTTAACAACATTAATATAAGATATTATAATAAACAACGTGAAATAACGATCGATAGTAACGCGATGTGTCAGAATTTTTTTTTCAGAATTTTTCGTGCGATACTGATACAGTCTCAAAAAGAACGCAATTCGAGATTTTTCCTGTTTTTTTTTATTTCTCCAACTCTTTCTACTTTTTATTTTGGACAGGATTCATTTTTGTCCAAAATAAAAATTATTCCCGCATTATTTTTATCCAACAGTAATAAATTTAAAATGATATATTGTTGCTGGATAAATACGGAAATTTACGAATCGTTGCAGCATCGATCATCAGCTGTTTTTTTTTCTTTCAAATTATACACATAATGCTCGTAAAAAAGGCCGATGTTTTTTTTTAAGATGCTCTGCTGATTTAACTCGAGACCACACATAGTCACGACGATAATTAAATTCTTTTTTCTCTTCTTTTTAATATCAATGAGTCGTAAGACGATCGGCATACGAAAATTCATTTTCGGGGAATTATTTACATACTCTTATCTACTGGTCGAGATACGACAGAGATTGAGAGACTTAATAAAAAATGGGATTAAAAAATGCAAAAATGGAAAGAAAATAAATGAAATCTGTGTAAAATCGATAACTAGCTATTGTCAAGAATCGAAAAATAAACGACCTCCGAAAAGACATCTCTAAAAAAAACCACACGAATATTTGTCTTTTTTGTTATTTTTTTCTAACATATTTCACTCACGGAAATTTCAAGCTTTTGCATTATTAAACATATGCGCTCGTATTTACATAATATTATTAATATTATTATTGTTGTTGTTATAATATTATTCTTGTATACTCGTAGAATTCGTGCTAGGACTGGTATTCGACTGAACAATCGTTCATTTTTATCTTTATTTCTTTCAATTTCTTTCTGATATAATATTCAGTCGAACTTTTTCTTTTATTTTCAGTTCAGCATGTAGCACACATACATTCGCAGGGGGGATAGGCCCTTTTTGTTCCTTCGACTTTTATCATCTTTTGTTGGTATTTTTTTTTCTTTAGAAAAAGGAATCGCAGAAAATTCCATGATAAATAACAATAATTACTGATAATGACTGTTATAATTATTTGTTTTTTTCTTTATCTTCGATATACGAATATGTCTCATACGTGTTTTTATATATATTATATATATATTTATATATTTATGGATCTATTTATGCGGTTTTACTCATATATGGATATATACATATATTCGTATTTATATCATAATTTCTCATCTCTTTCTCACCCTTCCCTTTCTTCCTTAAGTCGTATATGTATATATGCGTATATTGGAATTTATTTTTTTCACATATTTGTATTTTGTTTTTTTTTTCTTTCGAAGCAAAGGGTTTGAGGATGGTCTGTGCTTTTTTCGTTTTTTTTTTAATCTTTTTTGGAATTTATCGCACCTTTTTACGTTGCTCTTATTCTCTCATGTGAAGAGGTATCTGGCATACTTGTTCTCTTCTCTCGTGTTGTCTCGTATTATTGTAGCCCACGAAGAAATTGTGAACAATAAGAGCGCGATAATTTTATAATTACTTTCCAAAAACTGCGATGCCTAGGTAACTCGATTCTTTTTCCTCTTCACTCATAAATATATAGATATATTTATAGACTTTTTTTATATATAATTTTTCCTTCTTGTTTCTCATAACGACGGCGAAGCATTTTACAGAATGATGTAAGATCGAATGAACAATCATTCAAAATCATTTCTATCTGTTACTTTTTTTTTCTTCCTCCTTTTATTCTCGAGCTAAGACATAATTTTATACTTTTGTTTTTGGTTTTTCAAATGGAATATATCGATACGTTAATCGTAAGCAATTGGGTCTAATTTTTCATCATTCGTTTGAGAAAAGTATTCAATATTTTTTTAGTACAGAACGTACTCCTTTTGATATTAATAATACACGAATTATTGATGTTGGTTTCTTGCTCTTTTTTCGGGAAAAGTATTTTGAGTAATTCTTCATTCATTCCTTCTCATTTATCATTTTTCGTTCATTTTTATATTCTTTTCAGGAATATTTTATATCTGTTTTGTCTTCGCTCGTGGAAATTTGAAAGTAAGCGACGTACGAAAAAGGAAGATACTCTAAGTTTTTCCAAATTTTTGGAAAAATAACAACAACTCGACGAAAACGTTCTGGAACGTAAGACAGCCATAATTCTAACAGTGTGTAGTGACAATCGTGGAATTAATTTCGTATTCACGGACGAAAGGAAAGAAAAATAGCCTCTCGTTTATATTCGGATCGAGAACTCATTAATCCATAATGTCATTCGTATCTTTTATATCTACAGAGAGAATTTACTTTAGATTTATGTATATGTTAAGTGTGTTTATATACAAGACACTACACTCCATCGGAACATAATAATAATAATTATCTCTATTTCTCTTTTATTTTTTATTTTCTCGCCCTCTCCAACGCAAATTTACTCTTTTTTTTCCCTTATCATCCTCTCTTTCTCTCTTGTTCTCGAATTAGTTGATCGATAAATTATTAATAGCTATGAAGTATTTTTCTCTTTTTCTTTCTCTCTTTTCGGCCTACTCTCATTATTTCTTTCTCTCTTACATCCTGGAATAGATGAACCGACGTTTTTAAATATGCAGCAATAAGGAATGATCGAGAGACGATTGAAATTCGTATGAGAAATGATATTTTTACCTTTCGTCTAGGATATTTGTTCCTCGATCTTTTAACTCGACTTAGTCCTTCTTGTCGCCGTCCTCCGGGTCCTTCAGCGTGTGCCACTGGGCGATCGGACGTCGCGGCGATGCCAGCATGTCCGACCAATGTCTCAGCTCTGTTCCGCTCGCGTTGTAACCCAGAATGACCTTGCCGATCGGTTCCGACGTTCCGATGCGATCGTAATCTACCACCGTCACCACCAGGTTGACTTTCTATGAAATAGAAATGATTATCTCAGCGGAAATCAACGAGGAAATCAATTATTGTAATTTATGTTTACAAATTAATCAATCAATAGTCGTTATCCTCTAACTAATCGACTACAGGTCTCGTTATCTTCAACTAAAACTACGTGGATAACTCCCTTTGCCTCCTCACACGTCGTAATTCGTGGATTCCATTAGAAGATGCAGGTTCACGGAAAAAAAGGGTCGCCGGACGAAACGAGCGACGAGACGACTTTTTTCATTTATTTTCTTTCCCACGCCCCCGCAAAAAAAAATAAGCGATAAATGCCTGACAGCGTGTTCTTTGAAGCTCGCTCTAGCTCTAGCTAATTAACACTATCTTGCTTAATAGCTCGGACATGAAAATAAAAGTATAATGGTGGAAAAAAAAGTGATAAGGAAACGAAAGAGTGAATTTTTTCCCCGCAAGCCTTTCGGTCGCTCGCTTCTTCCGGTGGCCTTTTCTTCCGCGCTTAACCGAAGATTCACACATTTTTTGTGAATCACCGACCTGTATCTGTTCGAAGGGCACCTCGAAAGAAAATGATTCGTTGTAGTACGGATTGAGGGTGCACTTCTTGATCGAAGTTTTCTTCTTTTTCAATCGTTTCCCATTTTGCATTAGAGCAATCTTCACATAGGGATCTGAGAGACCACCAACGTCCATCTTCTTTAGATTCTTTGCCTCCAGAATTACCACCGTCAACTTGCCAGCCGTTGGTACATAACGCAGCGAAAAACAGATGTCACCCAGCTTGTTGTCCTTCGGGGAAAAAAATCAGTTTTTATCACTTCTCAAAATAATCTTAAAAACATTAACGGTAGCATTGTTTCGTCAAAAAAAAAACTTCTGCCAAAAAGTATTGTGTTGTCCATGTAAAAAAAAAATTGGATAAAAATTATCATTGCAGCTTTTCCGAAAAATGATGCAAAACGTTTTTTGGCGACTTGTCGCTAAAACTGAGACCCTGGGCGGAAGAGACTGATTATATACTGGCGAAAGTTTTATCACAGTAGAAGTGTAAATAGTAAATGTAGTTTTCCTTGTGTCGCATTATAATGGCTGTAAGTTTTATATAGGAAAATATGTACTTGACCGCCCTCTCCCTCGACGCTCTGTAACTCTCGCCATTCCTCGATCGTCTGTGCGAGATCGATTTGACAGAGTGGAACTTTGACTTCGCCGATCTGGTCGTGTTTGGAGAATCTGTCAAAGTCGAAGATGGCGAAAACGAGAGTCTTGTTCATGGCGTCCGCGTATGGGACCGCCTAAAAATGGTTTTTAAAAATATTCATTAGAATTTCAATCGCAATCGTGAATTTATTTACGCAGAGATCACAATTTTCTCTTACCTTAAAGGTGAACGTCTCGTTGAACTCGGGATTGAGGGTCTTCCTGTGCACCTTCGTCTCGAACTTCTTCTTCTTGTCCGGAAGCAGGTATACCTTGACGTAGGGGTCGGACGTGCCGCCCATGTCCAGAGCTGGAAGCTCCTCAGCCTTTATCACCGTCACGGCGAGACTGTTCGAATTGAAGTCGTATTCGAGCTGAAAACAAGCACAATGTCTTCATTTTCCATTAAGTTCACCATTACTTAATGTATAAAGATGCAGAACTGCTCCTATCTATATGACAAATCATTTTTCTTACCTCCCTCAAATAATATTGTCAAATGTTCATTAAAAGTATTGATTTAAGCGATTTTCATTTTAAATGTTTGTCTTACCTCGCTCCTTCATATCTTTTATTTTAATCGAATAGAGTGTTTATTAAAACAAAGTAATTAACGAAAGAAACAAGTAAACAGATGTAGGGAATATGGTTTTTGTATATGAATAAAAAAAAAGAAAAAAAATGGTAGGTGACATAATTTTGTGATGCTTTTGTAATACCTTAAACTGAAGTCTTCCGAGCTTGACCTCGCTCTGTTTGCTCTCAGCTTCGTCCGGCTCTTCAGCATTGTCAGTAAGCTCTTCCATGTCCGGCTGTACCTACACACATCGAAGTGGATTCCAAGGGGGTAAAAGAGGATCATCTAGTAGCTAATTCATGACACCGGGGACACCGATTAACGAACCTTGTCCTTGTATGTTCCGCCCAACAATTGGACGCTCTTCAGGTCGACAACACCTTTTCCCTTTTTTCCATCTTTTCCACGACGCTTGCGACAGCATCTTCTTATGCACCAGAAACAAATTCCAAGGACTACTATACCGACCGCTAAAAAATTTCATAATTATACCGTTAATACGACGTGTACTTTGCATGATTAAAACATTGTGACCTTGTTTCATAATTCATATTTACGCAAACATTTTTTTATCTGTAAGTATATTAAGGTACGTTTTATTATTATTTGGTGTTGTATTTTATTATCTGGTTATATTGTGGCTGTGATATATTATTAAATATTGCTGTTTAGTCTTATTTATTTTATTGTTCAAGTTTGTACCTATTAAAATGGCGACTAGAGCCCATGGTGGAATTTTCGTCTTGTCTGAGATTTCCTCGCCGACTTCCTGGATCACAGCCTCGATGGATTTCGAGGTGACGACCGTGACGGATTCCACCTCGCCAGCCTCTGAAAGTTTTTTCAGGACTTTCAGAAAAGTACAATTGCTCGTTTCGCTATTTATTGGTATTCTTTTCGAAGCAATTCGTTCTTCATTTTTTGTTTCATTTTTCATGTAAATGCGTTGGTCGCTCACCCGTCTTGCCCTCCTCTTCGGGGATGTTCGTCGTCGTCAAATTTAACGCGTTATTTATCAAGCTCGCCTCACTCGGGCCGGAGGCCGCAATCGCCGTCTCGTTTTTCAGCGGCGGCATTTTCTAAACGATCCAGTAAAAAAAAATGTTCAATCTTGTTTAAAATATTTCTATTGAAGAGTTAATTTTACGATTTTTCGAAGAATTTTTTATCATTTTTTTTTCGTCCAAACTTTGCAAAGCGTGTTTCTCGACTGCAACGATTCGCTGCATTGGGATTCGCGCTCGGTTTCCGGCAAGCACGAACGCGTAATCTCGAGTTATCAGCAATACAAGCGCGCGGAAAATATTTCGACATTCTCGATTGCGCTCGTTATTCGTTTCTTTTCCAAGCGAGGAATTCAAAAACTATAAACGTGCCACGAATTTACGGCATTGGCAAACTCCGCTCTGGTGCGATGCGAGTGAAGTTTAAAAAAAAAACGAAAGAAAAGGAAAAAAAAATTGGCAGGATCAGAGACGACGCGACGTCCAAGAATATTTTCCTGGCGCCGTTGTCGACGTCGACCTTGATTGTCTGGGTCAGTATCGTCCTCTTTTCTATTCAGCCTGCTTCATTGAAATTAATTAAAACGATCAATAGTAAAATGATGGATTTTACCAATACAAGATGAAAATCTAAAATTACATTCTGACGTTAAAAAATGTATTAATAAATTCATCAGCACCCGTCATCCTTAAAATAAAAAAAAAGAGCGGACGTGATACAGAGTAAGTAGTAAATCCGTCGTAAATAAAAGGATTTTTCTCGAAATGAAAGTGCGAAAATTTTCGTATTAGCAGGATAAATCGTAGCCGGGACGGATACGCGTTGGGGGAAAAAAAGTGAAAAAGTCACGGTGTTGCTTTATCGAGTCGTGCGTAGGCGTGCAAGTGCGCAATATGTGATACACGAGGAGGATTCAACGTCACGAGATAAACAGGCGAGGAGAAAGGAATAGAGAAGACTCTATAGTTTGTTTTATATTGGTTCCGTGAATACCTGCGGGGCTTAAACAAAGCTTTTATTTTCTCAGCGGCAATTTTAAGGCTCATAATTTTTTATTTTTATTCGAAACTCTATATACGTGCACTTTATTTGCCTTATTTTTCGTCCATGAAACAAATTTACGAGACGTAAAAAAATGTCAAAATTGTTTTAAAATATTTGGGGATTCCGCAGAGGCTTCGGGTTGACAGAGCTAAGGCGAAAAAATGAGGATAGAAGAGAGCGAGTGGGAGGGATATATAAAAGGGTCGAAATTTATCGGCATTGCCGAAGGAGGGTCATTGAGTGACTGGCGGGGCGTGCGAACAGAGACGAATAACGGAAGATTCTGAAAAGTGAGGAGGAACGTCGTGAAAGAACTTTGGAATGTCTTTCGACACGTACGCGATATTTTACTACTGGAGTGTTTTTGTTTCGATTTCTCACATTCCAAATACTCTTTTCTACACAGTATAGTCATGATAAAAAATAAAGAAATAAATAATATGTAATAATTCAACGATGATTGATGAAATGAAAAGAAAATTAAATGAAAATAAGAGATATGGAATGAGATCCGACTCGTGAGGTATGAATGGTATGAGAAAGGGCAAAATTTTCATTGGTTTAACCCTCACCTTCCGTAGGTTGAAGAAAGAGAGAAAGGCATTGTGGAACTCTTGGAAAATGGAGGGGTAGTTGGGGTCAATCGATACTAAGAAAGTTAACCCAGAGATAAAATAATCTGAGAACTCTTAGGGGTGCCTCTTCCTCATCAAATTTATGTCTGCATGCACCCTTTATTGTTCCACCTTGCAATTGCACCTCCTATTTATTTAAGAATGCTCAATTTTTCAAATACTTTTTTTTATAGAACTAAAGCATAAAGAAACGAAATTAATTTTCGTATTTTATTTTTATTCGCAAGGATAAACGATCCTCGCCAGATCCTTGAAACTCTAAGGATCGAGGGGAGAGCGATGAGGATTTAGAGTGGCGTTAAATTTCAGGATCTCGTTGCCGGCAGTAGCGCGACGTCGATTTAATTCCCATGACTAAAAGTCGAGAGTCCTCGGCAAAGGGGGAGGATAAATTTAACTGGCAAACTGTGGGAAAATGTGTGCGATGACTTTGAAGCTTGACCAACCACGACCGCGGAACTCCCAATTCCCTCTTTCACTCGAATCTCTCATCGAATTGACGTTTTACTCTCGCTATGATTAACAGCTTGCAGAAAATATACCGAGCTCTTACCGAACCTTTGATGAATTTTCATTTGGTGATTTTTCATTCGAATTTAATAATATAATATTTTCAGCCGAAAAAAGTAGGCACCGGTGAAATGAATATTAAATAAATCACCTGATGAAGACATATGAAAACTGTAGTCAGGTTGAAACAATGTTCATAAAAAGTTGGAAGTTATTTTTTGATGAAGCTAATTTGTGTTCGTTAAGATAAAAGGACTCAGGAGCTCGTTAACCTTCTGGCAAGCTCGTTTCGGAGGGTGCGGTTGGAGATACATTCACGATCTTCATTCCGACGGAGGAATTAATCCTCGCAGTTGGTCCAATTTGCAAATCCTCGAGTGTGAACACCCTGCGAAACTCTCATTTCCGGTTCGTGCAGACGTTCCTCCATATTTAAGTACACCCAACCCCGTGATAATGAAGATTGAATTAACGGGATCACGGGAGATTACGTTTGACAGGAATTGCCTCAATCCATGAACTTTTGAAATCCAACTTATTATCACATTCAATGAAATATCTAATTAGAATTCTGTCATTTGAATTTTCTGAACAAAGGAGACCATTTCTTGCGAATTAATACAATGTGTCTTATTCACATGGAAATAATATCTTTTATTCTCGTTAGTAACTATACGAAAAACGTTATTTCATATTATATAAAGAGGTTTTCAAAATATGGAATGGGACACCTAGAATTTGTATTCAAATTGGCTGTTTCGTAAAGGACAAAGGACATAAATATTTCAGAACAAAAAGGAAAATAATATATACGTTTCTGTATGAGATCGTATGAAACCTGAAATGTACAAATCGATAGCCACACGAGTCCAACAAGATAATTTTAGTACCACGCGTGTGTTACAGAAACTTTTTTTCCCTGGTATTCGATATTCTTCCTGAATTAAGCTCTCATACAGAAGAACAAATTTCCTCCCTATTTTGTCTTTACTTTTTTTCAGTTTTTACAATTTTTCTCAGCTCATTACATTTCGAGAATTCATTCTGATAATAATAATCATTAATCGAGGAAGCAACATCATGTAAATTATTCTCAGAGCAAAATTATAAAATTTCGTTTAAATTCAGAAAATTCAAAAGATAAGTTTTTTGGACCGTAAAGTTACAGGAGAAATCGGTATTTTTACAACTCCGGGAGAGCATCGATGATCGAAGGAAAGACTCGTGAAATTTCCGTACGCGAACGACGCCGTCAACCCTAGAAGGATCGATGAAATTTCTGTGAACGTCGTGTGACAATCCCGCGAAAACTTTCTCGCGACCTTGTCTCCCTGGCACAGACTCCCCTTTTTTATCCGGTAGTAAAAAAACGGATGAAGTGAAGAGCAACCAGAAAAATTGGACGAATTCCGAGAGATTTGCGGATGCAAATTATTTTTTGAGGTCGGGCAAAAAAATGGAGGGGAGAGACGACGAAAAAAAGGAAGATCTAGACGACACGTGAACTCATTGTGGTCTGAAAATCTTGCTCCCTTTCAACGTCAACGCCTCTCATCGACTTTCAGCCCTCTGTGGCGGGATCGCGAGAGTGAATGGAAGCAGCGGGGACGGGGGAGACTCGAGGGTTATACTGCAAGAACGAGAAAAGCCTATAGATGTGTGAAAATCAAGCACGTATATGTAAAAGCGCGTCTCGGAGAATGAAAATCTAGCGAGAAGAATTTCCCCAAAAATCTCACTCCTGTTCTCTTCCACGTAAATAAAAATAAATTTTTATCGGACGGGTAATTAAGTCTCCCCCATCACGCGATAATGACCTTTGACATGCAACGATCGTACATAAATGTCATTGAATCTTACCTTTTTTTCGTACGACAATGTCTTTTTGCGATTTTTTAGAACAAAAAAGAATGTACATTAAAAGTGATGAATCAACAATCTGCAATCATCATAATCATAAAAATGATAAATTTATATCGTACCCAAAAGTCTGTAATTATTTTCGTTAAAAGAATTCTACTGAAATTGATTGCGTGGCTTCAAAGAAAGATTCGCTTGCGGAGCGAGGGGGTGAGAAGATGAGAATTCTTGAGATTCTTCTCCAGAGCTCGCAGAAAAAAGCGGCGGGTCAGGTCGAGGGGACAAAAAGAGAGACAAGAATCTTTGCAAATAAAAAAAAATCGTCGAGACGCCATGTTCCCAAAGTTGAGACGAGAAGAAAAGAAAGCTCGTGAAAGTCTTGGTACTTACGTTTCCGTTGCGGAAGCGTTCCTCTCGTATCGAATAATTCGGACAGACTCACGCTGGATGAAAAAATATCCAGGAAATATTCCAATGGAGGGAAAGGGACGAAGCGAGTCTTCGTATTTATTCCTAATGCCTACATAAATGTGCGCGTAGGGGTATTCAAATGTCCATTAAATATCGCGTACTATCGAGTTCGAAGCTCGCGAGCTTTTTCACTGATTTGTCCGAATTTTCGCTGATTCGTCGGCGTCGCGATATCCGCGACTTGCGATCACCGGGAAGTCGCGCTCGTTTAAAAAAAACGAAATAAAACACGATTCCGTTCACAGGTACATCTCCGAGCTGTCAAAGAGAAACACGAACGTCGAGCGACGTCGGAAAAATCTATCGTCGTGGAGAGAAACGCACGGGGAACTCGATAAGGATGGAAGGCGAAGAGGTGCGGAGAAGAGAAGGCACGGCGAAGCTATAGGAGGGCTCGCGTTTGCGCGTGCCCGCTCGGGAAGATGGCCGTCGGAAGGGGACAGACCCCGAACGAATAATCGATAAAAGCCAAGCTTACGTTCACCACCGTTACACCAGCTTTTTCTCCATCTCTCTCTTCCCATCTTACTCTCCTTGCACGCCAAACCCGCTCAGCCCTCGTCGCTTCCCCTCACGGAGTAAACCAAGGGCGCCCACCCTCTTTTTTTCGCAGATTTCCCTCAGTTACGCAGTCGCCAACTCAAATTTGTGAAGAATTTCGACTGACGAGCTAGTCGTCGGTAGCGGTACCGAAGAAAATCGTTTTACGGACTTCCATTTCGAAAAAATGTCCCTTTTTTACAGAAATTAAACAATGAAGGAAAGAAGAAATTCTGTTTGAAAAAGTAGACCAGTATTTTATTCGGTAAAATCACATAATATCCATTTAGGTTATACGTTTTTTTTTTAATTTTCAAAGACTAGAAACTAAAAATACTTTCATTTGTAAATTTCAAATTTGACGCTAGCTTCGAAAGTTTGCCGCCATTTCTCGTACACGCACATTCATATATTTCCATGGATACGATTGAGTACATCTATTGATCGATTTATTATTGTACAATTAGTCAATTTGGTAAAAGTTACGCTGGTAATGAAATCGTACTTTTATCTTTAGAATCTTTTCAAAAGCTTTTTTTTAATGATAAAAAAGTATCTCGAGGTTACTCCAAACCGGAAGTGCATACTCTAAAGCGGGAATTATGAATCTGGAGAGAGATGAAGCATCGTGCACTTCGACTTCCATTGTAGGGAAATATCAAAATTTGGGTTATGAACTTGAAGAAAATATTTCACAGGTGGATTTCGAACCGGAATCATTTTTCAATCTCAAGCCACCAAAATTGGACAATTCTCTTCCATATGTAAGTTTGACAGCCTACCACGATTTTTAATAATATATTGAATTTATTAAAAAAAAATTTCAGATTCCTGTTTATACGCATTTAATCACGTATGATTTGACTCCGATCGATAAACCAAAAACTCCACCATTTCTAAAAAAATTAAGAACTGGGTAAAGCAATATTACTTCACTGAAAACAATTTTTAATATATGTATTATTTTTATAATTAAAAAACTGCTTGTACAGAAAAACGATGGAAGAACATGATCTCTTGGCTCTCGATCCGAAGGACTGTCAAACAAATTTTAAAGACGAGAAAACAATTGGAGTTTCAAAGAAGAATTTAGAATGCAGCAAAGTCAGCGATGCGCGTTACAAACACGACTAAATAATTTTTGCTGCCAAATAATTTCAAATTTCCTTAATCGAGATAATAAGTATAATCAATAAAAATTATTTTGCATTGCATTTATTGCGAATAATGTTTGAAATAAATGAAAAATTCAGTAAAATAAATGTGGTTTTTGAGCGTTGTCAGCGCCACCTCCATGCACCTGTTTTCTGCTACATGAAATTTGGGTTGGTGGGTTTCTAACCTTTGTTGTCCGAAGAAAAATAACGTCAAACTTGTTCGTTCTCCATGACGGCGAACGGGAACGAACAAGTGCCATTCTCTCTATAGATATTAAGCATTTTACAATGATTTAAGTTAATTTTTAAATTACCTCTACCGCGTGTGATTCCTCGCGAGCATATCCATTACAAAATCGAACGAAAATAAAACGTCGCGTATCGTTACTTTGCTAATAAAAGTAACATGATAATCGGATTCGATCATGAAGGAGATCAATGAAGTTTTTGCGAGTTTTATCATTCTACAATTTTTTTACAGAATTTGCACTACTCATTTACTCATAAATGTGAAAAATCAGGTAAGCTGAATTCATCTGTCACTTTTATTTGTCGTGATCTGTCAAATTTTAATTACATAACCTCAATATTTTTACCTACACGTAGAATTCAAGTATTTTGCAGAAGAACAATACTAATGTCTTTTTTTTTTAGGGAGGTGACACATTTCTCGAAACGATATCCTCAAACGTAACGGAGGATATGATCACTCTGGAGTTTCAGAGATTAGATGGAACTTTAGTAACCCAGTTAATTGACTTCAAAAATGTAATAATTTATTTTACTTGCTCATTTGCTTCACAACTTGTTGCTATTGCGGATAAAAGATAACCTCAAGAATGTAATATTGCAGGAAGTGCAAGTGATAAAAGCTTTAATTCTTGGCGAGGAGGAGAGAGGCCAGAATCAATATCAAGTGATGTGTTTTGTTACTCATTTCTACAAGTTTGACTTCATATCGTCCGACGCAATGTCCAAATTGCGTCAAAAGAATCCTGGCACAATTAGGATCGCTGAGGAGGACAGAGGACACTCGAACTACAGCATGGACCTCTTCCTCGATGTATCAAAGTCCAGGGTCGTCTCCAAGCACGTTGCAACGCTCTGCACCGAAGCGGCGGCTTTTAGTTACATAAGAAACGAGGATATTAAGCAATGGATCCAGAGACCAGGTTTCGTGCAATGTTTATTTTCTATTCGCGAATATCAAGTAGTTTGGGAATCCTTGAGTGTTCAAAAAAATACTTTTTTTTTGTTTCAGGCTCCTCGGAAGTCACTCTGATGTCGGTAGTCCGCAATTTTACGTCCTCATCAACTAGTC
The DNA here is from genome assembly GCA_030522545.1 of Cremastinae sp. A BG-2022a. Classification (NCBI taxonomy): domain Eukaryota; kingdom Metazoa; phylum Arthropoda; class Insecta; order Hymenoptera; family Ichneumonidae; species Cremastinae sp. A BG-2022a. Next base: position 171,537 of record JAPYYW010000044.1, on the reverse strand, counting down.
ACGGTTCAACGAACGTTACAAGAGCACAGACTGTCACAAAGTGTTCCGACACATCCAATCTGTGGGCGCCTTGTACCTGCTCCCTGGAACTCTGCATAGGTTGGTATCCCTGCGGTTTGAAATTTTGCAAGGGGAAGAGCGACGCGAAAAAAGCTCCGACGACTTATCGGTGTGGGATAAAAACGTGCAAGAAATGTTTCATATTCTCTTATTACTCGGTAATGAAACAGAACTGTCTATGGGACGAATGACACATGAGAGGACGTTGAAAGCGTCATGAAAATTTCCGAGTCTCGAGAAACTCGGAAAAATATTCCAAAAATTCTTATCAACAATTTTCAGAAGCAATTTTAATCCAAAAAGGAAAACTAAAGAAACATTCTAAGTAATTACTCACCCGAATTACGACTATTCGAACATTCCAGCCTGTAAAGAAATTGAGTATTACGTATCGTGCCATTGAGTTTAAAAATTCTTTCACTGTGTCATGAAAGCTCTTTTAGAGAAAAAGAGCCAAGACATTACGCTATATTGTAAAAAATGAGTCATCGGCACTGCCATATCATTTAAAAATTTCTTATGCACCGTCCACGTATGGAACGAGCTTAAAGTGATTTTCTATGTGTAAGTTTTTTCTTCTCTTGCACACCACTTTTACCTTTTTTCAAATGTGATTAAGTGTGCTAATTACACTTTTTGGTGTAATATTATTATAATGCACTTTCGAGTGCAACAAGGGTGTTTCCTTTTCGTTGGAGAGTGACAATAGGAGTCGACGAATATCGATGTAATTTTTAAAACGAAACGTAAAACGATAGTCTGGTCAGATATAAGACGGAAGGCTGCAGTACCAGCAAGCTTTGTAATTTTTAATAACGAACTTGGGGGAGAGACATTTTTTAGAAAGCAATTTTGTGAAAGACTGCAAAATCTGTCCATTAAAAAAGAAAACAAATTCGATAAATTATACGTAATAATTGGTACTCAAACGAACAAAAAACAATGAAAAGTGAAACATGTTGAGAGATCAAATCAATCAAATCGTTTATTTCGTCCGTTAGGAAGAACCAATCGCACATTGTTTCGTTGAGACCCATTTTTTCAAAGATATATAAAAAATATGGGCTCGACGAAAATCTACTATAACTGATCTTTGAATTATTTCACCACTGTTGAAATTTCTCTCAATGATCAGTGACTAAACGTTGGTCCGGCGACAATAAACGTACAAGTCAATACAGTACCAATGAATGAAAAAAAAACGAGCTCGTATTTAATTATTAATCGATCAAATATTGTAATGAACAGCAATATATATGTATACATATTATTATGTAATTTACATATGTGTAAATTGTGTATACGGTAAGGGGCATTAATATAGAGACATTTGAATTTACGGATCCTTTTCGTCATATTCGAATGATTTGTATTTGCATTGATATACAAAATTTTTGCTGCGGAATCAATCATTTTCCGATCGGAATGAAACTTGATCAATGAAAAAGCTAATAAAATTTAATCGAATGTACTTTTTTGAAATTTAAAAATGAGACGATTTGGGCGAAAAAGATTAGAAAATTCAAGCTTCTCGATATCAATGTCCCTTATGTATATACATACGAAAGATAATTTAAATATTATGTAGAAAGATGAGAGGAATCGTTTGTTAGACAAATTGGAGCAAATTGTCACGACGGTCCAGTAGTTGTACACGACATTTGCTTCCGAAGAAAACATTGTAGAACCTCAGAAAGTGAACCTCAAATGCAAATTGTTATTTGTTTAAAAAAATGTGCATTAGAAAATTAGTCGGGTATATTATACGAGAATGAAAAAATTTCTTGAAAATGAAGATCATTTTACAAGCACAAATTTTAAATCTGAATTTTTTCGGGAAATCGAATTGAATTTTTTTATATGAAGGTCGGAGCGTTTTAGAAAAATTTAAGGAGACTCTAATGCTTTATTTATTGGTAAATGTTACCTCAGGTTAGTTAAGAATTTTATTTCCAAGGTGCCAGCGAACAAATTCTATGAGCGAAAATTTGATCAAACACTTTTTTTATTTGTATATTATATTCTGTTGTATGCATTGTTCGTGGGAACGAAGCAAATATGAGAGAAAGGTGCACTCTGTAAATATTGTAGAAATAGCGTGAGTATCGAGATGTTATTCGAGCGCTATGTATAATTTTGGCTTTACACATGACGTTGTAGCTTATATACATATTTTTTATATGTATTTAATAAAAATAATTGACGCGAAAGGGTCGGACAATGAAAATCTAAGAGGTTTGGTGAAAATATTTATTTATTCATTGTAAATACATTGTAAAATTCTACGACATGCTCGTCGATAATAGTCGTGTGAAAATTCTAATTTCCTATAAAAACTTATTTCCTTCTCGTCCTCCTTTCGAGAGGGCTTAATCTCTACGATTTTACGAAGTCAATCACTTTCTCCAGTGGGGAAATTAAACGTCACTCTACCCTGGTTCAGCACCGATAATAGCGTAAAAAAGCACGATTACTCTACTCTCCATTTCTTCCTATCACTTCCTTTTCAGTCATTTTACACGTGCCATCGCGACTATTTACAACCGGGAGTGTCGTATTCGTAATTGATTCACACGTTATTTTTAAATTCAATCTTTTCTCACTACGTTTCCTTCATCAATTTTCAAATTTCGATAAATTTTTTCCTTTTCGTAATTTTGAAAAAAAAATAATAATAAGAAAACGAATTTTGCAAGTCTGCGGAAATGAAAAAAAAAAAAGTACTAACTACTGTAACAAGTTTTCCGAACATCGGCGAGTATCACACTGAAGTCGTCGTCACTTTTTGGAACCTGCTCGATACTCTGGGTTTGCTGCTGGTGGGTCAGTTGTTGCTGGTGATGTTGTTCCTGGTATTTCGTCATGTCTACGCTCTGATGATACTGTTCCATGGAAATGGGAACGTTGGAGCACTGGTTCGCGTCTTTGTGCTCGTCGACGATGCACTGGTTGTTTTGACTGTGAATCTCCAGTTGATTCGGCTGGGACGTGTAGTAGCGAAGATCGCTCGCGTAATTGTGGTTGCTGTCGAGGAGGCTCTGGCTCGATAGACTCGAGTGTCCGACACTCGTCGCGTTCGAGTATTTGTAATATTTTTCAAACTGCAATGACTCCTGGGCCTCCTCGCTCATCACGTTTTCCATGTGGCTCATTATTTGTTGCTGCTGCTGTTGCTGTTGCTGCTGCTGCTGCTGTTGGCCCGAACTCGAGTCCGATTGATAGTCTTGATGATGGGACATGGAATATCTGTGCGAAACTATTTTTCAAAAAATTAATCTCATTGAGCTCTTTATTTGACATTTATTCAAATGGGAGTACGTCTGAAAAACGTTTTCTTTACCAGGACACGCTTCGTTGGAGCCTCGAATCGACATGGACTGTTGTCGATTCACGCACTGAACCTGGTGGGAGTAATTAGCCTCGAGACTCGACTGCATCTGATAATTTGGATTTTTGTTCGTGCCGGAGTTGGCATAGTGGATCGTCTGGTCGTGAGGCGAGGCCACAGGTGGATAGAACGTCCCGGTCACAGAGCCGACGTTCTCGAATCCCGAACGGAGCTTGTTGCACGAGACCATCATCCCGTTGGCTATGCCAACCGCTGCTATGCTCGAGGTTTGTCTCTCGAAATTCAAGTAACTTATCTAAAAGCAATAAAACGTTATTCAAATTAATGCTACTTTATTTAATTTAATTTTTTTATCTTTTCTTTAGCTTCGTACCGATTTTTTGCACGTCAGCGTGTCGGTGTAACCGCCTGTGCTTGAACAAGACGATATGCTGACGCCTGGATGATTCGCGTGAACGTGCTGACTATCCGAGTTCATGTACGAGTAACGTTTGTTCTGCTCGACCATCTCGTTGTGACGCTTCGAAGCACTTTCCATCAGGTCCCTCTCAGGATCGGGATTTTGGGAGCTCGTCAGGTGCGAACCATCACCTAAATTAATTAAAAAAATTATTTATTTATTTAAATTTATTCGATGAAGCAGCGTTCGCGCGTTCTTGTGATTTTTAAACTCAATTATAAATAGCAGGGAGGACGGGGCGCGGTGAAAAATAAAATTTTCGAAATGAAGAATCACCTTCGGGCTCGGGACTGGCAACGGGCGATATATCAGGCGTGTGGATAATCGGCGTGTACGGACTACCGTAAATCGAATTGTTCTCCGATTTGTAATCCTGTATGGTCTGCTGCTGCTGCTGCTGATGATAAATTGAGGAAATCGGTGAGTGTCCGCCCCACGGCATCTGCGGTATTCCTTGATAACTATCCATCTTCGGCCTGAAAGGTGTTAAAGCGCGCGTTGAATAATAATTCACGATATTACACTTTTGGCCACAAACGAATCCCATGCCCTCTACCATCCCAAATTCCGATTGATTTTCGCAATTGTGACTCACTCACTCGTGTCACTTTTTTTTAAATATTTGAATTATGAATTTAAAAAAGCATTAGAAATCATCATTCGATGGAATTTCTTACAAGGAATGGTGAATCGTCGTTCCAGACGGATTCGTTCGATTTCCAGTAGTGTTGGTGGCCGAGGGTGGCGAGGAAGGTGCCCCTGGGGCCCTCTTTGCATGTTTTCTGCGTCTAGGACGATATTTGTAGTTGGGATGTTCCTGCATGTGAATGACCCTTAGTCTCTCGGCTTCCTCGACGTAGGGTCTCCGATCCTGAGGCGTCAGACCTCGCCATTTTTTTCCTTTACGAAAAAATAGAGTCCACGTTTAAAAATTTCACGAAAATAAAGATTTCTCGAAAGCGAGAAAAAATACTCCATTCTCACCGTTCTTCCAGTTTCGAAGCAGCAATAAGAAAACTCGAGCACATTAATATTTGTGTTAAAAAAATCCTTGTCTCTTACATTCAATAATAGAAAAACTTTTTTTAACAAAAAAAAGCCTGTGCTTAAAAATTTATCGAAAACGGGATAAAATACACCATTCAACATCATTCTTCCAGTTACGTAGCAACAAAAGAATACGAACATTAATATTTATCTAAAAAAATCTATATCTCTTATCTTCAATCGTTGAAAAACATTAATTTTTTTTCTTTCCAGTGCGAAATAAATCATAATAAACTTCGCGTTCGGTGAGTCATTTGTTTATAATTCTTATTTCATCTTGTTTTCAATACAGTCGTAACGGATTATTGAACGGAGAGATAAAAGGATTGATACGAGTGAGTGCGGATGATCGAGGAAAATATTTGTAAAAAATGGAGAAAAAAGAAGGATGCGAAAGTTATTTGTGGGCTAGAGCATAATGGACCCATGAACACCGCGATATACCTCGCGTGTGTTTATATTTATATATATTATTTGGCGTACACGTATCCACGTTGTGTAAGTTGTACATAATGTGTTCGAGGCATGTGCGCCGGGTATAGGAACATAGGCGCATGGGGGCGTATATATGGGTGCGCCCGTGCCTTCAACCAGCCACAGGCATGAACCATTATTTCATATTTCATTTTCTATATACATATTTCAGCTCCGGTAAAGAGAGAGAGAGACCGAGACATCGGCCCAAAGGGCTCGAAACGAGAAAAACGTCAAAAGTCTGATTTTTATAAAAATATTCCTTTCGCAATAGAAAACTGCAGAGTTAATAACAATTTTTGTCCAATTTCACTCACGTGGGAGGAAGAAAATTAAATTTTCGACGCGTGCTCGATTGATTTTGAAAAAAATCATTTTTCTTTGAATGACAGGTAGAAAGTCGAATTCGAGGTGTCTGTAATAAGAATGGACTCGTTGCCAGGGCGGGCTTGTAGGAAAATAAATAGCGCCGCGCTCATCTCCGTTCGCCAGGCACCTTAAAATTCGATTTAATATTCTCACATCTGTGAAGGCAAAACTCTCTACATCGCACTGATTCATCGTCACACCCGCACACTCCCATCCCACTCCGATGTCCTCGTTAGGTATTCTAATGCTTCACGGGGCAACTATTCTCTCTACTCTCCCTCTCTCTCTCTCTTTTTTCGTTTGTACGATCGAATCCGAGCGTGTGCGTCGGAGACGAGCGACGAGACCCACAAGGCCCCCGTTACAGGAGACGAACCGATTTTCGTGCTTTTCGGAGCATAAAGAGCGACATAGGTCGTCAGCTAACACCGGAGATTGAACGCGCGCGCCTCTCTCAGCGTCTTTTCAGTCACCGAATCACTCTTTTTCCCCTCCTCCCCTCTTCAGTTTCCATCCAACAATCTTAACGAAACTCGCAATTAAGACGTTCGAGTTCTCCATTTTTTTTATCCTCGAAATTTTGATCGATTTGCAAAATTTTCGCAACGTTTGATAAAAATTCAGTAATTGAGGAAACGTTGCAACAGTTTGCGCGTGCAAGGTTAAAATTTGTCAAGAGTTTATAGGCTCGTGGGAATCAAATTTTTCGACATTTCGTATTTGGGATCGAGAATCGAACGATCGAGCGAACTCGTTCGAATCGTGAACGGTTCGCTCGTGATTTTTTTTTCTTTTTTATTCCGTCAAAATGCCAGGTGCTATCGGTGACTCTCTGTCGTGTGTCTGCTGAGGTTTATAACGTCAGAGTTCAAGTTAGGCACGCGAGAGTTCTCGGCGTATTTTTCTCTCTGAATATATCACCACGTCCCCCCCGTCTAGCCTTCTCTCTTTCTCCCGGGCTCTCATCGAGTGTCAGAAGGTCGTAGTCGTCGCCGGTGACTCTTTTCCACAGTGTCACTTATTCGCAATCCTATCAACACTCTGACATTTTCCACAAATCCGAGACCTTTTTCTATCACTTAATAAAAATCTAATATGTCGTCCTATACTCCCACATATCGATTATCGCTATTTTTATATCAAGTCGATTATTCCTTCGCATACGATTTTTCAAGAATAATTCCTTTTGGTTCTTCTTTTTAATTGTCCAAATCAAATTTTTTCCCATTATTTGTTTTATCATAGTCTATACTTTATTGAATTTTTTGATAAAAATTTATCACGTGTTTGATGCGATTATTTTATTTAAAAAAAATTAAGTACATTCGCCTTTGCTTTGTCTGAATCGCTCGTTCTTCATCTCGTAAATAGTATTTTGAGTAATTCTCTCGGAGCACGCGGAATAGTACTTCATGACATTTCGAGATTGTCGAGAGAGTCCCCGAGTTTTCTGAATTCCAATAACGGGGATACATCGCGGCCTTTTACACGAGCAGGGAATTCAATCGAGTAAGATAAACGTTCGGAATATTGATTGCTGACAAATGTGCATTTTGCACTCGAATACAGAAGTGCCCGACAAAGAAATCTACGTGGATGAAAATCAAAAAAAGAAACATACCAAAAAAAAAGAATAATCAACACTTTAGTGTTCACACGAACGATCGAACGACAACAAAAAAAAGAAATAAAATAAATGCGGAATAATTCGCGATAAGACGATGAAAATGGGAAATTTATTGGTCAACAGTTTGAATAAATGTGTAACACATTTTTGCTGCGATTATTAGTACGACGAGGTCGAGGCAGTAATGGACGAGGGATGAGAGATGTGAAGAAAGAAAATACGAGGAAGAAGCCTCGAAACCTCTTATTCTTGTATGCACACGAACAAATTCGGTCTGTATATGTAAATCTTCATGTATTTATATAAATATATATATATATATCGGAGCGTGATGCACACCCCGCCCAACCTGGGTCGCCCACTGTCACCATTAATAATACGTCTCCCGTCCCGTGATATATCTCATCTCCGCCGCACGTTCCTGGACCGCGCGTGCGGCTCCTCACTCTCGTCTCTCTCCCTTTCCTCTCTATCGCCATTTTTTCTCTCTTTTCTTCCTCCCATCTCGCTCTCTCTCGCGTGTCCTCTTTCTTTTTATCCTTTTTATCCTCCACAGCTCGGAGCCAGCGTCATTTCTTTTCAACCATACGTTGTTTCATTCACGCGAATTTTTATAGTTTTCCCCAAATTAGTTCTTCCCCCGTCAAAATAATTTAGGATTTTTTTCCCTTTAGGATTTTTTTTTGATTTTCGCGCAGAAGATCTTCCTGGCCGTGCTCGCACGGCAATCTCGTCTCGATATTATCACGAACCGTATTTACGTATCTGTGTCACTGAAAATTGTGCGTGTCTCGCGGTTTTTCTCCCTCGCGAGCACTTGTCGATTCTCACAGGCTATTTGTCACTCTTCTTCGACTGCTGGAATTATCGGGAATGATAAATTACCCGGCGAGCACAATAATAAAGCAGCGTACAAGAGCGTAAGACTCGCAAACACGCGATTTCACGCTATTTACCTCGCGAAGACGGAAAAAATGGGAGAGAGGGAGAGGAAAAACGTAACGCCGCCGGCGCGGGACGAGATTCGCACAGTCAGCCGTCGTCCCGTATTCAATCATTTTTTTCTCTCTTCCTATCAAGCCCTATTTACATGACAAAACGTATTCTCGAACTTTCTTAATAGCTCGTAAAAACAATTACACTTTTTATTCGTGCTTTAAGGACTTGTGAGCCAGACAATTCCAGCAAAAGGGTAAATTCTCAAAAGTAAATTCAGATTCTGTATTCTGTCAAAAAGATGCTAATTTTTGTATTTTTATTTAACTGTTAATTGGAAGCTTGAGCATATTTTATCAATAATTTAAAAACTTTCCTTTTTTTAATAAATTAAATATAAGAAAAGTTGTAGTGAAAATTTTTTAAAGTATACTGTCCATTAAAAAATGTATGTGACTGTAAATATACTAAAAATATATATTTCAATAATTATCAAAATGAGAATAATTCCATTCCATTTATGACTTATTGATATAATAAATTTTAACTAATAAATATGCTTTTCAATTAGAAGATTTAATTTCATCAATAATTTTAAAAAATCCCATATTTTAAAATTTATATTAGAGCAAATCTACGAAATTTTTCATAAGAAAGGAATGCCAAATCTCAACAACTTTGGAGTTTAATAACTTTTGAACCATTCGGTAAATCAATTTTAAATTTGGCACGACATTTTTTTTCATGTACTTACAAATAACATACTAAAAATGTAACCAATTCTCACAATTTTAAACGTATTGCTCGTACATCCTTTAAAAGAGAGAGATAAATTTGCACGAAACGATAAACTGAAATTCCTAGTGTAAAAATGATAAAAAAGTTTATTCAATTTTTTCATGCTCAATTTTCTGCGAATTGGCGGCATTAAAATTAGTCTTGCTCATTATTGAAAGACCACGAGGATGGCGCTATCCTCCGGGTGATCGCCGGTCGTTCGTACCGGCGGGAAAAACCGTACAAATCGCGCCGAGGGAAGGTTCACTCGCTTAAATACAATAATTTCATTCTCTTTGTGTACAACGGGGATATTATTTCCATTACACACGTATTTCCATGATCCGTGAGATTTCGTAATTCGCGCTGATCATAGTTTCGCAGGAGGATAAAAAGAGGAGAGGGGGAAAGGAGGGGAAAATTCTTGGGGGAGAAAAGAGGGACTCGCAAGATTCGCCAAAGTCTCGACGCACCGACGCTGCTGTCGCCGGTTTAGGCGGGCCTCTCGGACTCTCGCGCTACGCCAAGAGCGAGACTCAGGGTGCGGCCAGACTTCGGGGCCCGACTCCACCTCATTACCTGGCATTCTATGCAGAGAGCGCTCTCTCATATAGCTTATTATCGTCGGAGCTTAGCCAACTCGTTCATACGCGCCTCTGAATGGATTAAAAAATACGCGAGAGGATTCCTCCCTTGTCGATTTCGCGTCAAACACATCTCTCGTCGCGTCCACCATTTATTCTCGCTCAATTTTCATCGGATTTCCGCGTTATACCGAAGAATTTATTTCACCTTTCCCTCTCTTTCGGGCGTCCACGCGCCAGCTCTGACCTTCGCCATTTTTTTGCCCACCGGTGAATTGCAAAATTTTTTTTCCACCGCAGCTCTCTTATCTCTCGTCCCGAAAGGAAAAACGCGAACTCGCTCGCGCCGTATCCGCGAACGATCAAAGATTAATTGACGAATTATGCAGGGTTAAAGAATGAACGGCGAAACGGACGGTGAGAAACAAAAGCATCCAAGGACTGCGACAGATTTTTTTTGCGAAGGAACACATTGGCTCATGCAAACGCGAATGCAGAACTCTGCAAACGCATCGAGGAATAACGCACGAGCGCCTCGACGAATATCATTTTCTTTCGCGGTGTCGAAAAAAAATAAGAAACAAACGACTCGCGTCTAAAAGGTGAAAATAAAAATCGTATGATTATTTATATTTCGTAAAAAAGTGGAATGAAAATAGAGCGTGGGTGATAGTTTGGATAGGACAATAAAAATTGATAAATTGGATCTCGTTTGTCTGGCTCGGAGTATCGGAACGCCACGTGCGTGCGTTTAAAAGATCGTTTATATTCGTATCCAGTTTGTCCGGACATCAAATCACAATGGGCAAACGTACAAGTACAAACGTAGCAGCTATTAAGTAGAAGCAATATCGGGTGAGGAAGAAAGAGAGAGAGAGTTCGTAGTTCGATCCTGGCAATCGCGAAGGCAATACCGAGAGGTAATCAGCGCCACTAAACAACGATACTACCGACTCTGACGCTCGAACGTGTACACCTCTATCTCCCCTGTCGACGTACCTTCCTGTACACATCTTTGCACATTATCGTTCTTATTTATGCCTAATAACGACCATCAACTTCGCACAAGCGAATTTTCTCTACGAACTATCCAGAATTTTACTCTCAAACTCTTGAACCTCGCCATCATTTTTTTTTAAATCAACTTTCCAAGATGTTGAGAAGTATCTTTGGAAAAATAAGCTTTCAATGAAAATTTACTCGGGGTTTTATTTACACGCGGAGAAAATTTTATACAAAATAATTACTATGATTTATAGTAAGTGGTTTTACAATTTAAGGAATTTTGCTAAAATTACCATGGAGCATAGTAATGTTTTTGGAAAGTACAAAATTTAACAATTTTTTCAATGGTAAATATTTTAATTTCTTTATGAATCTATAAAGATTCAGTGAAAAATTTACCATGACGTTCAATAATCATTAATACGCGAAAAATATCATATTTTCGGTTCTTTATATACAACAAAATTTTTATATTTGTTTTCGATTATTGGTGAGAGTCCGAGTCTCGTATTAAAAACTCTGAGAATTTTCAAATCTGTTATCATATGTTACAACAAAAAGAGTAATAATTTTACATAAAAATTCGTGCACGAAACTTGAAGCAACGATTTAAAAATGTTTGGGAGATAAATTTTGGACTTGCAAGGATGAATTTGCGGTCGTACGCAGTAAATAGTATCAGGATTGTGTTCACGCGGCGTTATTTGCTCGCTGCCACATTTGTCGTAGGTGGTCTTGCACGAGAAAAGCAAAAGCGTATGGCGTCGCCGTTGTTGACCAGAAACTCGATTTCGCTCGCACTATATTACCCGTCTACGAGCTCTACGTTTCCCTGTCACACGTTACCACGTGCCGTTAATGAACCAGCGCGCCGCGTTCACCGAACTTCCTCTGCGGGCGCAATTATGTTATTTAGAATGATGAAAATATCTCGCTGTCACTTCGATGCATCCTTCAGGAGTCACGTACGATTGATTTTTCCACAAAAAAAATTGTTTTTTTTAAATAATACAATTTTTTTCATTACAGTTCAATTTTTTTTTCTTTTATTTTGTTTGTGAGGACTCCAGATAATTTAGTTTTTTTTCGGAAACGCGAACACGTTTTCTCACGTAAGATCGAGCCGGAAATGAGATCGAGGAGAAGGATCGAAGCACAGGACTCGCCGGACGTTTCCGGCACGACGAGACCTCATCGGAGGAAAGCGGGAGGTCGCGAGAGTCAAGCCGCGACTCACCGTCGCCACGAAATAATTGTCCGCGATCTACGAAAATTGCATCTCCAGGCAATCTCGTTCAATGAGTGATCTTATTGATTTTTCCATTAAACGGAGGATAAATGCGCTCTTTGTGAGGTCAAAGCAAACTTCATATATTTTTTTTTCGTTTACCAGAGAAGAAAAGTAATCAGCCTGCTACTGATTGCTATTTTTCTTTTGTCTTTTTTAAATCATAATTTTATCTTGATTTTTTATTTAGTTTTTGCTTTGTTTTGGATTTGATTTCTCTGTTAATTTCATCACGTTTTCACGTTCATCAAGACTCGACTCAAATATAAAATTCTATAAATTCTAAAAATATAATTATCTTTTGTCATATTTGAGGCACTTTCTATCTTTTTTTAATTTTTATTAGCATTTCTTGACATCGAATATAATTTTATTCTGTCCTTCGCGAATTTCCTGCACACTCGCCAAGTGTTGAACGACTTCTCATTTTACGACATGTGAACATATCCTTATTGAAGAAAATTGAAGGATTTTCAGCAGCTCTGATATACGTAAAAAATAAATAAAGTGTGGAGAAGAGTTAACGGTCGATGAGTGATTAATAAAGATGCGAGAGCACGCTTCTCACCGGATATAAAGGCCCTGCAGAGGAGGAGGCGCGTCTACGTGTATATAAGAAAAAGACCACACATCAGTCTCCCGGGAGAATCCGCTCGTTCACCGAGAAAGAGCGAGAGAGCGAAAAAAAAGAAACTTTGCTTGCACCGCTCGGATAAGGCTAACTTAAAAATGGTCGTATGCACAAACATGCAGTTCATGACCTCGAAAGAATTTTTTCGTCCTGACAAATAGCAATAAAAGAAAAAATAGACAATTTTCATCCCCAACAAATTTGTCATATAAAATGTTCTACACGAAATTTTCTTCTATCAAGATCGAGTCTTCTATTTTGAAAAAGTCACAAGATGATCGAAAAATCTCTTTTCGATAATTTATATATATTTCATTCACACAACAAAAATCGAGTTAAATAAATTGAAAAAGATAAATTCGTGCGATAAGTTTCACGGAGAAAGAATCGAGTGAGTAAAAATCATGGCAGAGACATTTATAAATTCAGATTTTGTTCACGCATGAGAGCAGTCTGTAAAAATCATTTAGGGACATAATATTCGTACGAGGATAAAATATGTGTGCGGAGTCGGGAATAAGGAGTCTCGGAACGTGATGCGCACAAGAGCGGATTGCACACCCCGTAGAGACACGCGTCTCTGTATTTTATAACAACAATAATAGCACCGAGCAACAATAATAATAATGAGCGACGATGATGATGATAATAATAAATGCACTTGGTGTATGTACGCACGGGCCACAAAATGGACGTATAAAACGAACGAAGAGAGCTCGATCTCAGACGTACGGCAAACTCGCATGAATATGTACGATACGCTGTCCGGGAAGGGAAAAGACACGAGAAAAAAAAATCGAAAAATAGATACGTGAAAAAAAGTAATGAAGAGAGAACGAAAATATTGTCATGCAAAAATCCAAGGACGATTCGTTTACGAGGTAAAATAATATCGAAATTGTTTTTCAACAGAATATGAAATATTTTGTTCGAATGGGACAAAAGTCGCGATGGATTTTGAAGAAATTTTAATTGTTCAAAGTGTCCATTTTCGTTCGCGCGAGCCGAGTTTTCTCTCCCCGGTTATGGCAATAACGTCTCGTATGCCAATTGTCGATAATCCAAGGTGTATATACCCGTCGTTCACGACGATAACGACGATTGCGCTCACTCGACGAACCGATTTATAACGGGTGTGGCTGATCCAGCTTTCGTAGCCGGGGATCTTACGTGTACTTTACACCGAGGTAATAGAATTTTCTCTCTCTCTTTCTCTCTCTCCTCCACTTTTTATTTCCCCGAGGATTAATGCGTAGAAAGGCATGAATCGGCTATTTTTTTTCGAGCAATTTCATTTACTTTGATTAACCGCGGCCCGAAAATCGACTTTCGTTAAATATCGACTTTCGCGTTGCGTGACAGCGGAGAGATAAAACGATATTGAAATTTATTCGACGCTGACGATGAATTTTCAATTTTCTTTGTAATTAAGAATTTACATAGAGCCGCTTTTATTGACAGGAATTACGAGGAGCTTTTTTTGACTCGAAATAAATATGTCGCGAAGGACGGAAGGCCGATAAATAATTTTCATCAGCGAGTGGAAAGTTGACTCGAGTTTTAGTCATCTGGATGTTAGTTATTTAGGATCTCGCACAAAAGAATCGCTGCGCTCGGAACTTGTAACGCGGCTCTTCCTTTCTCCTTATACGCGGACCGCGAAATTACTCCCACAAAAGCTTTTTACTTATTTCTGTATAAATACGCGTTTTTCTTCCACTTTTACGTGTCAGAAGCCAGGGCAATTAATTTAATAACTCGACGAAACCTTAGGACGTTTTACCGGAGCGCTAACGTGAGACGCGAGATTTCCACAAAAACTTTCTCGTTCCCATCAGAGAACCAAAGAAAAAATAACGCTCGAAAAAAAAAGTGTTCGTGACCCCCATCCATATTTTTAAATAAATTTTTCATCGCTGCGGATAAAAAAACGACTTAAAAAGAAGCTGCAGGGTGAAAAAATTCGCGATTGTGTGAAAAAAAGAGTGAGAACAGAAAAAAAAACTTACCGAGCATTTTACTGAGATCGGCATTGTGGAGATCGGGATTCTCGTCGGCCAATTTCTTTCTTTCGACCTTTGCCCAGACCATGAAGGCATTCATGGGCCTTCGTATGCGTTGCTCCTTGAGGCTCCGCTGCGCGGAGCTACCGGGATGACAAATCTTAACACCAGCGGGTATCGACGATAATCCCTGCTGATAGTCGATCGGCGGAGCCGAGCCCAGCCATGACAAGTCCTCCAGTCTCTGCTGGGCGTTACCACTCAGCATTCCAGGTATCTGAGATATTTCAACCATTTTTGTCCCACTCGTTAGTTTTCCCTTTTTTCAATTCCCCCTTCAATTTCATCAAACTTTGTTCGAAAATACATTTCAAGTTGCACTCTAAGAAATCACACGATAATAAATTATTCTTTTACAATAAAATACATTTTAGACAGTATTCAAATAAAATGTATTTAGATTTATAAAACGCAGTATATAGTTAATATCTTTTTATAGTAAAATCTAAACGATACTTTTTCTCTTGTGTACTATTAATGGGAATTTTTTAATATCGCAAATGTTTTAAAAGGAAAAAATTTAGAAGAAATTTTTTAATACGTTGAAAAAACTCACGGGAATGATTTGAGTGTCCATCGACATGGAAGCTTCGTTTCCATCTATGCCAGAGTCGATGTCGAACGACCTCGAAGTTGGGGTCGCGTAGAGGGAAGAATGAAGCGCCAGGAGGCCGGGCGAGCCTCCGTAACTGCTCACGGGTGGTGGCGTTACCTCACCCCTTTCATAATTATCGAGCATCCTGAAAAAGAGGGACCAAAAATATTTACCATTACTAATAAATAAATAACAGAAGAATACTGCACACGAACGAAAAAAATTTGGTTCGTGTGAATAAAAAAAACGATTGCAAAAGTGAATGAAACCTTTCCAGATTGCATCACGGTTCTTTATTTATACGGTACATAATAAATAATCATAAAAAAGATGAAGGAAGTCGGAGATTGTAAGCAGACTTGTAGTAATCTCGTCGTTCTTGCGAGAAGGGTCGATTGATCTGTCAATCCTGATGTGTCTCTTCGTAAAAGTCATTGATCGATGTGAACGAACGATTCAAGGCCACTCGATGAAATTCCTATGATTGTCTTCAAACATACAGTCTTTCATATTATTTTTAGATACAATTTTTATCCTTCCTGACTATCCTTCCATAAATATACTCTTTTTCCATATATTCATTCTTGGTGGAGAAAATTCTCCTATGAATAATTATGTCGAAAATGTGCTCGGGGTGACTTAATGAGCGAACGAAAAGGAGGGAAAGAATGTCCTAACGAGAATAAAATAAATGTAAAACGCTTCCGTTTAGTTTTCGTACGACTCGAAAGCGACACACTTTTAACGCGTCCGGAGCGGCTCAAAGTTGCCCGCGTGTGTACGTGTGTACGAGTATGATGCGTACAACAGTAAAAACATGAGAAATTTGCGGCGTGTTCCATATAATGGCCATTGTTTCAGACTCTCTTCTACGGAGAGGAAGAGAGAACGAGGATACGTCTTGACGTAAACAAAAACGTCTCGGCATTTTCATTCAATAAAGCCGCTGAGCCCGGGAACACACGGCGAACATCCTCTCGAGGCGAATTTCAAGAGAGAAAACTCCTGTTCCGAGCCAAACTCGAAAATAAGATTAATTTAAGATAATTATTTATTTCGAAAAACGGAACGGTTGGAATTATTTGTTTCGTGAAGAAATAATTAACACGCGTTTCTACGAATTCTCGACTTCATTCGGGTAACAAAAAATCTGAGCAACAGGAGTGGCACAACGAAAAGTATATTTGAGATCTCTCGGGGGAATCCTCTATTGTTTTATCGAGCGTGCAAAACGACACAGGTGCGATAATGCCACGACAAAAAAAATCCGCGACAATAACGCGCAGACTGAAAGTTCATATCGGGCACGAGACGCATTTGCAACAAATTAATTACTAATGTTTTGTAAACTTATGTCAGAGTTTGTTAACGATCTTTATAAATCTTCCGCGGAGCACCAATGTTGACGCTTATGGAACTTTTTCAACCGTACTTATAGAATATTAAAAAATACATATACGTCAAGGAAGTTTTATGATTTCTTCTTAGATATATTCGACTGGAAAAAATAATTTTCTACATATTGTATACTAGCAGGCTTCGCGCCCTCACAGTAATAGAAAGACTGATCCAAAAGTCAGTTTTTTGGCTCAATCTATATGAATTCTTTAATTTCGCCCCAAATAATTATCAGTTTCGTTATCTACGGAAAATTTCCGATCGAATAGGCTCTTAAAATCGAAAAAAAAATTTTTCAAAAAATTTGGTGAGTCACATTGGGTCTCGTGGACCCATAAAAATTTCAATTAGCGATATATTTTCTTTCTCTTGACAAAATCAATTTTATTATGGGTGATTTTTAAAGATTTTTGCAAAATAAAGCGAATGGCGTTGGAATCACGTTAATTTATCAATTTTTTAAAAAGTTATCACTCCTTGAAGATTTTTCAAAAAAAATTTCGAATTTTTTTATTTCGATTTTAAGACCTTACTCGATCGGAAATTTCCTGTAGATAACGAAAATGTTACTTATTCGAGGCAGAATTCAAGAATTCATATTGAAAAATTTAAAAAACGATCCAAAAATCAGTTTTTTGGCTTAATTCGTTGACAAATTCACTGTCACTTGATGAAATTAACTTTATTCGGAGTGATTTTTAAAGATTTTTGCAAAATGAAGAGAATGGCGCTAGAATTAGGTTAATATATTTTAAAATTTATCACATTTTGAAGACATTTGTCAAATATTTTCAAATGCTCCGTTTCTGCTGCGATTTCGAAATAAAAAGTCTATACAAACATTGCTCTATTAAAATGCAATGTCTAGTAAAAATTTCTAGTCAATCCATCGTCGATAGTTCGATTTCTATAGAATTTCATACTCTGCATTGCCATCTGGTCACGATGAATTAAAATAAAGTAGCCTATGTTCAAATCGACGTTAAACACTGTCTCTATGACAAATTTCATTCCAATCCTTGCAAACGTTTTTGCGTGATTGAGTATCAAACATCCAAACATATAAACATACATATTTATATATTAATAAGATAAGATTATATTTTATATGATAATTATATATTTTAACCATATTTATAAAACGAAAAATTTCAAATAAAAATGAAAAATCAAATGAAAATTTTGTAGATATTTTAGGTATATGTTTGGTTATTTATTTGGCTGGAAAATTAAAAAAATATGATAATATGGTTTTTTAGTTGGGAAAAATAGCGAGATTTTTCCATGATGCATATTCGTTATCTTTTTGATCGTTTGAAGAACGCGTATGAAAACGAGCGGATAAAGTTTTGTTGTAAATCGTTCAAACTGCGGACTGAATTCGTTTCCATCGTTATTAAAGTGTTACGTTGGTTCGGGTTTGGCCAGAGTTTCCAGCCGACGGCTCGTCACTCACCCGTGTATATCACTACAAATCTCACACGTACATATACCTGCCTATGTACGTGTAATATATTATATGGGAGAGCGACCCGAATGAATTATTCTCAGATCAGCAGAGAAGTGTGGAGAAAGCTCTCGCGCACCGGCCAAAGTAAATGCACAAAAGCGATACCTTTGCAAAAATAAAGTAGATAAAACGCCAATTGATAACAACTCGGCTCTCCTAGGAGAAATTTCGAACTCTTCGACACAACGAATTTTTACATCTTTCGAATGATTTAATAACTTTTCACCAGCATCGTTCGAAAAGTGATTTTAAATATTCAATATTAAAAAATATATTATTTCGGTAGTGTTAAGTACTTTGAAATAATGTATGCACGTTGCGAATAAAATATGTAAGAGTTTGATGTGAACAAGAGTGCAGAGGCGTACATTTCACTGCTGGAATAATGGCCGATCGAACACACCCTTACGTGGCCCAGACTCGACAGCAGGAACATTAAAGCGAAAACATAAGCGAAGTAACGAATTGCAGACTTGATATTTCGCTTTTTTTTCTCTTTGATTTTTCAATTTGTTTTTTATCCCTCTTTCTCTCTCTCTCTCTCTCTTTTTTCTCTCTTTCTCGGGTTTCTTTCGGTTCCTGCTGCTGGATGAACCGTAATTTTATAAGAGGCTGATTAAACTTTTAAATCGAAATGTCCGATGCGCGGTTCACTTGGTAAGCGGAAGTTACGACCCCGAGACGATCACCTCTGCACTACTAACGCTACGAAACGCTCCTCCGGTCTATCCGACTTTCGTGTCTCCTCCATTTCAAGACTTTCAATTCAACGAGGAGTCTCCCTAGCGCGATGGAATCATCAAAAAAATAAATAAATTATTCAAAATGCGAAAAGAAAAAGAAACGAGGCTGTACCGAAGTTCTTCGGTATAAATTAAATCAGAACGTTCTTTTACTCTCGACGAAGACTCATTAATTTCTTATTGACGAGCAATTATTTACACCAGGAAATGGAATTGACAAGTATTCATGAAAATCTATTCATTTTTTAATTGCAATTCATGAAATTCTGTATTTTCGTCGGAGTTTCGAAAAACGAGTAGTCGAATGTCTGGAAAGATTGACGTGTGCGAGCAAAAGTCAGACACGACGTATATTATGTCGGTGACAGGAAGAGAGTAATAAAAAAATAGTAAAAAGAGAGAGAGTAAAAAAAGTAAAGAAAAAATGGAGTTCTCCGTGCAAGATACATTGGGTGTGTCTGGGTCTTTGGGCGTCAGGAGAGAATCCTCGGGACGTGAGGGAACCGCGGATTGTTCGTGGGGGATTTTTTTGCCAGGAGAGAGGTGAGGCCTCCAAGAGAGAAATATAGAAACGAAGAGAAAGAGGGAGAGAAATGTAGAAAATGAGGGAGAGAGAGAGAGATAAATGGAAACAAAAAGAAAAGAAGAGAAAGAGCGAGAGGATGAAACTTGTTCCCCTCTTTGTTCGTAAAACGTTCGACGCCTCTTCGAGTGTGAGACCCGCACACAACGATCCTCGTACTCGCGATGTACTCTAGCTGTCTTCTCTTTTACGCAGCAGTGGCTTCCCCAATGGACAAGTGTGTGGTAACGAACCTTTGGCTTCCGTTTTTGAACGTGCCTTCGCTACTGTTGCCTTTCTCTCCACTTTTTCACGAAAAAACAATTTTTAATATCACATTTCCCCAACAAAAATGACAATATTTTTTTACATTTCTAATAAATGCATTTCTATTTCTTTCAATTACGTTTCTGTTACACATAAAATTATGTAAACAGTGCGCAATATAAATTATTTTTTTTCAGATTTTTTCCTCAAAAAATGAGTATTGTTCAATTAAAAATTTTTTCACATGACTCGTAGATGTAAATAATCGTCCGAGAGTGTTTGACAGGTCGCCTAGCCCCCGGCAGTAAATATTCCCCCGTTCGCGTATATATTTTATTTTTTTCTTAATTTTTTTTTTCGTTTCGTTCCTCTTTTCTCCTCGTTTCTCCCTTTCTCTCCTCGTCTCGTTTGCCTCCGCGTTCGCTTCGTTAAATCCGCGGAATCCTCTCGTCGGTGAAGAAGAGGGTTACCCTCGGCAAAGGATCTAGTATATTATGTACGCGTCCTCGGCACACGAGGACGCGAAATCGTGAGACTCCGCGAGAGAGCGACACGCCGGCGAGTCCGCGCTAGCCAGCCAACCGCGTGTCGGCGGGCCCTGAAATTTTATTCCCTCCTTTCTGGACCTTCCTTCCTCCTGCCAACTCGCTCCCTTTCTATCCTATTTTTTACATTTTTTTCCCCTTCGAACCAATTTTTTTACTCATCCAAATTTTTTTTTATCGGAGCTATCGAGAAAGTTTTTTATATCGGTTCTTTACCATTTCATTTTGTATTTAATTCGTACGAATTACTTGTCGATAATGGTGCATGAAATATGTATTTTGAAATTCTTCGAATAGAAAATGTCAGGTATCTCCGAGAGTTTAGTACCAGGGGAAAAATCGATCATCACCTCTTCCCTCTTTCTTTCATTCGATTCTCAAACATCAATTGTAACGTCTCGATGCCGGTTAATTCCGTGAACGATACCGCGAGCTTCCATGACGTATCGGAATTGTTTATTGAGAACGAATGTACCGAGAATTTTTGTCGACGCATTCTCATTTGTGGGGATCGCGATGAAATCGATTTCTCAAGCGACAACAATTTTTTCTAGATTTTCAAAGTTGTTCATTACACATTTCGTTTTGGAGATCGTTTTTTTTCGTCTTTTTCCCGTGACTCATCGATTCTCCGTGTGCGATCATCGCGGAGTAAAATTCTAAAACGATAAACGCGCGACGATCGACGAAATATACGCCGATGAAAATAAAATGCAAATTTCGTCGTTGGCGCATGACGGATTCGCGGTGACGTTTCTCGTTACCTCGTGTCGAATTCCCTCTGAATCTTCAATTTCCTGTGCATCGAAACAACACGTATTTTTCATGCCCAATTTTTGTCGATCCTCGCGAAATCGATGACCGTGCGTTAATTTCAATTTTGTCGAACGAGCGAGAGGAAAATTGGCCCAGGAAAGTGACTAAATTATTGAAAATTATGATGATAAATAATGGATGGATCGAAATAAGGGGAGATCATGAAGGGGAAATAAAAAGAAAAGAGGATAAAAGGAAAAAGGTTTTGCGGAGAAGAAAATGAGGAAGAGACTTGAGAGCATTGCAAATTTTGTATCTCACCAACAAATGATATAGATATGCGAAAAAATATATTTATACGCCGTCGAAGCCGGGGAGATGAGACGAGGGAGGCAAGAGTGGCGCGAGCGCGAGCTCGTAGATGAACGCAGCGATTGACGATTACGCTAACCAAACACTCGGTCACGCCCCCGCAATTTGCCTGGAAGATCGCATCCCTGGGACCCTAATCGGCGCGCTAATAACAGGATTACCCACGTTCTCTGCTACGTGGAATCGTATACTTATCCCTAATTCTCTGCTTTTTTAACCCCTTCCACCCTCCTCCCCTCCTCTTTACTCCGCGCATTTTCATTTTTTCCCCCTTTCCATTATTATTTTATTTATCATTTTACTGTTTGTCCCGTACGAGAGTACCTGCCAATATTGTACAAATTTTAACTCCTTCTCGCCTTAATCCGCGGAGATGTTTCTTCCGAGATCCTCTTCCTTCATCGATAAAGCACTCTCGAGATTCACCCACGCGCGAAAAATCAATATCGCGCTCGCGAGAAAAAATTCTTTTCGATAATAAACGGAGGAGAATAATTTCTTGATTCGTATGCAATAAAATTATTACTCCGATGCATTTTGTTTGGAAAAAAAAAGAGTTTTAACTTGCTAACGGTATACTAAAAACAAAATTTGTTTGACCTAACAAATTTTTATCCCGATACACGTTGAACGATATTTTTTTGCATACCGAACTAAATTCTTTGTTGATTTAAATGATGAAGTTTCATTATTTCAAATGAAAAAGTTGTTGTATTAGGTTAATTTTCTCAACTAAATATTTTTCAATTAATTAATCTGTTATAAGTTGGAAGGGAATAAAAATGAAACTCACGTGTAATGCGAATAAGCTGACGAGGTTTGCTGCTCGATGTGAGCTGGCCCACCGACCCCGATGACAGAATTCTGATCCCTAACTGGCGATGAGTTCTGGATCGATGGTACAGCGGTGTGATGGTAGCGCTGACACATCTCGGCCAAATTCCAACCATGGGCATCCATATATCGATAATGCTTCCCTTTTCTTTGGTCTACCATCCATTTCACAAGACTTTTACACCCCGGCCTGGCTTCGCCGCTCAATCACCTCTCCACTGAAAAAACAATGACCCAGAGTTGTTGAAAAAAGAAGAAGAAAAAAAGAACAAAAAAGACTCGGAAACGGGTTCGAAAAGTGTCTCTATATAATCATTAATATTTTGTCCATTAATTAATTTTGCTAGGCAAAGTCGAGTCACGTTTACGACGATGATAAAAAAATGTCAAAGGACAAACGAAGATCGGAGGATACGAACAATCGGTTTTTGCTTTCGTCTTTTTTATCCCACATATTCTCGGGTTGTCAAGAGCGTTGAAATAGCGCGAGCGAAATTAGCGTTTGTCGATATTGCTTTGTACTTTGGTGTCATCAAAATTTCTTTGAGACGGACTTTCGAGGCTCGCACCTTGGCCTCGTCACCTTGCCGATTATATGAGGAACAAGAAAAATCGGAGCTCAGCTTGACACACGACGAGCAACATGATTCTATCTCTCTCCTCCTCTCCCTCCCGCGTCCCTCACCTTTTTTTCCGTTTCATCGCGCTTTTTTTATTTCTTTTCTTTTTTACATTTAGTTCCGAGTACAGCAACTCGACACTCCGCAGGCATTCCGCTCTTTTATGCATCGCGCTACACGTTAAATACATGTACGTTTAAAATTACGTCTAAATAAAGTGTCTGCGAATTGCTTTCTACGAAAACATGTCCCGCGCATTTTTTTCTTTACTTTTTTCCACAGCTGTCATTTTTGCGGCTCTTTAAAGAGCTTTTTTCTCTTCTTTGGAATTTTCGTCGCTCATCGAATCGATTATTTTCTCGAAAGCGATTCGAGGCAGCACACTCGCCCAAAAATTCTTCATACGCTCATTGATACTTCCGAGATAAAGAGAAATGATTGAAAAGTCTGTTTGCAATCGTGACGATTTAATAGATTGTTTCCCGAGATTCCAGAGGCTTCGTGAGCAAACGATCTGATCTCTAATATCCCCGATGTGTACTTTAAACACGTGAGTATCGATCAGAGAAAAGCGAGAGAGACGAAGAGAGAGAGAGAGAGAGAAAATGGTGGGGGACAAATAGAGGGAGAGAGTACACTATTGGCGCGTTTCATGATTATTATTGGAAGAACTGTTGCGTCGTATCCGCAGAGAAACCTCCGGAGGGATTGAGACCTCCGCGAGTTGTCGAGACGCAAGATGTTACATGCGTTTCTCTCCCTCCTCCTGTCTATGTGCGCCTTTTTACATAAAATTATTTACTGGCCGTACATAAAATTATTTACTGATACATACGTGCAGTGCGCATAACGTATAAATACAAGCGCTGAGGGAAAACATAACGTCGATGTATGAAGGCGATGGATATAACGTTATAGGCTCGTTCCAGACGCGTTGCATACGCTCTTGTACAAGTAACTTTATTTTATGGCTTCGCGGCTCGCTTTTGCACGAATGAATTTCATCCGAAGCACGCTCCTACCCCACCGACGTGGATACCATTGCATCGGCTATTATGTGTTAATTGAAACGATTTTTCCTATTCGTTCCAACTTCCGAGTTGTTTGTCATATTTATCTGGGATTTTAGGAAATTCCATTTTTGACGTATTTTCAGAGTCTTTTCGCTTTTACTAACTTTTCTGCTCTATAGTATTCACGAGGTAAATGTTGCAAACGTTTTTACTATTATTTCTGTTTCTTCAAATGGTTTGAATCAAGTCATTTTTTTGACATTTTTTGCTATTTAATTGATCGTTTATTTGTGTAATTTAGTGCAGTATTTTATGTGCGGTTGTTTGTAGTTTATGTATCATTTCTTACAAAGTAATGATGCAACGATAGTTCTGCGGATAATTTGAGATCGAACGTCTCGTGGATTTAAATATTGCGCATGTGGAAAGGTACGCGAGCCCGCCCGCGAGATCTGTACGTCCGCGCTTGTGCTCTCGCCATTCAGCTGGTCTAGCCTTATCGCCGCTTCGACCATATAACCCCAACTCTTCTTGTTCCGAGAGAGAAGAAGAGAGGGAGAGAGAGAAAGATCGAGTCTACAATGAACTCGTATAGGTATTGCAACTCCGGAGATACGCGCACAGAGGCGAAAGATATCCTGCACAAGTTTCGCTAAGTGACTCGAGCTACCTAAAGACGAAATAATTGAGTCTAAACTTGTCAAAAAAGAAAAACATTAGGAAAAAAATGGTAATTGCCTATATAGAAGTTTGGGAAGAGAATTAGGCAATTTTTTCGCATCTCTTTTTTACTCACTGATGAAGATAAAGCGAATCGGGTGTTCTCTTTTTTTTCTTAGAGCACGATAAAAGTCGGGGGAAGAATGAAAGTTATCGAAGGGAAGAATCGAAGGGACATTAATTGGAAGTTTATCCGTACGAGTTGTCGATACGATATTTCTTTTATTTTGAATAAAATAAAAGCAAGGGAGGAGAGAGGCGGATGGGAAGGAGAGTCGAGGATGGAAAAAAGGAGGAAAGTTTCGATACTGAGAGTCTTACAGGGTGTAACTATATAATATAAGATACGCCCGTTACCCGGTACGCCCACGCTTCGGGTAACGGCCGTAGAGTAAATTTCTCGCTTATTATCCTTTCCTTCGATTTCCTGTAAAAAATTGAAAAAAGAACGACGAAAAAAAGGAATATCGTACGTAGCGCCAGGGCCTCCCGCTCGACTCCGAGGGAACTCGCGATTCCTCGCCAGTCTCTGTGTGACTCATTGCGGTCTCGTCTGAATCTCTCTCTCTCTCTCTCTCTCTCTCTCTTTCTTCTTCCACGGCGGAGAATATACACCCGCAGAGATTTACAGCTCATTACCGATTTTGTGCTTCGCCACTATTGATCTCCCTTATTCGCGAAAATATATTTTTTTTATATCCGTGTTCCTTTTTTTTTTTACTTTTTATGCTGCAATCAACTTTTGATACGTCTCGATGATTTCTACTTTTATCCTAAATCTTGTCCGAAATGAAAATTAATTCTGATATTTTTTTCTCCTTTTCTCTATTTTAAGAATTTTTTGCGCTCGAAAGCATTCCGTGATAAATTTTAATTTTTTTTTTTTGAGAGATAAATCGAAATAATTTTTGAGAGCGCTGTTGAGTCATTGCAAAAATGGTCTAGGATTTTGGAAGAGAATTTCTGAGTTATTTGTATATATTTACCTCTTTTTTTACGCATGTGGGTGATTCGCAAAAAAAAAATTTTACAAGAGAAGTCTGGGGGCGTTGAGATTTTACCGTCGGAGGATCGCACTCGCGGGATTGAAATCCACACTTCCCGGTTCAATTTTTTTCGTGTTTCCTTGAGATTTCACCATAAAGAATTTATTTAAATTTTCGTTTAAAGTAAACGACGAACGTTGGAATAGATAAATGTTCTCGGGTCAATAAATAAATACAAATTCACGCTCACTTTTCACTGAGAAATAATCCGTCACTATATTCTCCTTTATTTTCACTGACAATCGACTGGATTAAAATTACGTTTGATAATATTGAATAGATAAAATAGTCTTGAGCTCTTCACCCGATAATCCGATTCGAGAAACACCGGAATCGAGTCACAATAAATTCCGCTCGACTCGAAATCCTCGTCGAACCTTCGCACATCCAAAATTCAGCGTTATCCATCCTAGTTCATCGAAAACAAAATATCACAGAATCTTGAACCAAAATCACTCGCAGATATCACAATTTTTAATTTGCAATCCTGATGAAGAAATTTTTACTTATCGAATGAAAGACGTACCATCGGAGAATTTAAGTGAGTACAAAAAAAAAGATGAAAAAATAAAAATGATTACACGAATCGATTTGTGACCGGTGTGCAACCGAAAATTGATTTTTGTCTCCTCTCTTGGCTTTTTCGCGATCTCACTAAATCACCGGCGTCAACACGAGAGCGAGGAGAAAGAGACGGACGGTGAAATGCGGATAAGAGAGAAAGAGCGCGGAGCGAGTGCGAGAGAGGTTCTCAGCGCCGAGATTGCCGGGGAAATGTCAAACGACGTCGGAGCTCCCGCGGCACAAGCGGCAAGCACCGTAGCTCGCGTGGGAGTGTGACATAATAAGGCTCTCGCTGTTGTATACGAATCGGCGCTGTGGCCGACGAGAGAGACTGCCGGAAGGTGGGAGCGCGAGAGAGAGAGCCCGATCGACCGCTTGCGCACGATCCTCTGCGCAGAGCCAGCGGCGCGTGCGCGCACGCGATCGCGCCGTGCCGGCGATCCATCGCGCAGGCGCCGTCGACGACGCGCGAGACGCGATCAAACGCTTTTTCTACTGACAGGAAGAAGCGAGAGGTGAGAAAGCCGCGAAAAAAAATGTTTTCGATCAAAATTTACAATCTTTTACCAATTTTTTTTCACAAGCAAGATTGCTTGTCAGATTTGATGTCAATGAAAAAAAATGCAAGCGTTGCTTAAAGTATAATTGATTTTTTTACTGTTCTATTGACTCGAGCTATTATTTTAGGAGGTTGGACAAATGTTAAGATTAAAATTACACGTGGTGATTTTTGGAAATATTTGTACTTTTTAGGTATCCAAAAATCTCTCACGTCGCTCATTTCTTGGCGGAATATTTATGTGTGTATAGTTACCCGTTACATAATTACGAGAGAGGCGTAGGAAGCGGATCGATTAGCAAACACGCGAAGAGAAAGGCCCCGTCGTCTCTGTTTGTGGATTGGTCGAAGGCCTATGTGATTCACCGCTCGCAGGACTCCTCAAGATAGAGAAAACTTATCTTCGTGCATTGTACCTTTCCATGCACAAGTTGATTATTCTCTCTTTTCTATGGACTTTTCTTTCGCTCTCCATAAAAAGGGTATTCCTGGATAAATCTCGAAGAATTTATCGTCAGCCGATCCCTCGCAATTAAAATAATATTCGCAAATTGGCGAAGAAATTTACGAGAATAAATTTCACAAATTAATTCGACAAATTTTAAAGAAAATGTTTTCAAATCAAACAATAACGACGAACTATAATTAATAAGCATTACGAGTATAAATAAGAATTTAAAATTAATTATTTTTCTGAGAAATCGTGTTCGGAACTGTGGGAAAAGTCTGTCGAATTTAGTATTCGTGAAATTTATTTTTCTCTCGTTAACAAAAAAGAAAAAATTATAAGCTAAGAAAATGTAAACAGCTTCGGAGAGAATAGGAGGAGTGCTCCGTGAATCATGAACCACGAAACTGTACACATTACGATCGAGTGAATCATAATCCTCAGAAGCAACCGAGCAATTTCTTTTCCCCTTTACATACATTGTTTAATTAATAACGCATATACGAATCTTTGCATACATTTTTTTTTCAAACGACTCGTAAGTTTAACGGTTCGTTTGGTCGCAACGGTTGGTTTCGCGGAGCTTGACCACCGAGACGCCAGTAGTTCACGGCGTTTCGAGTCAGACGGAAAAAAAGTTAAAAACATCAAAAAAGTGACGTGAAATCCCTGCAGGATTCCTTCGACGTTTGTACAGAAGTGCGCTCTTGTACTATTTTTTGGTATGAAGTACTTATCAGAAGTCAAATGAAGACTTTTGCCACGTAACAGAGCATGAAAACTCGTAGAAGTTACGATCTAACGAGCCTTATTCTTTTTCCTAGCGGTTAAATCGGTATATGGTAAATTTATTCAGTTGTATTAAAATGAGTAATTAAGCTGGGAAAGGCTTCGAACACCCACACTCTTGTACCGGCGCATTAAATTTGAATTGCGTATCCGTAATTTGTGTTAGGGGAGGAAAGGATTGATTAGAAGACTTTAATTAATGATTCCCTGCTATGTTTTTTTTCAGATCGTGGGAAAAAAGGTAGGGGGCGGATTAATTGATCTGCTTCAGAAGCAGAGGATCGCTGCGAACTCAATAATCCGTTAACGAGGGTAATATCGCGCGGATTCCTTTTTTCCTCGTTTCTCCTCGTTTATTTTACACTCCCCGTACAGGAGGTCTCGTAACGACCTTGCACAAACTTAAATCGCGAGCGGTAGATTCGTTCTAACGGGTTCATTTTTTTCACACGATTTGCAATGGTACGCTGCATCTCGCATGCATAAATAAACTGAGCGCATCGTACGTTTTTTTCCATCCAGATATCTAATCTCTGCGGCGTTATGCGCGGAAAAACGCTCGAATTTATAAAATAATTAATCATATCAAATGTTTCTTAATGCATCAATTTTTCGTGCTTGACAACCGTGATGAATTTTTATAAATTTTATTCTTCACCGATCGAATGAAAATATTTATCCCATATTGAATTATATTCCATGTAATTTTTTTAAGGAGATGTTTTTTTCTAATAAAAATTAAATACATATACTGTTTTATATGATCTTTCTTAAACTTTTTATTCACGCAATCACAGGATACCAATATGAAGTCTCCATTTTTTAAGTTTTAAGTATTATTATCACGGTCGTTATTTTTATTAAAAAAATAATTATCAAAACCTGTCAATGCCTGTTGAAGTGCAAGAGGTTATACAGCATATCCACAAATTTTTCACACCGTCCAATTCGACACCAAAGAACGTTAATAATGCACAAGGTTTCAACGAATTATCTTGAAAATAATTTAGTTAATAAATTTGCCTTTACGATACATACTCGAGCGAAACGTCTCTGAACGCGGTCATCGTCGAACTGTCTTTATAGTCAGGAAAACTCGTGGGTAAATACCTCATTAATATCTCATTAATTACAGATTAACAAAATTTCCCCGCCATTTAGTGGGAAAAACCCGTCATAAAATCTGTAGCTTCAAGGTTCTGCCCTTTCTTTAATAGTTTCCTTTAAATGTAATTTTCGACCATTCCCCTTTTAATGCGATTTTTGACAAAATGCGTTTGGCGCAAAAATATTATTTTTCATTCACGTTTAAACTTTCCAAATATGAATCGATGTAAACATTGAAATATATTTGCGATAAAAATAGCAACATTCGTGTTTATCTTCTAAAACTGACGTTAGCTGATGGAAGACAAAGTAAATTGACAAATTTTCAATAATGCACTTTATACTTTTACTATAAATATGCATTTTCCATGCATCCTCCTTAATTATCGGTGATAATTATATAAGAATTAATGACATTTGCAGTATTAAATGAAGAATATAATCAGAAATTTTTTTTATTGAGAATGGTCAATTGAGTATTATTAAATAGCAGCACGAGCCTGTTAGTTGAATTTTTTGATAGACATTCTCATGCAAGAACAATTGCTCAATGAGAGGTATTAATTTTGAATGAAATAAATATAATAATAGACGAAGGCTCATTGAGATTCGTACATCGGCGTTGGTTTTCGTAAGGGGACGGGGGGTCACTTGTAATACGCATCGTCGCCGGGTACACATGAGCATAGCTCGCGAGCCATAATTCATGGGATGGGACATGAGCGCGTACACAAAGCGTTACAGCTCGCTCGGGGATCGGATCGCGTGTCGGTCGGCGCGAGTATAAAGTAGGTCCGCGTCCTCGTGCGCGCGGTTTCGAGAGAGAGGAGACGAAAAAGGAGGAAAAAACGAGGAGGCACGGGAGAGCGCGAAGGGAGGACGGAAAACGGGAGATTCGGAGGAAGAAGAGGAAGACGAAGCGCGAAGGAAGAGACGAGAAGAGAGAAAAAGAGTATTCGCCGTCCCCTCGCGAGCGATTTAACCAATCGGCGCTCCGAGCGAGCTGCGTGAAGGCGGAACGCGAGTTTCTTCGCGTATCCGCGTATTTATTATTCAGTTTGCAAATACACGGGAAAAATGATCTCTCCAGTCCTGGATCCGCCGAACCTCTTCTCGGAGATAAGACGACGCGCGAGAGCGACGGAGAGAGGGATGGAAAAACGAGAGGAGGAAGGAGAGAGAGAAAGGAGAGGTGGGGCCACGGTAAACCAGCAGCGATTCTCGAGCAGCGGGAGAAAACTCGCGAACACCGCGAGATCGCCGCGACTCTCCTCCCGCTCCCGAGACTCTCTATCCTCTATCTCCCCACCCATTTTCCCATCCCTCTCCGAGCACACGCAAGCCGTTAATTTGTTGAAATCGCCACTGGTACGGCGTAAACCGTGAAGAAACGAGAAATCGGTTCACTCGTGCGAAATAAATGCAAACCGAATCGAACCCGTGTGCTTTTTCAGTTTTTCTATATACATTTTTTCGAGTCCGTTCAGAGCGTCCAACCAAAATAATTTTTCGTTACTTATTTTGGGTATTAATCGTGGCTCGCTTATCGCCCATTTCGAAGTTTATCTCTCGAGTCGAAATTGAGCCATAAACATTTCGCCCATCAGTTGTTTTTTCGTTGTTTTTTTTTCTTGGAGGATATTAGATTTTGTATTTTATATTTCTCATTTCTATTTCTCATGGGCACATTTCCTCCCGGCTCTTTTCAGCGGAGAATACGTTTTATTGCCCGGGCGTAGAGATCGACGACAGATCCGAGATTTATTATCCACTCAATTCTACATACGTAAATACACGCGAGCATTTACACTCGCGGGTTGTACATTGTACGGGGAGTCGGCGCGATTCAAGACTGCGATTCACGAAACAGCCCATTAAACCGATTTTCTCGATATCTTGGATGATAGATCGTGAAAAAAAGCACGGAAAAAATGTCAAACTTCGAAGCTAAAAATGAAGAAAAAAAAATTATCCTTTTTTACCGTTAACATATTCACAGCCTGCTTATATCCCACGACTGCCATTTTTTCGAGCCTCGATTACGATCAAGAGCGCGAATGTCGGATTATTGATGACTTTCGATAAAAAAAACGTAAGAGAACTGAGGAACGGTAATTTTCTATCTCGCGAGCGGGTGAATTCGAAATGTCACTGATCCTACGATTCGTGAACGCTCGATCGCAGGATTTACGTCCTTTCGTACCTCGCTTCGTGAAAGAACAGTTTCTGAGGATGCGAGACGAGAAGGAAGAGGCGTGACTCGTCGAAAATCGTATTCGAGAGTCGCTCGTTGCAGAGCGGAACAAAAATCTCGACGGCCGTTTCCCCTTTGAGCGACGAGTTCGACTTTCGATTAATTTTAATTTGCGACAGAATAAAGCGAGTCTCAAATTTCTTCGGCGTACGATTCGTATCGGACTTAAAATTTCGAATTATTCCTTCGCGTCCATCTTACTCTTCTCCCGCTTTTGTTTCTTTTTTTTTCTCTCGCTTGTGTTTCAGGACGAAAAATCAGTTGCAAAATGTTACCGTTAGCTCGTAGACTCGAGTTCGTTACAGCGCCGGGTAAGTAGCGGGTGCACGCACTTTATCTGATTAGTTGAGGCGAGAATCCGATGATGATGGCCTCATGCACGAGCGATAAAGAAAAGAGAAAGAGAGCGGACGGCCAGAGTTGAGAAAACGATGAGAGGGAAAGAGAAAGACGGAGCGAGGGGGCGGCGAGAGGGAGAA
This sequence comes from Cremastinae sp. A BG-2022a, assembly GCA_030522545.1. Classification (NCBI taxonomy): domain Eukaryota; kingdom Metazoa; phylum Arthropoda; class Insecta; order Hymenoptera; family Ichneumonidae; species Cremastinae sp. A BG-2022a. Next base: position 139,686 of record JAPYYW010000044.1, on the reverse strand, counting down.
GAGAAACGCGTTGAATTCATTAAAAATGCCCCGTTCACCCGTGGTGTCGAGACTCGTATTCTTTTCCCCGCGCTCGTCTCTCACAGTCTCTCTATCATCCGGCTACACAGAAAGCGGAAGCTAATAATAACAATAACCATTTTATTATTTAAACGAGAGGATTGCCAAAGCACTTTCCTCCCAACCTCGCGAACGTCCCAGAAATCTTTCTCATATTTTGTACCATATGCGAAGGAAAGAAAAATCTTCGTAAACTTCACAATACGAAAAAAACTCATAAGAAATGTCTCTGTTTGGCAGAAAAATTAATTTTCTGCTGTGATGGCGTTTTTACGAAAATAAGCTCGAATCTTATTCTTCTTGGCGACACACGTGTGTCGGGTCGCGAGAGTTTTTCATTTCGCGGAATGAAAATGTAGGTAACTCCCCTCGATAAGAAATTTTCTGAGACGCTGGGAGGAAAAAAAAAGGAGAACGAGAAATAAGAAGAGGGAAAAATAGGTGGCGGGGGAGGGAGAGAGGACTCCTAGCCGAGCGGCGAACATAGTTAATTTAGATTGTATCGCGTGAGAAGCAGGAAATGACGAAATATCCTGAGTGCCGAGTTACAACGCGAAACACGGAGAGGCCTCCTTGGCTCCTCGATACATTATATTCCGTGCGGGGCTATTGCTCAAAGTCAAAAAAGAGCGGAGAACAAAGCTCCGAGTGAGAAATAACGCGAGATGCGCCTCTTTGACACTCGCCCGATTTTTTTCCTCTTCTTCCTTTATCTCGCGTTATTCTCTCTTCTTTTTTTATTATTATTTTTTTATACGGTATTAGTGTGTACTTGTGGGGTCTTATGGCGGTAGGCAGTTCAGGTCCCTCGCTCGCTCGCTCGCTCGCTACGACTTCTCTCGCGACCTCAGCAGCACAAATGTGCAACCCGCGGCTATACCTCATAGCTTGGCGTGTGCATCCTCATAAATGCATACACGACTGTTATTATGCCTTCCGTGCCAGGAAGACGCAACTTCTCTCGTACTCTCGGGCGCGGGGCGTCCTTACACCGACTTGAAAATTTTCTTCGCCCGTGTACGCACTTACGTCGAGAACACGATGAAATCGCGCGCGTTTCAGTGCACGCAACACGCATTTCACGTACGGGAATCATCTCGCACACACTCTGTTTTTTCAGTCCACCTTTCGACCTTCCATCTCTCTCCCTTTTTATTTCCTTTCCCTCTGCTTCGAGAGAAATTGTTGTGAAAATCATGGCGAAATGTAAAATAAATAATTTTCGCAGAGTTTAGTCAGCAGCGGCTCGAGCGAGCGTCGAGTCGAATAAGCCAGCCGAAGAAGAAATCCCGGCGAGTCTTCTTCTGGCGAACCGGTCACCGGAAGTGACGCTGCGATCGTTCGCCACGCCTCATCAAAGACCGAGAAGACGAGAGACCGAGAGAGACGGAGAAAGAGCTCTGAGCGTTTGGGTTCGTCATTTAGGGGCGTGACACAAACGAGAAACGCACCGCGTGATCGGCAAAGAAATCGATTTGTAGAATTATACGTCTAGTACCACTATTCGCGCAATGTATTATTATATCATTGTTTCTTTTATCCTTTTCGCACTTTTTCTCTTCTACAAGCTCACCGCAAACTTTTACGCATCTTCGATTTACTCGAGCGATAAGAATTGAAGCTTCGCGAATTTCTGCACAAACGCGCGTTTGTTACCGAGAAAAATGCTAGGAAAAAATTATGAAAGCAATTAAACCATAATTTTTTAAATGTCCAATAGACGAAATGAAAGAAACAAGAAAATAAAAATAATTCTTAGAAAGTTTTCATTAAGAAATGAAAAAAAAGAGTGTCTTTATCAGTAATATGATCGACGATGTAAGTGGTGTAGAGAAGAAAAAATGACTTTTCAGGGAAAGGATTTCAGTTATAAGTGAGGAGTAAAAAAAAGAGAGGGAGCTTTTATCGGGCGACAGATAGTCGCATTTAAGTGGAATCGGGGCGCCTGGGAGTACAGAGACAAGCGACGTTCTTGCCGAGGCTGGAGAAAAAAAAGCTGGTGGGTGTACACCCAGGTACTGGCAGAAAGATATAAATATATGAACCTGTATATTGGCCTGTGGCTCTCGCAAATAGGCGCAAGAAAAGCTTCGATACATCCCGATATCTCGCGCGGTCTCTCGCGAACCCTTCGCTTCCTCGACTCCTCCTCGTTTTTCTCCACGTACATTTCCACACACATACATATATAAATATACATAAATACATCGAATGAAAATAAATAAAAAAAAACAGAGAGAGAGAGAGAGAGAGCGACGCTTATGCGCGAGATCTCCCGACTCCTACGACTTGCTTTACATCGTGTTATTCACGTATTGTAACCAAGAATTAATTTTTTTTTCTCGGCCGTCCGATAATAACGACGATATCGAAGAATTATACTGAGAATCCGTTTTCAACTCTCTCGCCGAAGACTTTATATGCACTTCTTTCGCAAATAAGATTATCTCTCTCGTTTTTTTGCAGCATATTTAATTTTCACACTAATTTTTATGTGTGCAGATTTATTTAAATATTCAAATGAAATGCAGATTTTTCTTCTCGACTCGTAAAAAAATCTGCCAAGTTTCCAGTCGAAACAATATATTTTACCAGCCAGAGTGCATTGTACATGTTTTTTTTTGCCTCGTGGTGCTCGTAGTTCGTTCCACTTCCTTGACGCTTATGGTCACCCGAAGAGAAGTCTCGACACTGCTCTATTCGCCCAATTAAACATTTGAGAAACGCGCACCGGTCCTTTCCATCACTGATTTGTACTTCCTGTGTGCATATGTGAATTAATTCAAATTCGAGAAGACAGCGGCGGACTTGAAAATAGCGGAGAATGAAGAAAAGTCGCGTTTTCTCTCTTGAATTCAATTTCATCGAGATTGCGAGTTGGAAAAAAAAAGTATTATCGCTCTGTTTTTTTACGTTTGTTCCAGCGGGGTCCTTGCTGGAGACCTCGAGGTGGATTTGCTTACGAGCAGGAAGGTTGCTTAACGATCGGGAGCGCGTATATAAAATCTGTTGGCTCTCGAGTGCCGATAAGGAGAGAGAGGGAGGCTCGGAAGCATTTCTCGAATCCGCACACACAGGCGAGCGCGCAATTTAACGCATACCCGGGACTCCTTATTTTCTTATAGAAAAGTCCATAGAGGAGGCTCGCGGCTGGCTCGATCGTCCGATGCGTGTGCTGGTACGCGAGAGCGCGAATACGTGTGTCGAGGAGGTTTTAACTGCAGGGCAAGCCGAGGCCCTTTCGAATTGCTCGGGGTCTCCGAGTCCCCTCGGCTGCGTTTAAAAATCTCTCTCTCTCTCTCTCTCTCTCTCTCGCGAGAGAAAGAACGAACGAACTCCTCGAGGCTGGAAAACGCTCGTCTCGGTCGCAAACTTCTCGGGACTTGCGTCCTTCTGTCTCGAAGCCTTCTTCAACTGTGTTCGAGCTTTCGTACGAACGCGCCTTGAAAAATATGTGTGTACCCGCGTACAGAGACGAGATTCCTCGGGTCGATGTGGGACTAGGGTTATTAGCCCAGAAAGCAAGGCCCCTACTTCCGGTGCAGGCACTTTAGTACGAGAACCGAGTTTCTTAACCCCTATATTCTTGCACGACTTTTACAATACGCGTCGCTTCAGTACAATTTGTGCCAACATTTTTAATTATTCTTCTCCGTTTCTCTCGCTAATTCTTTAATCCATTTTTCACCGTGATTTTCTTTCCATGAAAATTTGAATTTTTTTTTCATCGTGAAAAGTCATCCCTTACATATATTTGGTTTAAAAAAAACTATAAGCATTGCTCTACGTTATCTTTCTTTGCATTTGAAAAAAAAAAATAAAACTTGCTAATTTTTCGGGTATAAAAACTAGCGGTGCCTCTGCACTTATTTTTGCGGTAAATCTTGAATAAATTACATGCGATAGTTGCACATAAATATATTTTCCAGAAACAATATCACCGTTATCTCGTTAAGAGATCAATTTTAACGTTTTTCCAGTCCGCATTTACAAATTTCTCAAGAAAAACGCACGAAGCCCATTTTTTCTCTATCTCTCTAGGCCCCTTCTCTCTTTTTTTCTTCCCTCGCGATCTCTTTTTCGCGCTCTTTATAGCAACGCAATTTGTCTAACGGTTCATGTCGCACCTGGGTGCGTCGGGAGTCATGAAGAAAAGTCGGAGGTCACTGTACCTTCCCCGCAAACTGCGAAGTACGATTTTCGCATTAATTCCAAGACCGATTATACTCGCGTTGCGCAAAATTTGTACAAAGAAAGAAATAAACAAATCAGGAGTTGTACACGTTTTATTCGCGATTGCGTTATAAAGTTGTTATATCCAGATTGAAACTTTGGAAAATTGTGGATGGAAAAAGAGAGAGCGGAAAAAGAGGGAGTGAGAAAAGTCAGCGGCGGGAAAAACTAACGCGCGTTAATCGTCCGAACCGTTTTCTTCTTTCCTCATCAGCTGAAGCCGATCTTCTCGCGTTCTCACGCTGTTATCTTCGTTAATGACGTCACGCTATCAAATTTCTCAGGTTTAAAGAGGGAAAAGGAGAGGCGAACTAGTTGACGATATAATTACCCGGAAGACTCTCGTACGCGTACTTATATTCACCCATACAACGGTATAAATACATAAGAAATCGTACACACGTGCACTCCCCCCGCGTCGCCTTATCTGAAAATCTTCGAATACGTGAAAATGTATTTTTAAGCGATCTCTTAAAAATAGATCTCCCGAAATGATGTAAAATCCAGGAAAAATCTTATCCGAATCAATCTAATTTCATTCTCTTCTTTCTATCAAGAAGAAAAATGTCTTAACGAATGTCCTAAAAAATTGACCCACAAAATCTAGGAAAATTAAAAAAATATATATGTCTTTAATTAAGTTTTTCATTTCTCCCATCATTGAATAATTTTTGAAAGAATTTACATGAGACTTTTTAGTACAGTTTCTGTATACATAATTGTTTATTTTATTTATTATTGTAGATGGGAATGAATAATTTGATAAATTTTTGCGATGATTATTTTAAAAAATTAATTTTTTGTAATTGTGTATATTTGATTTTTTTTTTAATGGACGGTGAATGGAGTTATAGACACGTCGAGTGACCCCCCTCGTCACACATGATGCCTTCACGCTCGGGGCCCTCCATGGCGAGGGTCACAGGTGAGAGATTCACCGCGAGAAGCCACGATGACGTCTGTCTCCGTATGCATGCGCCTTCGTACGAAACGTCACAAATCTCTGAAGTAATTTCACAATATTCATCCACTTTAATCAGAAAAAGAAATTATTCATTCTTTATAAATAAAATATTTTACTTCAACGTTTCGTGAGTTCCGGATGCTTGTTTTATAGCTTTATTTATTATTTTATGATATTGTGGAATGTTTATAATTGGGCCCAATTTCTAATAAACTACTTTACAAGTATACGCAATAATAATTTCTCATAGGATTTTAAAACGGTAAAACAATTGATTAATTGTTTCGGAATTTTCAGCATCAATTTTTCGTTGTCTAACTCCAGAAAATTTCTAATTGAATGAGTTCTTGAAATAAAAAATAGTTTTTAAAATATTTGTAAATTTCTGAAAGTACATAGCTCTCTGCATTTTTTTAAGAAAATTAAGTTGTTACGTTGAAGATAATTGTGATATCAATATGATTTTTGCGACATTTGTTTCGTTTCGTAAAAGTCTTCAAGAACAATAAAAGTCTTATTAAAGTTTGATCGAGAGAAAGGAAAGATAACCTTAATTGAAATTTTCACATGCACGGGTACAAAAGACTCCTAGCATTACTGTTTCGCAAAAAATCTTGTTGAAACAATTAAAAAACCGATTTTTCAAATAAAGTGTTGAATTTTTCAGATTTCGCCAAAAAAAATAGTATTTTTGTTATCTACACAAAAAATATCCGATTCACTGGACTCCCAAAATCTAAAAAACAATAACAATTTCAAACTTTTCGCGAATTTATGAAACTGAACTGAATTTTTTTTTCCTGTTTCACTACACCTCGTTCAAAAATTTTTTTTTAAATAATAAGCCGAAGTTAAAATAATGATATTGAATTTTTTCAAGATTATTTTTCGAAAAATGATTTCAAACAGTAAAGCTCAATAAATGTCACCCATGCATACATGTATTAATACGAAATTATGTTTAAAATCGCTTCTGCAACTCTTTTCCTATAGTTAATTTCCAACTTGAGCCGTTGATATAAAAGGATGAATCGAATTTCTCGTAATTCATTCCTTTTTGCGAGAAGAAGAATCATTTAAATATTGTATTGAAATTCCAATAATTTTTTTTTGACGACTCTGATCATCGATAAAAGAATAGAAAAGGATGTAGATAGAATGCACGTAGGTTGGTACAGTTGGTGGCATTATTCGCCGTATACTGTAACGTGGAAGGCGAACGGATGTCTGGTGTGTAAGGAACCGCTAAAATGGTGTTCGCTCTTATCCGAGGATCTAGAGCGGCGATGCGAAGAGAGGCACGCGGAGGCTTTTACATACACATATAGAATAGCCCCGTACGAGGAGACGTATATATGAAAAAAGGAGGAAACGAAGGAGGAGGGAAGATAGGTAAAGAGAAGAGACATAAAGAAGAAAAGCGAAGAAGAAAAAGGATTAAAAGGAAAAAGGAGAAAAAAGCACACGGCGGAGGAGAATAATAAGGAGAGAAAGAAGAAGGCGAAGAAAAATATATGGGGAGCGAGAGAGGGAATCGAGAGAAAGGGAAGGAAGGAAAGAGGGCTGTGTCGGTCTTCTCCACTGATCTCCGAGGTTTTCTCCTCTCGCTTCTTATATTTTTCCCTCTCGCTTCGTTGACTCGACGAGAAGATTTCGCTGTTCGGCGCCGTTACCGGGAGAAAATCTTTTTATTTCGGAACACACGTAACCCCGAGATGCTCGAAATTTCCTCCGAGATGAATAATTTCCCTAGGAAAATCACCGGCGAAAAATCGAGGAGGAAAAACGACGGAGAGCGGAAACGACGGTACCGGAACAATTCGCGTTTTCGCAACGCGCGGAGCGATCTCCTCGGCGCGATGAGGAATGTTTCAAAAGTGCTGTACGCGTCTTGCACGACTTCCTAAACGAGTCTCGCTGCGACTATATCACCGGAACGGGAGCTCGAAAAAAAGGAGAAAAAAAAATAAAAGAGCCAGAAAAGAAAAAAAAGGTATGAAAAGATTGGAGCGTTCTAGTTTGGTGGATTTCAGGCGTATCGTGAATTTAGCGTGCGTTATTCCGATGTATGTAAATACGACGACTTACGTGCTTACGCTGAAAAAAAATATAGCGTGATGCTCATCATTAAGCCACAGCCATTAAAATTATAATTTTCATTCATAATTCATTCAAGCGGTAATTACACGCGCGGTTCCTAACGCCGTGAGAACGTGAGATCTATCCCATTTTTTTTCCTCTCCCTCTCACTCGCTCATCGGTTGATAAAGGTGATAGAAAAACCCAGTTTTTGACAGTTTATACGAGCCAAAGAATTCTCCTGTTTTATTTGTTTATAATAAATCGTAAGGTAATCGCTCCCACGCACCTGGACGCGTATCTGGAGACGAATAAACAGGAACAAATCGGGGGAGAGAAAGGATATCGAGTGGAATAAAAAAGGGAGTAAAAAATAAGTACATATTTATCACGTAAGAGTCGTATAAAAGCAGCTTCCTTCGATTCGTTTCTCGGCTTTTATCGGGAACGTTTCTCTCCCGGGACATCGGTGCCCAGTACGAGATAAAGCTCCTTCCGGGCATTTCTATCCTCTTGGAATATATTTCCAGCGCACGCACTCCGTTATCATTTTTTTCCTCCTGATCTTATTACAGCAGATTCTTGATTATACAAACACTTTTAATACAATTTCTCAACTCGAAAAACAAATTATTTGTCATTATTTTATAGACAGAGTAAATAATTATGCGGAGGATTTATGGGTGGAAAAATTTGTGAGAATGTTTGACGAGACTTTCAGTAGAAAAATGAGGAAAATGGAAGCGCAGCTGCATGTGCAACGAAAGTGCATTGACGAAAAAAGGGATGAAAAAAAGAATGGATCGAGGGTTGAGCTCCCGTTTCTTCTCCCCCGCCTCACTCTCTCTCTCTCTCTCTCTCTCTCTCTCTCTCTCTTTCTCTCTGACTTCCTTATCTCGAAAGGCACGGCGGTTTCGCACGCAAAGTCCTCGAAGCTTTATTTATCGCCGGTCTCGCAAAGAGACACTCGCATATAGAAGGGTAACAGCGTACACTCGCACCACGAGAGCGCGCGCGCCATCTATATACAGAGAGAAAGAGAGCGACTTTTTTCCTCCTTCTCCTCTTAGCCATTTTTTTCGTACTTATTTTTTTCGCTGGCGCATTTTTTTTCGTGCCGCGATTCTTGGCTCTTCTTCCTGAAGCCGAGGAAGCGCTTTACATTCCTTTTCGAAGTCTCCCGGGACCCTCGCCGCTGATACAGACCCGCGGGACTCTTTATTTATGCACCGGACGTTTCTATATACACACACGCTCGCCTCTATACCTGTATATTTTTATTCGCGTACGTGTGCCCGCGCGTCGCTCTCTGCGTACTCGTATTTTCAGCGCACACCCCCTCGGATAGTACTCGGACTTAAAACTTCTCCGTGCAATTCTAATTCGCATTCTTGGAGCAAAGTATAAATTACACGCTGACTGTCCCAGGCCTGCATACATCAGATGCAAAACCGTGATCGTTTCATCGCGAGAAACAAACGACAAAAAAAACGTTAAATATTGCACATTTCTTAAAATATTACTTTTTTCATTATTTTAAAAGCTATATGTAAAATCTTATCCTATATTTGAAAAAACATGAAGCGTCTAATCAATTAATTGGAATAGGGCGTATTATGCGGAGCGCATTAACTTTTGGCTAATATCTACTCATGAAAAAAAAATTTCAACTCGCGCTGCTTTGGAAATTATGACCTTGATATTTGAATCATTTATTTCTTCTTGCAAAAATTTTCAGGAATTACCTATTACAAAGTCGATATCGTCGAGGACACGAAAAGATATCGCCACTTGAAATGAAGTGAAATGAAGGCTGGAGGTCTTCGAACACGCCAAATTTTCTCAGCTCATGTGGAAAAAATAACACGATTTTTTATTATTTATATCAAATATATTCCTGGATAAATATACCTGAATAGTTCAGGGATCGTAAACATGAAAAAATAGAGAGAGAAAATTCGTCGAGCGTAACGAGGAAAAAAAATTTTCAAATTATCGTTAATGGCTCGGTCATTATTGTTTCCATGGTGATCGGTCGAGGTCGAGGGAAAAACCCAACATGGTCTTAATTATTCACATTAATGACACAATTTGGAATCAGTAGCCCGGTAGAAATTGTCGGGGTAAGACGTGTCGCCAGGTAGTTCGTTATCGAAAAACATTTCGTGGAAATTAAACAAGTTCAATCGAGTGTCAGTTCGAGTATAATATTCAATCATACGAAATGTGAATAGTGCAGTGTTTCTAATTTATAACATAGCTTCAAAATACTTTTTAAAAAATGTCAGTGCGGATGTATCCTGTAATATAAAAAGAGATACAGCAAAATATATAAATACAAACATGTCAAAAAAAAGTGGCCGCGTTGTTGTTCTTGCTTATAAAAACGAAGTTAATTCTTACAACTTTTTTTCAAGTATTAACTATAACGTGGATGCATATCCAGATGCATTTGAATAAAATAATGGATTTTTGTTGATTTTTTGTCGCTTTGAATATTTAGCGAGAGTGAAATTGAAAAATTTCGTTGGAAATAAGATGTAAAGTGGAGAGGAGGATAAGAAGAGTGAGGCGAATGAGTCGGAAGAGGGAAAGATAGGCGAACGCATGCGATGCAAGGAGCGCGGAGGGTATCAGGTGGCTCATCGCGGAGCCGCGAAATGACGATGCTTCGGGTTGCATCCTATCTCCGGGGGCCACGAAACGGAATACCCGATCGTGTTACCAATCGATATTGATCGTGATCGATACCAACTGATATTTCATTCCTGAGCGGAGAACCTCAAAAGCATCGCGTGTGTATTAAGTTCCCTCCGAAACCTTGATTTTTCATCGCAAAGTGAGCTTCTTCTTCCTTTTTCTCTAAATAATTTTTCAAACACGACACGAAATTTTGAATTTTCTATTTTCTCACAAATCGTCCTGACACTTGCTCAGCACTTTGGATTATCGACTCCCGCGTTAATATTCATGAGAATTAATGTGGGGTAGAATCCGATATTATTATCGTTAAAATTCAAGGCGCGATACGAGCCCGTTGATATTTAAAAATTGAAATAATTCTTTGCATATATTCATGCAGATATACTTTATTGAGGACGCGTCGCGAAGTAAGAATGCTTCAATGATGAATCATGATTTTTTTCTCCTTCATTATTTTTTTTTTAGAATAAGAAAGTCACGGAGTCATCGCCTCGAAAGTTCCTCGACGTTCGTGTTCTCCATTCCTCAAATAATTGAAAATTAACATACATGCATTTTATTATATAAATAAAAAATAGTATCTTATTTTGCACTGCATTTTAAATATTTTTTTAACAAGCCCTTTCTACATGTTTTCAGCATTTCCTGGCAGCTTATTGAACCCAATGTTTAATTATAAGTAAAGCGCGACATAGCGATACCGATAAACGACACGTATCGGCAGTAAACCTTTTGCGAGCGTCAACTCCGACGATAACACACAACTCTTATATCGTCGTCGTCTCAGGATTTTTTTTTATAACATTACACACCGAGGTTTCCTTTTCTGGTGCAGTAAAAGAGTGCTTTCGATTTTATATTGTGCGCAAAAAATTTTATGAAACTGTTACCAAGAATTTTTTTCTAAAAATAGCGAATGTAATTAAGCCAGTATGGTTTCTTTTTAAATGTATTTTTTTTATCCGGAAAATCTTTTCGAGATTATTAAAAATTTTTGGTGAAAAAAAATAGACGAGAGGAAAATTGCAACGTGGAATGTCCAGTGGATGAGAAATCATCTCGAAAAATATAGCCTCGTTAATTTAACTCGGGAAAACTCTCCATATCGCGATCGCTGAGATCCTTTTATCGCGAACGACCACCGCGATTCCCTCTTATCGCGTTTTCATCGCAACTTCTCGACGCTCCTTAGCCACCTGGATCTTCCGATCCTGGCTGAATTGTTCGCAAAGTAAATTCGGACGTTTCCTCGACTCGCAATCGATGGTGATTTCATAAATATAATTTTACTCTCCGAAGGATTCATTATGCAAGAATGCACTAATGATTAATTTTAATCAAACACAATTTCTTCGTTAAATTTTCTTTGGCGAAGTGAATTTTTTCTCGCCTTGCGATCAAAGCGAGGCGAAGATAAGATTAAAGAGCAATCGGAGTCTGCCACGTGATTCAAACGAGAGTGATAATAAAGCGAAACAACGTTGATAGTAATAAAATCGCGTAATCAAAATGTAATATAGCCCGTGAGATTGAGCTTTCGCCAGACTTTACGATTCGGGTATCGCAATGAGTGAGATATGATTTCAAAAAACCGAAGAAAAAAGCGAGCAAAAAGCGATTTACAGCACCGGAGAAGAAACGAAACGAAGAGAGCAGGATATAAATCGTTTTTGGACCGAAAACGAATGAATATTTCACGTCTCGCTTGTGTGTATTTAAAACGGTCCGCAACAGAAGCTTCGGATTCTGTGACTCGATTTCGCGAGACCGCAAAACGTTCTAGGCTACACAATATATGTATAATCTCTCTCTCTCTCTCTCTCTCTCCATCTCATTCCCTTTCTCGCGAGTATAGGGAAGGATTCTAACTACCACTACGATAACGCTCCGACTCCCTCGCCGCTCGTTCTCTTATTTTTTCTGCATTTTATATTTATTTTTACTTTTTATTATTATTATTTTTTCCTCATTTTTTTTTCATCTCGCTCTTCCTCTTTCTCTCGTTCGACAGTGTATACGTGTGCACCGTATTCGTGTGTACCACAATCTCGGAGCTTCCTCTTGAGCCCTCTCGTTCCTCCTTTATTTCTCCCCGCCGAGAAATAGGAGTGTATACAGTGGACGACAGAAAAGCCCGACTCGGAGACAACATAAAGATTTAAGACTCCGAGATGCGCCAATAAACATGCTGTGCCCAGTCAGACCTGCGCCTCTACCACGCTGCTGCACACTCGCTTCTGTTGCCTTCCTTTATTCCTCCCTACACACCTTATTCCTCCCTTCGCTTCTGTTTCGCTCTTTTTTTCCTTTCTCTCTCTCTCTCTCCATCTCTTTCCTCTTATTCATCCTTATTCTTGCCCGACGTTCCTTATGGTCCGAGGAGTCGAGCTCAAAATTCTTTGACGCAAGCGCGCCCGCGACGTTCCCCGACTTTTAGCCTAAATTTTGCATAAATTCATTCAAGGACGCACCCTCTTCGCGTAATTCCGCTAATTATTTTCGCAAGGGCGCTTTTGGAAGAATGCGAAAATTGACGATTTTTCATTCCATAGAGCAACGATGAGGAGAGGAGCCTTTTAAGTAACGGGCCACGATGTAGGTACGGGGATAGCGAAAAAGGAAGAGATCGGAGCGCGAGAGGAAGAGAAAAAAAGATCGAATCTGGGAGATAACGAGATCGCGATACACCTGCCCAGGCGTATCGTAACTACCAACGACTAACTGGTGTTGCTTATATCCTTCGCCGCTTATTTTTTCCAGGGATATATACGCCTTTTTTTCCGCTCTTAGCGTGCTCTCGAGCGCGGGGATCGGAAAGTTTCCAGCGTTCGGGCGAAAAAGATCGTTTCGCAAAAGTAGTAGATCGAGAGCGAAGCGCAGCGGGGGGAACGGAGGAGGAAGGAAGAGCGAGGAGGAAAAGGAGAAGATATAAGGACGATGAGAGGACGATCGAGGAGAATAAGCGAAGCCTCTGCTGCTCCGAAGAAACGAGGGAGCGAGAGCGAAAATCTCGAGGGTGTCCTCGCTCGTTGTGTCCTACTCTTCGATTTATTTATTCCTCTCTCCGCGTTTTCTCCCTTCCGTACGTATAGCCGTCCTCCCGCGGCCTCTCCTTCCACTTTTTCTTTATTTTTCGTTCTTTTGGCCGTTTTCTGCTTCCGCAAACGACAGCCGCTTATTTATATCCGCGCTTCTTTGCATCCCGCGCACGGGAGCGATCTCGAACCTCCACTTTTACACACGCGCCGCGCTCTCTATACACATAAATTAATGCGCACGTATATACCCATTCAAATCCAAAATACATGAAATCTTGAAAGGAAAATTGATAAATTATATTATTCGTTTAATTGTTCGAACAATTACTGGCTGTTTTTTTTGTACGTGGTTTCTCGTTGACACGAATTTATTATTTTTATCGAAGAATTTATTTTCGCAATGTGTTTTTTTCCTATTTTTTTTTCTCAGAGAATGTAGATGGGAAAGTTTTTCCGACGATGATTTATTTACTGGATGCCGTATATCGAGACAGCGACTCATGCAACAAAAGCTGTGAGCATGGGAGTCAGAATTTAAAGTGTGTGCGCCTGCAGGACATTCACGAGATCTCCGAGAGGACGGGTGAGACGAGAGAGAAGGATAGCTGTTCCAGTCACGAGAATCCGCAGAAACTCGTGCTACGATTACTGAAACCGAGACAATTCAGTTAGCGACATCACCTGTCAACGCAACGTTCCGTGTAACAGGTTTATATTACATCTCGATACATCGGTGCTTTTTACACGTAAAAACATATGACGAGCCATCACCGAATTATTAATTTTATTTTTTTAAGCTCGTTCGGAAGAAACAACGGAAAAATTGAGTCACTCTCGACCCTCCATTTTTTTGTGAGAAACAGACATTGCGTTATTTTTCATGTTTAATAAAAAAAAATACGAAAAAATCATTTTATAAAATCAAATATGTACAAATATATATTTGGTACAGCCGGAAATATCGAATTTGTGCAAAATTTATTTTTTATTTCAATCTTATTTTCATCGAAATCAAATTTTTGTTTTTTTTTTAGAAAAAATTCTGTTAAAATTGTTCTGGCGAGATGCACAGGGAGTTTATCATTCGTGACAAAGTGCTCGATATCCAAACAGGTAATTTCGCGTCTCGGTACGTTCTCGGAATAGATTTGTAGATTTACTGACACGAGCGTCGCTCACTTGATCGAGCTAAGCTTCACGAGTCTGTTCCCCTGTCTCCGAGTGTATTCCCATTGTTTCGTATCAATCATTCGTTCTCCAGACACGGAGAGGAATGAACGGACGGATCGAAGCTTCAATCAAAGATCAGTATCGTCACTTCTTTGCGAAAGACAGCAATCACTCGTCTCGAGTGTGGTTTGAATCAATTTCTATTAATTTTAATTCAAATATTTTGCCATTTTTTCCAACTAACTAAAAATATCCCATTCAAACGTTTCCTACATATCTTCTTATTTCACGAATTTTTACTCTAAATGACTCATGTTTAACCACATTTATGAATAAATTTTTTTAAATTATTCAATTAATTTATGCACAAGAAGCTTTCTAAATGCTTAAAAAAATAATACACGATATTCGATATAAATTTTTACTCATGTATGATTTATTCAGTATTTTTTGCATCATTTTATTTTGTTAAAAAAAATGTAAAGCGTCGGATTGTATTTTTTTCCATAAAACTACATGCAATTTTTAACAAATTATTTACCAGTGACGAGCTTTCCTAATCGTAAAATTTTTACACGACGTTTTAAATCTGTTATTTAATAATTGTAAAATTTTCGAAAATCATATTCGATTTTGGATACAATATTAAAAAAAAGTGATTCATGAGTAAAATAGGAAGGATACGGATGGGACGTATGAAAATGCACATTCTTATAAATGTATTTATATATGGGAGGATCATTTATAAGCAAAAGCGAGGGGCGAACAAATAAATGCTGGAAAAACAGGAACAAAACCGACATTATGTGGGCATTAACATACAAAGTATGTCAGTCGAGATGCGAAGGGATTTCAGCTCGCTTCGAATCGTCGTAGGGAAGGGAAATAACGTATATCGCATCGGCGGACTTTCTCGCGGCGTAAGCCCGCAGTGCAAAAGGGAATCGAGGCAAAAGTCCTTACTCGCGTCCTCCCCGGCTCGCGTTCTCTTTTTGGGGATGCTGCAGGGACGGAAGGATGCAAAACGCGGCGAGGAGGAGCAATCCGGAGACCGGCATAAAGCTTCCCGGACTTTTGTTGCCGAGAAACTTATTTACGAAGCCCTACATAAGATATTCCACAACCTGCTGGTGCCAATTTGGAATACTCCATCGATGTTGAAAAAAATTTATTTATTTTTTTAATGTAAAACGTAAACGTAACGCAAAAAAGTAAATTCCATCGTTATTTTCATTTGAAAAATCCAAAAAAAAAAATCGAAAAATTATCTTAAACGATGACAAATTTTTAGCTATACTGAAAATTTATTGTATATAATTTAAATTTTTATTTTATTGTTGTTCTATTTTGTTATTATATTATTTACATTCAAAATCTATATATTATATACAAATTAATGAAAAGAATTGTGAAATGAAAGGAGAGAAGGAGAATTTTCGGCTGAAAATTGAGAAATAATTTTGAAAATTGGATAAGAGAATGAGATTAAAGTTGGCGGTACGGTCGAGTGTGCCTGATCCGAATTGGCACGAATGTTCTCTCTCGATTTTGGTCTCCTTCTATCGAGGGGTCGGGGGGAGGAAGAGGAGGAGGAGGAGGAGAGAGAAAAGAGATTGTGCGCAGCGTTTAAGCTATCCGGGCACAAGTGTCTCGGATCTTTGCGTCGTCTCGAGCGTGGCACGCGGTACGCCGCTTTTAAACGCAAAAGGATTATAAGGGAGAGAGAAAGAAGGAGAAAGAGAGAAAGAGAGAGAGAGAGAAAGAGAGGCGGGGAAGGGATTGAACGAAGAGAAACCGCGCTCTTTCGTGAGCGCACCGACCAAAGGGAGAACCGAAAGGCAGAAGCGAAAGGCGAATGCAAAACGAAAAATCGAAGGGCATGCATCGAGACGGTCTTCCCAACCTCGCGCTGCTGTTATATATTTACGTAGAGAAATACATACTTATACATAAAAATAAATATCTCGTTGAAGCTCGCGTCGTTTAAATGGAACGAAAAGAATTTCTCTTTTTGTCTCAGAATTTGCTTACTTTTTCTTTTTTTTTTCCTCCAATTTATGATTTTTCTTTCAACATCTTTTTCGACGAGACGATTTTCAAACGATATCCAAGACGATTAATTTCACGCATTGCGAATTGCTGAAAATTTTCGTCGAGACGAGATTTTATTCCGATATCGTGTATCTCTTTGCAGACTATTTTTTTTTTCTTCGAATAGTCTGAGAGAAAATTAACATGAGAGATGCAGGGAAAGTAGAAGAGACAGAGTGGGAGGAGAGAAAAAAATGTGTATCGTAACAGATGGCCGATCCATTTCATCCCTCGGACTCGCTGAATTTCTAAGCAGGCTCGATACTAACGGCGCATACAAATTTACATACGAGGATAGATTTAGTGCGTTCAGTGCGAACGCGAGATTTATTGCGTCCTCGTAAGGCTGCTGCCTCGAATTTCGTGCATCGAATCGTAAAGATGGAAGTCGATAGATTATTATATTTTCTATTTCAATAAAATACATTTACAATACACACAAGGCCCTTGTGCACTCAATAATTCTCTATTATTGTTCTCGTGTATGCACGTGCGTTTCTTTTTGCTTATTTTTCAACACAAAGTAAAAGCTGCTCGATTTATGAAAGCGAACTTCCCGCACACAAATTCGTAGACACTCAATGTAAACCAGAGTCCCATATATAATCTTTAAATGTCAATAATTCGAGAAGATAAAAATTATCGACTTCTCTCTCTCGTGATTTAAATGCTTGAATTTTAGTGAGTCAATCGATCGTAGATGTAATATAGAAAAATAATCACATTTTTTTATAAAGGCAGAAAATTGTGGTTTTTTGAAGAAAAATAAGAGCTATAAATGAGGAGAACGTGCTCGCGATTGTGGCTCACCCGGATGGTTTTCGCTTTCTCATTGAAACGATATATCCCTTTGACGCGAGGACTCCGCGACATTTAATGTGAACTTGGTACCGGGCGACCCAGCTCAGAGTCATTTCGGGACCGAAAATTTCGCTGGTGGCTTCAGGTGGCAATATTTCTAAAAGATAAAGATATAAAAACAGAAATTAGTTAGTTATATTGTAATTACTTAGTTCAGTTTTTTTTTTCTTAAATGTTACTTACGGCAGGGATCACTGTGTGTCAATAATTGAATGAAATGTTTTTTTGTAAATTCCTGCAAGACTGGAGGCACGACGCAGCAGCTGGCTAGATTAATTTGAACAATGTTTGGCTTGATATCCTGAAAAGTAGAAAAATAAAAGTATGTGAAGCAGTTTTTAAAAATAAAGTTTCTTTTTTTTCTATTATTTGGAACAGATCGTACCTTGGCCCATTCGTGAAGCTCAATAAAAACTTCAGTGTCAACATCGCTGAAGCCAGCGCTTGAAATTGTGCCTTTCTGAATGTAATACTCAACTACGGGCCAGAGGTCTTTTAATCCTGACAGAATGTCACTCGATGTTCGACCAGTAGTATCGTAACAAATGACAACTGATTCTATGCACGTGGCATCCAGACTGGTGAGCACTGCAAAAGTTACAAGCAAATACTATTACAATGAAATATGAATCATAAAAAAAATATTTAAAAATTGTACCTTGATCCAAAGCTTCCTCCAGGGCTTTTTTATTGGCCTCAGGAATAAAAACTTTGACACTCACTCTAAGCTCACTCTTTTCCACATCAGTCAGTGACAAATTTTCATTGCTGCTTATCTGTCATTTTTTTCAACAAAAAAGAAAGTCACATTGTTATTTACATAATTTAAAGTTTTTGAAATTATGTACTTTCGTTATTTTAAAGAAAATTTATTAAATACTCACAGCACTGAGAGTGTCACATTTATTTCGAGGTTCGTTTTGTATTATTTTCAGAGCTTCGATAAGCTGAAATTGTAAATTTAAATTAATTTCACTTTCATCTGCATTTGACGTTTAGATGAGTGACGTTTCGAGGATATAGGTTTAACCTCAAAAGTAAATAATACTGCTTGAAAGATAATATTGACAATTCTGTAGGGATTGTCATCTGTTTTTTCTTATTGAGAATAAAGAATAAAATAATAAAAACTTTCTTACCTCTTCCGAAGGATTTTGACCAGCCTTCTTCTTTAAATCGTTCAATGAAAGAATATTTCCTGTATTCACTAAAAAATTTCGAGTCGATGATTGGAGACTCATTTTACAGATTCCTTATTTACAAAGACACTTTATGTATCTAGTTTTTCGTTTTCTTTACAGTAAAAATGAATAAATCTTTTTTAATTTTCAAAAAATGTTGTGCACGATGGAGCAACCTGTCTCTACGTTGCACTTACTCGGAATCTTGCACAAAAACTAAACATGAGTACAAAGTGACTTGCTAGTTTTACTCAACGATAAGAGCAAAAATGTATTTTTTGTGGTCTCTGGCAAATGACTATTGCAGCTCGGTAGTAACCTTGGAGCAATTTAGAACGATCGTGAACAATGATTTACGAGATAAAAAATTATTCTCGCTATTATATTGATGTGTGAAGCGTATCAATTTACTTGTTCGCAACAATTGTAAAAGAGAGAATTCTATTATTCGATAAAATATTTTTTCATTAGTCAAATTTTTATAAAAATTATAGGGAGAGCTGCAACAATCAAAATTTTTGATTATTAATTTTTTTAAATTTATAAAATCAAAAAGACGCTTTATCGGTTGATGATACCGGAAAAATTATTTTATAGATGACGCCACCAAAAAAACTGGTGGCTCCATCTCTTGCGGATTCTTGAAAGAGATCGTAGTCTTCTCTGTTGAAAATTCACAAAAATTTTATTTTAATTTTATTAGTATTATTATTTTAGTTTTATTTGAAAAAAAAAATTCATAAATCATTGATCTTCGTTTGATTTTTCTTCCCACATGAAAATTTTGCTTCCACTGCTGACAAGTAAACAATTTTTCAGCGGATGAACACTGACAGACAGTGCGGGGGAGTTTCGTTGACACAACAATTTGTGCAACAGTTTCTGGGTGGTCAAATCCCACACGAATAAATTGCCATCACCGGAGCCTGAAAAAATTCGCTTGTCCTGAGTATCAACGATGGACTCGAGGCAAAGATCGTTGGCAACGTGACCGCTGAACTCGCCGAGTAATTCGCCCGAATCCTTGTCTATAAGTCGAATTACACCATCGGCGCACGATATCAAAGTGCACTGGCCATCTCGTGTAAAACTGGCACAGGTGACTGGCTCTACAAAATTTGAATCAGATTTTTCAAAAAACCAGTCATAACGATTAATTATTAAAATGAAGAAAAATGATTAAAAAATCCATTTTATTTACCCGCTGTACAATCTGTGTACAATTCGCCCACCCTTATATCGTATCTTCTGACTTTCGTATCGAAAGAGGCGGTGAGAATCTCGTGGTCGGAGATTCTGACGCTGGAAATCGCATCGCGAGCCTGATCAAGAACCTGGGCTGGATCTTGAGACCGGGAACGCGTGTCCCAGCACATGGCCGAATTGTCTCGCGATCCTGACACAACCATGGTCGATTCCTCGTTAAATCTGAGATACAAAGAGACAATAAACGTGTGAATTATTTTCGAATCTAAGGAGAGCAGTCCCAATACAATTGTCAAAAAAATTTTTACAAAAAAGCCAGCATAATTTCGAAATTTATACTTTTTTAAATAATTTATCCTTCGTGTACACGTAAATGTCAAAAATCGATAAATCTCGAAGATATTTCTTGTTGACGCCGCCATTTAGTATTGTTAGATACTGTTTTTTCAATACTTGAAAGTTATAATAATAATAATAATAAATATTAAATAATGATTATTCGATCATCTTTTAAAAAATTCAGTAAAAGCGATTTAATTGAATTGTAACTGCGCCTCCCTTAACTTCAGTTTTTTTAGTGTATTATTTATAATTTACCTTACGCAAGTGACCGGACCAGCGTGGCCCCTCAGTCTTCTTACCGGAGTCCCGGATGCAACGTCCCAAACAATGACGGATTTATCAGCACCGCAGGATACGACTTGACTGCTGTCGCAGGCTGCGTCCGCGTCCATCACTTGATCCGCGTGTCCACCGTACGTTTTCAACAGTACGTTTCTGTGCGGATTCCATAGTTTCAGTTTTCTGTCGGAACCGCAGGTCAAACAGTACGATCCGTCAACTATTTTTAAAAATAACAATAAAAATCCCCGGTAAAAATTGATTTCTTTGATTTTGACAGATAACATTTAAATCTGCCATCAAATATCTTAAAATGAGAAAAATTAGAGACTTTGTCATAGTTTTTATTAATTTAATTGATATCGTTTATAAATATAATATATGTTGGTAAATATATTATATTTTTTCGTAAAATAGTCGAATTTTAAGCGCTTTAATGTACTTTTATAATTCATTTTATAATACGATATGAAATACATAGCATTCGTTTCGCGAATGTCAGTGAAAAGGGTGAAAAATATGAAAATATAAATCAGTATATAAAGTATTAATATTTAAGTTTTCAATTAAATTTAAATGGTATATTTTCAACTTTTTACACTTTCTGTTTACTTCGTATTTTGTATACTTTTCTCATTTTGAATGGGTTTTGAATTTTCGAGCTTCATCAACGCCATCTCTGTGAGGACGCTTTTGCTACATCCTCAGAGTAAAAAATTTCGAACGAAGGTGTGTATCTTATTCGACTCTTAGTTCCGTGTTAACAATAAAATAAGAGTTAGGGAGGAATTCTTACCACTGAATCTGACGGCCCTCACAGCGCCTTGTTTGCAGTCAATCTCGTGTACGAGTGCGAAATCCATGCTTTCGAGCGCATTACCGGTTTATTAAGCCTACAAAAACATAAGATCGGCCGGCAGTCGGCTGTCGACTGAAGCCCTCAAGCGAGCATTGCTCCAATCTCCGGCACAACGCGGCTGGACGACGACGGGCGCCCTCTGAAGTTCGCTGCCCCGGCGTGTTGTGACAGTTGGACGCGTCGTACACAAGCTACATGACAAAAGCGAAGGAAGTGCTTGTAGAGGGGGATACAACGAGAGAGCCAGTTGTGCATAGAAGGCAACGGAATCAGGAATACGCCGCGAAAGTGAATGTCACGATGAATACGAAAACAAGCTACAAGTGTGCTCACAATTTTTACGATGGAGGCAACCGTGAGTTTTTTCACTCTTTTTTGTGCATTGCTCGAGAAAATCGCAGTTGAAATACCGCTAGGACGCGCCCAGCGTACCTTTGTTTACCTTTTATTTTCTCATTGAAAAGAGAGAGCTCGAAAATCCGTCTGCTTCGCGTCCCCATGGCGTCTGCTAGCCTCTCGTTGACGCCGCTCGTGCCTCTCGATTTTTCAAGCTCCCTCGCTCGAACCGTTGTCCATTTTTCTTACGCTCCTTCAATCTCAAGATTATCGGGGATATTGAAAACCTTTTGATGGGTTCATAACTCGATCAGCGAGAGATATTCGAGCGGGGCGTTGTCTGCTCGGGCTATCGCGTCCGTTGCGGTCTTAAATACGAGCGGGGCGGTCAATGGCTCTATTTTTTCGTCGTTCGCATTTTTTTTTCTCCGCGAACGAAGGAAACCAAGAGCGGAAAACTCTCTGCGAATTTGTCAGACGCACACGAGACGATGAATTTTAGGTTATTCGCGTATGTTCGCGTACATAAAAAAAAACACAAACGCGCGCGCGCGCACACTCGCGTTTCACCAAATGTCACGTATTATCTTTTGACGTTTGGTCTTCGCTGCGTCGAATCTCTACGCTCGCTGGCTCAGAAATATTCCTCAATGTGGACGAAAACGCTCGCCCACGTAAAAACTTTTATTATCGTCGAAATATAAAAAAAATCATATATTCGAGATTACTTTGACTTTTTTTTGCTTGCTATTTATAATACGGGCGTGTTTGATTCAGATGTCCTTGGAAAAGACAGTCCAGGCGCTCTGCTGGACATGTTGGCGGAGGTTGCGTCCAGGACTCTCCGTTCAGAGTCGGCACGTGCAGAGTCGACGAATTACAAGCAGAAGGGCGAAGGGGAGAGGGAGGTGCACTGGAACCTGCAGAGACTGCTATCGATGCCTCAGACGCAGCTCGTCAAGCAATTCACAGTGTTCACAAGCGACGAGCTGAAGAGAAGGTACACTTACGAGTGCGTTTTGGTGCCTGGATGCAGACAAAAGTACACGAGCTTTGCCAGTGAGAGCAGAGCCAGAATCTCGATAACGACTCACTTGGTGGATCACCTGGAACAGTTGAGAAACGATCAGGATTCCTATCCGTGCGGTGAGTTGAGAAAAAATTGAGGAAAGGATCCTGAAAGTTTCAAACTAATGAATTTTTGTGTCTTAGAAGCAAAATCTGGTCCTACTAAATGTACAAGAAGCAAGCCTGCTGTGCAACAGGTCAAAAAACGTCGAGGTCCGCAAGCGAAGAAACCTCAGGAGATCCCAGACAAGGAGAATGAACAGGCAAAGACAGAAAAGTCCAGTTATTTGAGAAAAATATTGTCCAGTGAGATAAAACTGAAAGAGCCAGAAAGAGAGAAAAAATTGGAGGACCAGAATCGAGGTGGCAGGGAAAGGTGTCCCATGGAGACGAAGAACGATCGTGAGATCGAGTCAAATGTTTTGTTGGGCGATCACAGTTATTATGAGCATGTCAAGGACGACACGAGTCCTGTAGAGGTCAATTCGCTGGCTGAAGATCCGTCCATTGACAAAGTCATTTCTGAAAAAGTGAGTAAACTTTTGTGAATGAAATTTGTATAATTCTAACGGTGCGAATATTATGTCTTTTTCAGATAATGTTGATGGTTGTGGAGAGTGATCGCGTTCGCATCGAAGAATTGCCGTCCCGTGCCGTGACAGAAGATACGATCCGTCCTGCGAATCCCGGAGATGATTCTTTCGGTCACACAGGTAAATATTTAAATTTATGAAAGATCAAAATGCGAAAAGAGTCGCGATTGTAATATTTGTCGATTTTTCAAAGCGTTCGTACCGGCGAAGCCTAAGGGAAAAGCGAAATTCATAGGGACCAGCAAGGAGGAACGAGAAATGGCCCTCGTATTGATGGAGCGCATAAAGAAAAAGGGTAATCCGAGCGGCAACAATTTGCAATGTCGAATATGCGACCCACCGCGCAGTTTCACTGCTCCGACGACCCTCGTCTCCCATTATCGAAGCCACGCTGGAATCAAGCCCTACGAGTGTCGAATATGCCGAACATCGTTTACACGAAGGCACAGCCTCAAGTATCACATGCTCATCCATCAGAATCGAACTCGATTCACTTGTGCAGATTGTGGCAAGAAATTTCGTCATCCGTCGCACTTTAGGGAACATCGTCGACGACACACCGGTGAATCGCCCTTTGGTTGCGACGACTGCGGCCAGAGGTATTTTTTCATATTACTCTTTACTCGTATCTCGTTATTTTTCTTGAAAAAGTTTAACATATTCCAACTGTTATCGTTTACAGATTCAAGACTCGAAATACGTACAAACGTCACTTGAAGACACGCCACGGAAAAGTTTTAACTACGAGCGGCGATCTTTTGTGTCTCACGGAGGAAGAATTTCGCAAAGTACAAACAAACAGGAAACGAAAAACGCCGGAGCTCTCTTTGGAATTCCCGGCAGAGGAAAATTTTGCGGGAGAAACGACGGCGGGTGATTGTGGTGGAATGATCGAGGTCAAGGATAATTCGGCGGAGGAGGCACACTGCGAGTACGAGGAATCGGGCGATCGGATACTTTACGACGGTATCGTTGGCGATGGAAATCTGGTGAGTTCTCCAATAGAGATTTTCAATAATCTGTCTGACTCCGTGAAAGGGGAATACGCGGGCGTCGAGATCGAGTACGAGAACGAAGGTCGCACGAGCGTGGTTCGATATTACGACTGCGCCTCGATCGTTGATCAGGAAATTCTCCAGTTTTCCGATCGTCTTGACAAGATCGACGGGGTGAATTACGAAACGAGCCAGAATTATTTGAGGGAGGTTGAGCCTGCTTGCGCGGACGACAAATTTTCTCGACAATGCAACGCGAACAACGACAACAACAATAACGACGGGGACGAATCTAATGTCGAATTCGTACGACCGTTTTTTGAGGAGACTGACAACAGCGAGAAGCAACTCGCGACGAGCACGTTCGTCCTGTTGACGGACGAAGACTTCAAGACTAATTACTTGCCGATCGAGGAGGGTGGGGTCGTCGTTAAGCAAGAGTAACACATACTCGCCGCATATTCCATTATTCTGCTAATCCAATATTCATTATCTCCGTTCGCTGATGATCGAAGCGTCGAGGGAGAGGGGGAAACGACGATTCAGAGGGGCGCCTTATCGAGTGCCAAAACTGTGGACGAAAAAATCTTCTTTTTTTTTTATTTTACAAAGCAGATCCAGTTAAAACGGACTGCTGGCCGAAACGGTCGCAAGAGGTCTTCCAATCTCCGAAATAATAGATTTCACGATATTTCGTACCGCGTATACAAGGTACGAAAAACACATATATATATATATATATATATTCATTCCACGAAGAAAAAAGCGACGGGGAATTAACACTGGTGACGGTTTAGCAACGATAGCGCAACTAAATTGTGCCTTAACGCGTTCGAACGATGGATCCGCGATCAATCGTGAATTTCAATCCCGACTGATCGCTCTAGTTTCGTAAGAATTTTTTTTAAAGATCTATATATTCCGAGAGTCTTGAAAAAAAAAATTACGTTGACTCGGAGCGCATAACGACGTAACACATTGTATTTTTATACGCTTTTTGTACTTGTCTCAAATAAAACGTTGCAGAAACAAAAGTTTCGGCTCCGTTCACCGCTCATTTATCTCTCTCTCTCTCTCTCTCTCTCTCTCTCATGCAAACAGACAACGCACGAACGTCCTCTCCAACGTCACATTCCATTTATTGGCAATAAGCAAAAATCCTTATTTATTGAAATTCGTTGAGCACAATATCGTTTTGTCTTAGACGAATAACGTATCACTAGAAGTTTTCGAAAATTATAAAGATCCTAACCATTTATTTTAAACATACCCACGTATACGTCTGTGCGTATACTTACATTCAGAATTTTGTTTATTTATTATTTTTTAATATATATATATAATATATTTATATATAATATATGTTTTTTTTTCTTTAATTCGTCATATTAATACTAGTCAATAACATTATTTTTCATATTCTAGCATATAATTTCAATATCTGACAAAATACTGAATCTTTATGGCAGATCCGGTCCGTCCGTCCGGACCGGTCGTTATAATAAACTGTAACGTTATTTCCGCGTTTACGTCTCGATTATCGTTGCGAGTCGAACGGATGCGCTCGTCGAGCACTCTAATCCACCATTGTTAACCCTGATCGACGGATATACAATTTTTAATTTCTCTCTCTCGAAGTAACAATTTCGTCCGGAGCGACTCTTTTATATATAATATTATATATAATCTGTCCCGAAGACGTGGCGGGTATCGCGTCACGTTCGTCCGAGATCGCGCGAGTATTGGAATATTTTCCGTTCGTCGTCGTCGTCGATCGTACTCGGCGTCGCGGGGGCAGAGACGGAATGAGAGGGGAGGAGAATCGATTCGTTGGAGACTCGTGAGGCGACTGGCAATCGGGAAAAGGAAGAGAAACGATCGAATATTTTTTTATTTTGTTTCAATTTTTCGATATTTGAGGGAAAAATAAGGGATTTCGTTCGGGGAGAGGTCGTGCCTTCGGACGGAGTAGCCGATCGAGTTTATCCCGAATCGAAGGTTGAGGAGCCCCTTGCCGATCGGTCGCTGGAGCTCTCGCTCTCGGGGGCCGCGAGAAAGACGCACGAACGTGCTCGGCTCCGTCTACTTTCATTGTCGAGTCTCGCATCGATCGAGGATCAGATTGGAGAGGATCCCGCGGACGGGGACAGTCTCGAAGCGGCGAGCTTAGGCCTCGTGGCGCAGTCATGTGTCGGTGGAGGTCGCCGAACCGGCAAGCGTCGTCTCGGTTCGCCACCCTAGCGAGCTCGTCGACTCGGCGATCGTTGGGATCTGCAAAACGATAAATTATCACATTTCATCATCATTTATTTTATTTATTGAAATTCGCCTTAAAAAAACAGCAATATATATATATATCAATTCAATAATGTCAAGAAGGAAAAATCGGCCGTTGATGTACGATTTTTTCGAAAATTTTCAAGACGTGATAACTTTTTAAATAATTGATGTATTCATGTAATTCCTGTGCCATTCGCTTCGTTTTGCAAAAAACTTAAAGAATCACCCCCTAATAAAGTTGATTTGGTTAAGAGAAAGAAAAGATATCGCTAATTGAAATCTTCATGGGTCCGCGAGACCCAGCGTGATTCACCAAATTTCTTCAAATTTTTCTTTCTCGATTTTAAGAGCCTATTCGATCGGAAATTTCCTGTAGATAACGAAAATATTACTTATTCGGGGCGACATTCAAGAATTCATATTGAATCAGCCCAAAAACTGACATTTTGATGAGTTTTTTCAATTTTTCAATATCAATTCTTGGATTGCGCCCCGCATAAGTGACATTTTTGTTATCTACAGGAAATTTTGTGATCAAATATTCTATTTTAAAAATGATATGAAGCCTAGAATTAATTCATCGGAATAGAGCGTATTATGCGAGGTTATATATTATAAAATATGCACTTGGAGGACTCGCGAAATGTCAATTCAATTGTTGCTCGTATTTTAAAAAATATAGTTATCATTTTAACACCATTTTTTGTATATAATTTAAAATCTTTTATATAGCGATTCCTCTCAGATGTACTGGGGTCCAGAAAGCTCTGTTAAGAATTAACGAAAGTAAAGTCTCAATTGACACACTATGTGTATTACCTTTTGTCTATACGATACGTAATACGTTTCTTTAATTAAAAAAAAACATTGTACAACGCGATGTAAAAAACAATCAAAAACGATATTACGTTGAAGTTCAATAGTAAAAAAAAAATGAAAATTGGAGCGGACTTACCTTGCAGTCGCACGCGATCAGCGGAGTCTCAGCTGTCGCCTCTTCGCTATTCGAGATTGAGTGACCGCGATATAGATGAGGCGGCGGTGGTGTCGCGTAGATGGATTTGCTCGGAATTCCGGCAACCTGTGCGTAAACGGTTGGTGTCTCCTGTCTCAGATGATGAGCCGGAGGTGGTCGTCGCTTTCCAAGGGTCGCCATTGGCAGGAGTTGTGGACGGTGGAGGCTCGATATCGGGACGGGCTCGTAACAGTTCGGCGGGACAGCCCTGTTGCATCTCAAGGTCAGCTCGGCGTACGTCAATTCTCCCGGCTGTTAAAATAGAAACAAAAAACAATAAATAATAAAATTACGACAAAAAAAAATTCTTTGACGTGTTTGCGAGTGATTCGAACTCACCTTGTTCACGCTCGGCCCGAAGCTCGTCGACTCCGAGCGCTGCTGCTTCGGTTGTTGAAGAAGATACCTCGGCGAGCTTCCCATTGACAGTTCAGTGTACGTATTTTCTTCACAAAAAAAAAGAAATTAGTGTATATTTTATTAGTAATATTTTCCTCGAAAACCGGTTCGACTGATTTGAATAAAATTTGGTCACATTACAGAAAGTATGTAAAGAATACTTATAAAAAATAACAGCCTATAATTTTTATATTAAAAACGAAAAATAGACGATTTTTTCAAAAAATTATTATTATTTAAATGTCGATAAAATAATACTGATAAATAATTTTTTATTAACGTTCAAAGTCACGACAACGTGCCAAAATAAATTAAAGGAATAAAAAAAAGGTATAAAACGAATATTTACCGTTAGCGTGGGGAATTATGTCCGGATCCTTCTCGTCGAAACTATCGGCGCTTGCCGAACTCTGAGGAATGGAAGAGCCGTTGAGAGTTCTCAGCCCGGACTTGTCGCAGGGCGCGGAGAGATCGGACATTCCGCCGTCGTCGTGGGAATCCTTGTCCTCCTGGTTTCTCGGGTGGTATCTCAGCCTGACAGCGACAATAATGACGAATATCACGAGGAGGAGCCCCGCGCCTGCGGCGACGATAGCCCCGAGAAGTGGCCCGGATAGTGAAAAAATGACGGGAGTCAGAGCTGTGAAAGAAGAGCGAAAAAGTTTGCTCATGCCTTCGCCCGGAGAGTATATTAAAAAAAAAAAGAAAAAAAAAGTAACAAAAAAAAAGAAAAATAAATAAAATGACGGAGCGAAACGCGGTCTCTGCTGCGTGCCGACGGGAGCGACTCGCTTTTTTCCAGTCGTCTCACCTGTCGCGCGCGGGCTCGGAATGAAAGAGAGTGTGTGAGAGCGAGAGAGAGAGAGAGAAAGAGAGTGAGAGTGATAGAAAGAGGTCGGGGTAGAAATGAGAGAGAGAGAGAGAGTCGTTGGAGCGCGTGCAAGTCTCGAGCGAGACCGGTCGCGTACCTGGGTATCTCCGGTGTTCAGGGGCCTTACCCTGCTCCTCGAGGAATCGCTGGCTCTGGAGTACCGTCGCGTTGCTCATGGCGTGCGCGGTCATAATACGAAGGAAGAGGACGAGTCCGGCTTGGCTCCTCTCGGCCGGCAGATCCGTAACCTCGAGCATGCTCGGCGTGAGGCTCGTCGCCGAGGCCAAGAGATGCCTCGTCCCCGCGTCAAACACCTGGAGAACGTACGTCGCCGTGTTCGAATCGAGATACTCGCTCTCGGCGCAGCTGACTCGCACGCTCGTCCGACTCTCCTCCCTTATCGTGCAGTTTTCCGGGGACGGTGGATGCGCCAGTCTGCTCTCACCTACCACATCATTCGTACCAATCTCAGCTCTCGACTCTCGCCTTCTCTTCCGCCTCGTCGATATCGCCGGAGAGCGCGCGCGCTTCGCGAAATAAATAAACGAGAACGGAAAGACGGAGGAAAGACGAACAAAAGTTCGGAAGTGACGATGGACAATAACTCGTCGGAATCGGGAGAGGGATCGGTAAGCGGCTCAGATAGAAATTGAGCGAGACAGAGACAGAAAAGAGAGAGAGAGAGAGAGAGAGAGAGACGAAGAAAAAGTATATATAACACGAAAAACGAAAAAATACGCCCTACGAGACTCACCGGTTCGTCTCTCGGGTAGATTCAGAGTGACCGCGCGAAGACGCACGGCCTCGCTCCGGCCCTTCGCGTTGCTCGCGAACACTGTCAGGTGATAAGTCGAACCTGGCGTCAGTCCCCGAACGACGAAGGACGCGTCCTTCCTCGTACGGTTGTAAACGAGACCTCGCGATTTAAGTGTGTTCGTGCTGTCGTCCATTTCTAACTCCAGGGTGAACTTTTGGGGGAGACCGCCGTCGAAACCTTCGGCGCACTCCAGATGCAACGAGTCGCTCGTCTGGTTTATCAGAGTGCAGTTTTGCGGTGTGTCCGGTCGTCCTGCACACGTCCCAATTTTTCGATAATATTTTTTAAACGGATTTCACAAAAATACTCGCTTGAATACAAATTTACTCAAACCTTTTCACAAATTTTATTTGCGCACTTCCTATATATTGAAATATGAAAAATATAAAATTTTTCGGGGTAACTCTAATTTGATTCTATACAGCTTTCTAAAAAAACTACAGTTCTACGGATTCATAACTTTCAAAAAATTGAGAAAATTAATTTAAGAATATTGAAAACTCTACTATTTTGAATTTTCTTCAAAATAAAAAAAATTAAGACGTCAAACTTGAAAAATATCATGTATTTAAGTCTTTAAATAGGTTAAACATTTTCTTCAGTTTGACTACATCGAAACATCTACCTTAATATTAGTGGAAATACTTTACTATTTTTTGGAGGATCGTAAGGAAAAATTACCAGCTGGTACGATGTGATAAACGCACGGCTCGACCTGGGTGCCCTGCTCGTTGCTTCCCCAGCAGAGAAGAGTCCCGTAGTCGAGCTCGGTCATGGGAGTGTAAGTGGCAGTAGATCGAGTCCCTTCCGTCGAGATCTGAGCTTGTGCGATATCGACGGCTTCCATCGTATTATTGAACTTCCACGTGAACGAGACGTCCGGTGGATTCGCGTCGAGCTCGCACACTATGCTGACCAGTTCCTGACGAGCGACTCCGTAGACTTTCGTCTGTCCTTGATGGCAGACCGGAGCATCTGCCAGTGAAATGTCCAAATAGTACGAAAAGATCTTAAGTTGATTTTATTGAATAAAATAAAATAGCGCACGTGACTCGATACGTATGTATTTCTGTTCGATCGAATCTATTATTTCTCTTGCATTCAAAGAAAAAGAAAAGTAATACAGTTGTTGGTCATCCATCAGCATTGATTTTAGTTCCACCTCTTTGCAGTTTACCAACTTTTGCTTCAATTTAAAAAAAATTAGATTCTGAGAAAAATGAAAGTTTTCTTTTATTTTCACTTTTTTATTGGTTTGCTTCATCGCGATTTTTCACTTTAACTAACAGCTTAGTTAGTTGCTTTCTTATCGCAAATTTTTTAATTATATCCATAAAACAGAATTTTTTGTCCTTGACAAATATTCGGTATTAGAAGTTATTTTAACACTCCTGAAAAATCTGTAATTTCCTGAAAAAGTGAAAAAGAAAAACAAGCATATAAAGGTGCTGATACACTTGCGAGCAGTTCGCGAGCCGCTCGCACGTTAAAGCATAGGCGAGCCGTGCTCGCGTCGTCTGCAGGCAATGCTTAAGGTATAGGAGGCTCGCGAACCGCTCGCAAGTGTATCAGCACCTTAATAGTCTATTTGGTTACAAATGTCTCGAATAATGTAAAAAAATTGAAAAGTTGTCATGCAGAAAAAGGTGGTTATATGAAAAAGCCATGTAACGGACTTTTTCGACAAAAAACCGTGACCATAAAAGGTCTCTGGCTTTTCCTCAATCTCTTTCGCTCTGTGTACTCTTTTGCTGGCTGTCCAGCTCGTCGCTTTATACAAACAATTTTCGCTGTCATTTCCAATTCGCTTAGTCACGTTTTCATTTATGTCACAACAGCGTTCAACGCTCAACGCGCCTAAAGAGAAGTTTTTCATTTTCAGCAATATGATTTCCCGACGATTATAAAAACTACCCGTCAATTAAATTTGTTATTTTGTAATTACATCGTGAACTAGCTTTGCTGAAATGAATACAACAATTAGTCGAGAATTTCAAGTTTTTAAAAATCAGCCTGGAGCTTTGGATTATTTTACAGTGCAGAGAATGAATGAATATAATTTAATTATGTCCTGGCAAAGCTTTAGGCAATAATGGTAAAAAAAATAGACAGAAAATTTTTATAAATTCGGAAATAAATCATGAATGAAACAATGATCGATGCCTTACACTTAACGTCCAAGTTGAAGGGTTTGCTCCGTCCGTCTCCTTCCTGGTTGCTGCCGATACAAGTGTACATACCCGCGTTCTGGCGAGACACACTCTGGAGCACGAGGCTCTGGTTGCTGACTATCGTCCCGGTCGCGGCGTTGTTGTGCAGCGGGTTTCCCTGTGACAAGCATCAGAAGCGTCAGAAGGGTCAGAGGGTTCGCGAGGGGCGAGCGGAGGTCGATGAGGTCGCGACCGCGACCTCGGACTCACGTTGTGCTGCCAAAAGACTTTGTACACCCAGGGATTCGACTTGATGTTGCACTCGAAGTAGACATCCATTCCCTCACGTATCGCACTCGCGTTCAGGTTGCTTCCGAGCTCGAGACTAACGACCGGTTCGTCTGGGTTCAACAAACCGAGATATTAATTTTTTTTAGTGAAAATACTTTATCTGGATAAATAAAAGATACAATAAATTATTTTATGAATTATAAAATACTAGCAGGATTCGCGCCCTTTCGGCTTCAAAAATTGGCAAAAATTTTTGAATTTTTTTTTCTCGATTTTAAGAGCTTATTCGATCGGAAATTTCCTGTAGATAACGAAAATGCTACTTATTCGAGGCGAAATCCAAGAATTTATATTGAAAAATTCAAAAAACGGTCCAAAAAGCAGTTTTTTGGCTTAATTCGTTGACAAATTCACTGTCACTTGATGAAATCAACGTTATTACGTGTAATTTTTAAAGATTTTTTTCAAAATGAAGAGAATGGCGCTAGAATTATGTTAATATATTTTAAAATTTATCACGTCTTGATAATATTCATTTGTCAAATATTTCCAAATGTTCCGTTTCTGCTGCAATTAAATCAACAATCCATCGTCGATAGGTCGATTTCTATAGAATTTCATACTCTATCTGGTCACGATGAGTTAAAATAAAGTAGCCTATGTTCAAATCGACGTTTAAAACTGTCTCTATGACAAATTTCATTCAAATCCTTGCAAATGTTTTTGCGTGATTGAGTAACAAACATTCAAACATACAAACATTCACATTTGTATATTAATAAGATAATACTATATGAGGGTACAAACATTATAATTATGTAAATAAAAACACTTTTTAAAATCTATAAAATTAGAAAAGAATTAAAAAAATTAATAAATTAAAGAAAAAAATCTATAGAATTGAAGGATTTTGTAAATCAAAAAAGTTGCAAAGTACAAAAAATATGAGCGAATGTGCACAGGGAATTACAAGAAATGCACAAAGAATACAAGATTAAAATGTCGGAGAAATGAGAAAAAAAGGAAGTTATTGCGAGTGAGGACGGAATAGAAATACTCACGGTGAATATCGAGTTTCCACGCATCCTCGAGCGCCGATCCTGGAATCTCGTTAACGCCAGCCCTGCACGTTACGAATTTGCCCGCGTCCTCGATGCTAGGCACGAAGGTGAGAATGCTCGTTGTCACGTTCCCATCCTGCTCGGATGTTTGTCTCGCGTTTCGCAGGACGGTAGTTCCCTTCGTCCAGACGATTTCCGGGGTCGGTCTCGCGCCGACGACCTCGCAGCTGAGCTCGTAAGCGGTGCCTGCGCTCAGCGGCCGATTTTCGCCGAGAATTTTCACGTGCAGAGGTCTCACTGTTCCATCAAAATAATAAATGCACAGTTTAACCCTCAATAATTCCCGTGAATTTGGGTCGTTTTTGCCTGGCCCAAAATTTCATTCCGAAATTTTTCTCGCGAGTTGCTCAATATTTGATGAAAAAATATTTTTAAAAATAAGAAAAAATACTAATTTCTCTTGAAAAGTATATTTTAAAGATTAAGCATCAATTTTTTCAGATTTTTTCAATAATTGTTGATGTGGTAAAGCGCAATCGAAAAAGACCCAAGTTCAAGGGATTGAGGTGTCAAAAATACCATCACGAGAGTCGAGGGTTAAAACAGCAAAATGAATTCATGTTTTGATTCAATGTGTGAAATGATCAAAAAACCATAATCAAAACTTGTATATTGAAAAAAAGAGTCGTACGTGTCATGTTTAAGGAGACAGAGCTCGAAATCGGAGCGACCATGTTGTTATTCGAGGCCTGGCAAGTGAGAACGGCGTGAAGATGTTTCCGTTCGAGTTTCTCCAGTCGTAGAACATTTTTGACGCTCTTAACCCCGGTCGTCTCGTAGGACTCGTCGAGGAGAGCGTTTTCCTGCCACCAGGTGACCCGAGGCTGCGGTCGCCCTGGTAGAAAGTGCCAAATTGAGAAGCTGGATCGTTGCCAGAGGGACTCGGAGTCGTTTTACTTACCCCCGGTCGCGACGCAAGTTATGTTGAGGCTGGAGCCCTCGCTGTACGGTCCGAGGATGTAGTTCCTAATGTGAGACCTTCCGTCTTCGTCCAGAATGCTAAGTTGCTCGGGCGGAACTGCGAAATGGAGGAAGAAATATGTGATTATAGAAGAACGAGGTAAAGGGCGGCCGGTTGAAATTTTGGCACGCCAGGATAGCGCCAATATATATCTCAAGCTTCTCACTTATGACCGTAAGATTGACTTTGCTGTTTCTGGTCGGGGACTGGCGAAAGTCGACGCGACAGCGATAGAGTCCGGCGTCGCTCTCCCTGACCGTCGCCAGGCTCAGCGTCGCGGGTTTCTCCGAGTGCAGAAACGATCCCCGGCCGTTCAGGCTCGGATCCTGCCAGTGCATTCCCTGCTCCAGGGTGCCGGTCCCCCTCGAGTCGAAGCTGCAACAGGGAGAGAGACGGCTCATTCGCAAATAATCCCTTCGCTGCGAGATCGATTCGCCGCGCGACACGCATGAATAAGAAATGAAAGGCTTACCTGTATATCGGAGTATCCGTTCCCTCCTTGTACCAAATAACGAGCTGGAGCTTCTCCCCGGGCACGGGCGGCTCGACGTCGCATGGTAATTGAGCAATTCCGCCCGCCACAGCGTGGGCATCCGTCATCCTCACTGAAATCACAATAGAGAGAGGACGTCAGTCTTCTCGAAACCTCGAAACGATCGCTCTCCCCGCTAAGAGTCAAATACGGCGTTCGTAACGAGCTCTTATTTTCCTGTTTCCCACCGGAAACTTGGAGACCCGCCGCGAGGCTCGCATATTGACATTCGCGCTGCCGATCGAGCGACAATAAACCGAGTGTCTGCCCCGGCGAGTCGTATTCCAAAGCCCGTTCCGGCGCTCTCGAGACGCTCCGCGCGCATCGACCTCGGAGAAAATCAACATTCCCCGAGGCGAGCGCGGATGATAAATGGCTCGTTTCCGCTCTTGTTCTTGCATATTCCAAAATTGGGAATATTAAGATGTGAATTATTTATACGGCCGGAGAGTAGAGTGGGACGGCGAGTACACTGGGGGATGATAGAAGCGCGGCGGGGCGAGGAGGAGGAGGAGGAGAAGGAGCGACTGATCGAATCGCGAGAGGCGTCGATTACCGTGGGCTCTAAAATTGCTAGTATAAATCACAAATGGTATTTATTATCTTCGTACACACATCTACATAGGTTAGATAATCGAAGCCCGGAGGAGCGAGACCGATAAATCACTTCTGGGACGAGTCGCTGGTCTGAATTCATCGCGACGAAGGCAACAATCATCCCGCGAGCTCGGCCGCCGCGTGCATCTATCTATCTCTCGGCATTATATTGTACTTTTTATTCCCCCGTTCGTTATTCCTCTCCTCGGTCTTCGAGATGGAAATTGACCGCGGCGAGGCGACAGCTGCCCCGGGCGATGGCCTCGAAGCGGCTCGCTGAAAATTCCTGCGACGACGGTGCATCGATCACGCGCGAGTCCGCGCGCGATGCTCGCTTCCCCGCCCGCGAGAACAAAGGCGAGCTCATCCGCAGCGCCGGTTAATGGCCACTGAATATTTCATTCCGCACGCGGAAAAGCCGGGTCAACGAGGGCTTCCCGGATTTGCGGAAAGGACCGAGTGATTGACGACTGGTTCGCCCGGAAAAAAAAAGAGAGAAACAAGCGTACCCGGTTCGCTAATCGAAAATCCTGGGTGTCGAACGGGACGCCAAGAGAAAATGGACAAAACAAAATAAGTGCGAGAAAGTCGATGAGAAAAAAGCGAGCGACGGGGTGTGTGCATCAGCGTCTAATGAATGAACAATTAGACAACGCGGGGGAGCAGGAGGAGCTTCGGGGGTTAGTGGAATGAAGAAAATGGAGAACGCGCGGGGGCGAAAGGGTAGTTCTGCTAAAGACGCAAGAATTAGGAGGAGCGAGCGACGCGTACGTCTTAACTTTGGGTCCACACGAGAGGCTTTGGTGTTCCCTCTCTCACTATCTCTGTACCGAAGCAAATTCTCGTGGAATGCAACGAGCCGCGTTCCGTTCTATAATACATTCTCTTTCTCGAGTGTATCTCGCGCGCTACTCGTCCGAGCCAACAGCTGGCTCTTCTCGGAGCCTCGTAAAATAACGAACGTTATTAAAGTTGGATTAAACCAAGCTTTTCGCTCCCGTGACGACTCTCTCTCTCTGTGTTTTTCTTTCTTTTCCTTTTAATTTTTCTCTCTCTCTCTCTATCTGCTTGCCCGAGCCCTCTCTTTTTTTCGCAATTTCGTCGAGTATCTCGAGCGACGCGCGAGCTCGTCACGGATTAATCCTCGATGAAGCGAGGTCAGGTGGAGAGCGCGCACTCTCGCGACGATTGAAAACGTATGGAAAAATGGATAGAGTGTGTGCCTCGATCGTGGAAGAAAAGGAATAAGTATATACATACAATATATATATATGTCTTCGGCAATGAGGGAAACTCGTCTGCCTCGCGCTTCGAGAGGTCTCCGACTCCGATATGCGTGACTCGCGAATTCGTGCACCTCCTCGCCAACAAGATTAATCGAAGTAAATCCATTCAATTACGTCTCGGCGAGCAATTCCCCTTCGCCTCGCTCTATTTGTATTATTTAATCAAAACTTTATCTGTACCAGCGAGAGACGAGTCTTGCAACGAGGATGGGAGCCGCCGCCTCGACGGTCTGGATGCGCCGGAGAAACTCTTTCCCTCCTCCATCCCCCCAATTTTCCTCTCTCTCTCTCTTCCTGCTTCTATATCTTCCTCTCTTCGCGTTTTCCCCCTGTGCCAAGAAAGGTTGGGATTCTTGAGCGAATCCGTCGGAGAAGCCTCTCCCGGTCCTATAACTCCGAAAGAAAAGCGGAACGTCACTTTTCGTGCTGAAATTTTGTACATGCACTTTGCGGAATTCGGATGAGTGAGGTCTCGATAGCGCGCGAGGAGGGAAAATGAGGGGGTGGAGCGCGACGAGCGCGCGCCGGGCTACGTAATGTATGTGGCAAAACGTGGGAAAGGAGGCAAATGTCGTGGAGAGAAGCGGGACGAATTTTGGAAAGGGACAAGGGACGAGCGAGGGGGGAGCAAGAGGCTCGTGCTTGCGCGTATATTCGTTGCCGAGACACTGCGGTTGAATATCCTGTGGATCGCTCCTCTCTCTTTCTCTCTCTCTCTATCTCTTTCTCTCTCTTGTAATACCGGAGGACGCCATTTTGCCTGGGAGCGATGCGGCGCGGGAGGGTAGCCGAGCGCGATACTCGACGCGCTCCCCACGTTAGACGAGACATGGACAGACTTTCCCTCTGTCTCATCTCTTTTCCTCGCCCGTGTGTATATACCGCAAGTTTGTGCACTCGACTGCTTCATACGCCGCGACGTAACTCTCGCGACGTACACGTGCCCCCGTTACATACACCCCCATCAGCTGAAGAAAATGTACTACCTACTCTGTATACATTCCCTGCATCCCCCGAATTTGTCGCTTTCTCGCGATCGTCCTCTCCGCTCTATATCGTTTATCGCATCGCACGAATTTCTCGGCGCTTATTTCGCTCTCCGATCGAAGAAAACAACCGTCGAGGGAGTTTTTAATTTTCACGTTATTCTTCTCCGGAGGATATTTTTTAATTAAAATTCTGGGACGAGAGAGGCGCGGAGAGGTGCATTTTTGTCGCTTTTTCGGGGCTCGCGAGGCGAGGGGAACAGATGCGACGACGGAAAAAGAGACGAGGGAAGCGACCTCCGTGTGTTTTGAAAATTGCTGGTGAGAGTGTTGGATGGGCTAATGTGTAAAAAAAGATGAAGGAAGGACGCGAGGAAAAAAGAAGAAGGACGGGAATACGAGTCGGAAAGTGCTGGCGCTGCCGTCTCTGCGTTCATCGGCTCTCGCTCGCGCGGCTCCTTTTTTGCCGGCGTCAGCGTTGCACCGCAGAAGCGATTTTCTATTCCTCCGTAAACGGATCGTGAAGGTGCTTTTCTCGGATTCGGGGAGGCGAGGCTGATGTGCGCGATCGAGACGGAGCGGGCGGGATCATTCTCGTGGCTGCGGAAAGGGCCCTCGGAATAGAAAACCGTTTAGGTGTACACTACGTCGGGGAGGATGGATCCGGTCTGGCGGAGAAGCTCGAGAGGCTCGAGAGCTCGCGATCCGAGTCGAAAAAATTCTCGCTCGCCCGTCACTCGCTCGCTGGAATCCTTCCAACAATGATTTTTACAAAATGAAAGCCTCTCTCCATCGCTCACGCAGCTCTCTTTCATCTCAAGAATCCGACAAACATATACAATATATATTCTCTCTTTAGGAACGTCGAAAAGTTTGCAACTTTGCGGATAGCAGCTGTGTTCCGGCTGCTGGTGGAATGAAAAATTAATAAAGGTAGGAAATAAGAGAAGAGAGAAGGAGAAAATCGAGGACGAGGAAGAGAAAGCGTTGTGTATATAGAAGATGGGAATATAAGGGTCGTCAGAGACTAGGCCGGAAGAGCGACACTCTCGAGTTATTTTCCTCTCGCGAATCTTGTTTCGAGTTCGTGCGTCGCCGCTTTTGAGAAAAAAAAACGACACTGTACACTCTCTACGGGAAAGACGACGCCGGGCGAGATTCTCGCTCGCAAGTTTGTCATACGCCGCGGGCCAAACGAGATAATTCTCCTTCTTTTCTCGCTCGCTGCCGGCACGTTTGGCTCTGGTACGCGAATCTCCGACACTTTCCTTTCTCCGGAGACACTTCTCGTTTGCAAAAGTTTCCAGGAAAATTAGCTCCTCGCCCCCGATATTCGGGAGGGAGGAATCGCGCGATCTTTGGATAGTTAGCGTCGAATAAAGCTCGAGAGCTGCCGGCTTGTGTGTATACGAAAAGCGATCCGACGAGACGACGAGACAGAGAGAGGGAGAGAGAGAAAAATGAAGAGCAGAGAACGGAGAAGCAACGAGCGAGCTCCGCCCGGCAATCGTGCAAAACTCGCGAGTCGCCGCGGCGTGCAGTTGATAGGCTCGTTAGCGGCAGAGCCGCGAGAGCGTATATATCGCGGCGCGTTTCCTTCGCAGAGCTCTATATCTTCGCGCGTGATTTTTCCAAGGAAGTACGAAAAAGAGCTGGGGATCCGGGCGATAATACACCGAGAGCTGTGAATCGGCGCGAGTCTGGCCCCGGGGTGTAAACGAGGCTGCTTCCCGCGACGATTGCGAGATTATTGCCAGATTATGGAGCAAATGACCGGGGAGAGAGGAATAAGGATGAGTTCAATTCTGATGTGTCGTGAGAGAGCGGCGTATATCGATCGAGCGCGAGAGGACATGACGGAGATATTATTGCGCGTCGTCCTCCTCGGGCTTCGGATCTCGGTTCGATCGTTCATATATCGAAGAGAATATTCGCACAGTATATACACGTAGTTATATACATGTGTCTATATATTAAGCAATCGGGAAGAAGACGGTGGCGGTGAGAGGCCTCGCATTTGGTCGCATCAATTACGAAATTCAATGCGCGATATAGGCAACGGGTAATTTGGAGATAAGGTTGGTCCGCTTTCTCCGGGAGATATTCTCCGGGTCGCGCTCCGGGCACGGTATTAATAGGAAATTGAAGCGATAAATCAGGCACCGGCCCACCGCGGTAGCGCGGTTAAATAACGCACACCTTGCCCTCCCCTGGTGAATTAATACGAAGCTCGAGGAACCGCACCGCCGTCGCGCTGCATCTAATCCCACGCTTCGTTACTTTCCTCTGTGTGCGTCCGCCCTTCCTGCTCCCGACGTGTTCCGCAAAACACACCGCTCGCTCTCTTTCGACGCGGCCCCCGCGCTCTTTTAATCGTCCTTGGATTATTTTGTCGCCGTACCCGCGTTCCTCGATTCTTCATTAGCACCGCCTGTTGATGTTGATTAAACGGGCCGTGTTAAATAAAGGTAAACGCGGCCGAGCCGGCGGGAGAGAGAATGCGCGCGGGGTCCCATCTGCGGCCCCGCTCTCGTCCTCGTTTGTCTTGGCTCTCCACCTTGGCACGCTCGGGACAAACACCCGACAAACCCGCAGTGAACCACCCGGCGAGCGGCCAATCCAGATTCAAATATGCCAACTATAAATCCACAAACTTTCCGACTAAACGTCTTCTTGATGATGGTCTCAAATGGTAATGAGTACGCGAGAGCAGGGTCACCCGTGCGGCATGTATATATATACAACACCGCGCCCTGGGCAAACTTTGAAAATGTCCTTTTCGTTGCAAACTTTTTCCTCCGAGGTGTTTACTCGACACCTTTCGATATATATGTATACGCCCCCGCGACGATAAAACTCATCGCCCCCGAATTCAATTTAAATTACAATAAATCCTAGAATTAAAAACAAAATTTCGTAATTTTCGCAGAGCGTAATGATAAAAGCCGGGGTGAATTGTTATATCTTCCTCTCTTTCTTTGAATTTTAAAAATCATAAAAACCATACGCGGACTTTATTACTTCCTTTTAGAACGATAGTGTATCTCGAATTTTCATAGAACGAAAATACGATATCGAGAAAATATTATCTGCCCTTTTTGTAGAATCAGGAGCACACGGGGAAAAATAAATGAACGTATCTCATTTTAAAAACTCTGATTTTCGTAAAGGGTCCATGTAATCTGACAGTGATGTTGTCAAAGAGTGCAGTGGAAGGCAAGGTTTTGAAATTAATATCCAGAAATTTGTGGCGTGCGATATAGATTACGCGAGGGAAGCTCTGCGAGGACTCTGACGAGGGAATAAAGCTCCGGCGGACATCGGCAATATGCAGGAGAAGCGCCGCGTCGAGAGATATCATTCAGAGCTGTGTGTTTTTTTCGAAGTAAAAAGAAAGGATGGCCGAGAGCGAGGGCAACGCGAAATCCTTTTCTTTCACCGCGGGGCCAGAGAGAGAATGCGAGGGATTTTGCAGTGGGAACTTTTCACATTATACGGGGCATCGGGTCTGGCGAGCTCATTTTTTATGATTATTTCGGTCGGGAGTACAAAAGCGGCGAGCGAATGAGAAAAATAGAGGAGAGCGAGGCGCGCAGTATTTATCGCGAGAGCTAGAGAGAGAGAGAGAGCCTATGGAACGCAGCTTTCACCCCCTTTCCCTCTCCGGCCCGCGATATACCGCGAGTATACGTATCCCGAGAATTTTCTCACCGTCCCACCTTCTTGATTACCATCAACTATTCGCCAACTTGGCACACGCGCGCGGCTATGTCGGGATATCGTAGCCCGGGCTTTTCCGGGCGACCGCGACAGCAGGGGCCAAACTGTTATTGCCGAAATTTCGTGAGCCGCGGCGCGCTATTTTATTTTGCTCCGGGTGTGCATGGCCTCCGGGCAGACGGTCCGAGATTCGCGTGTGCACGCCGCCGGAGCGATCGATCCGGAGAGCGCGCGACGCGCTACCTGTGAAAAACTTGACGTGAATGGGAGCGAGTGAGCCGATGAGGAATATATCGCGATTCTCCGCACCGCGGACGTGACTCGCCGACGGATGTTACGATGACGAGGGTTGCGTGATCGCTGCCGCGCACAGTCACGCTGCCGCGCGGCGGCGGAGATGAATCTCATATCGGATGCTAAATTTACGCCGCGCCGTGTATTATACCAGAGGATCGTCAGCTACCGCGACTCATCCCGTCAGATTTTTCCCTCCTCACATCTCCTCTATGCCGGCACGCGACACGTAATCGAGACTCGACAGCAAAATTCTGTGACAAGTTATCCTCCCGAGCTTTGAAACAATTCTCGGCGTCGATGCTGCTCGTTACTATATATACTTTGTAGCAAAACGTTATATGTGAGCAATTAAATAAGTTTTTGATGGTGTTCTAAAGATGAAATCAAACGCGTTTACAGGAGACTCGTCGCGTCGCTTGACGCGAGATATGACGTCAATCGAAGAGCAAGCAAGCTGTTGCTTCGAGCTTTCGGTGTGTCGCGTGCAGAGAATCTCCGCGCTCGGCGATGGTACACAGTCGAAGGGACGAGATCGAAGAAATTTTTCATCCGTGTGCGCCCGTAGCGTTGCACGTGTATATCTCGGAGCGGATTGTATCCGCGAGTGTGCTCGTTGTCGTCGTCGTCGTGACGAAGCCGGAAACTCAAATAGCAGCTTCTGGCTCGAGCGCGCTGGTGCTCGTTTGTTTGCTCGGGGCTCTGTTTTCTTTTTCTCGGCAATTCATCACCCCGTGCGAACCCTCGAGCGCACCGGCTTCCGGCTAGCGCGGAGGGCCTCTGGCGTCGTCTCAAGCCATCTAATTTATCGTAGCGAACCTCTCTCGCTCCGCGCACTGTCCCTCGCATCCTTCCTCACCCTCGGCCAAGAAAAATAATTAAAACTCGGTTCGCCGGATCTCGCACCCTTCTTGCCCGTACAAACTTGGCTAATACCCTGCTCGGAGTCATCCACTCTCGTCGCCGCTCTTTGCCCTCGCTTTCGAACCACCCCCCGTCCGCCCGTCTCCACGCGGTAATTCTTCATATTCGTCACGGCGGTCGCGATCCATCAGCCGTTATCAAATTTAGTCACGAAACGACGCGTAAACTCGTCCATGAACCCGATTGCAACGCTCGCAGTCCAGCGCACACTCTGCGCGGAGAGAGTTTTACGCTTTGTAAAAAATATCATAAATCATGCATCGACGTGTCCGGAGGAGACTGATGACACGGGATGAGGTCGCGTTCGATACGCCCGACGCGCGCGAGTCCATGCGTCCGGTCTGCCTCGAGATCCGCGACGGACTTTGTTACCGCGCGCCCCCTCTCCACCCTCAACGCGCGTGGAGCAGGATTAATCGG
Organism: Cremastinae sp. A BG-2022a; assembly: GCA_030522545.1. NCBI lineage: Eukaryota > Metazoa > Arthropoda > Insecta > Hymenoptera > Ichneumonidae > Cremastinae sp. A BG-2022a. The sequence goes on along the minus strand of JAPYYW010000044.1, from coordinate 96,964 downwards.
TCACGTCGGATGCAAATTTTCGCCTCCGTGTCGCATTATCGCTCGCATTTTTGTCCTCCCGTTCTTCTCGCCTCGCAGGATCGCTGTCGAGAGCGATGAACGGCGCTCGAGGATTATCCCGTTTGCCAGAGTTATCTCCGCGAGTGCAGAGCGAGTGGGTCTCGCGAATTAGTCCTTCTCTCTCTTTCTCTTTATTCTCGTCTCTCTCTCTCTCTTCCTCCCCCATCAATAGTATCTCCACTCGTGCTCTCTGATGGCTCGTTCAGTAGTCAATATTTCAGCATCCGAGCTACAAATTGGATCATCAAACGGCTACGAATGAGAGAGAGGATATATAGATACGCGGCGTTTTGACTGTCGGCACATGGCGGGGGTTGATTCCGATGCGGAGAAGAGAGCAGGATAGAAGAGAGCGACGGACCGCGTCCGCACCAAGTTAGTAAAGCTCGATCGTTCGTTACCTCCGTGTACGCGGTAGCCCGTTCTGGCCAACGGCGAGGGCGCGCACGGGGCGCGGCGGGGCGAAGAACGCGGCACCAGGCTGCGCCGACTCGCTCCGGAGCTTTTGGGGGTTGCCTCCGAGACTCGCTCCCACGACTCCGGGGGTGCAAAGCTCATCGTCAACTTTGTAGCAAGTTTCGCGAGTGTGCTCACCCTCTCCCCCCCCGGTCCCCTACTCTCCTCACCCTTTATTTCCTCCCTCTCTCTCTCTCTCTCTTCGCCTCTGTATTCGCCTTTGCAGTAATTGCTAATGTGCTTACCGGTTAATTCTTACGAGGCTCTCGTATCAACTGAGGAAAGTGCTCCCAAAGAGGGCATTAGCTACTCGACGTGTTTCCACGCGTGTGTGCGCGCCTTGTATCCTGCTCCGTTATCGCGAGTAAGCTCCTGGTTTACACTTACATCCCCCGGAGTACTGCTAAATTTGCGTCGTCGTTTTCGCCGGCGATCCGGAATTCGCGCGCTCCAGGGGAGATCAAAGTGAGCTTTGTTCTTCGAAAAGTTCTTTCTCCTTCTCTATCTCACGGGCGAAAAAAAATGTCCATTTTGTGAGGGAGAAAGAGAGATAGAGAGAGAGAGAGAAAGAGCAGATTGCACTCCTCGGAACTGCACGTCGCGGACCGCGCGCGAATCCCTCGGCAAACACCGAGGCAAATTGAAACTCGGTCTGCGTCCCCGTCGGGTCGCGTCTCGATCCGTATTCAAGCGACGACCGTGATCCGTTCTTTTGGGGTGCATGCTCTATATATGTATGCGTCGAAGCTCGACTCTATCTAGGTGCAGTTCGACAGGGATGAGAATGTGCACTTATCGGGGAGCGAAGGACGCTCGATTGGCTCGCTTTGTGTCCGATATCCCGCAGCGCGCGTGCTAGCCACTCGTCGTCGAGCGAGAGATCGTATACTCTCTCGATCAATATTTGCTTAGGAATGTTTTCATTCTTTATTGCACCCTTGAGGTGTTTATGCGGCAAGAACGGGCTTACCTCTTATATTGCACCGCGTTCCGTCCTTGTCGGGACGGGTTTTTCTCTCGTGTCTACGAGCTGGACCACCGAGAGATGCGGTTGGCCAACGGACTTCCTCGCGTGTCTCTAGTTTTCATATCCGCCCGGCGGTGCGCGAGCCCTCTTCTCGCCCGGCCGCCTCTAACCGAGCATCTAATTGAAATCCAAGTTCTCGACGTATATTACGCGAAGGAGAGCCCGGTCGAGGCGTCACCGGCAGAAGCTGCTCTGCTTCTGTGAGGACCAAATCGAGGGTTGCCGGATCATTAGGACCGGGCAAGACGAAGCTCCGGCCGATGAAACACCCCTTTCTCTAATCAGCGCCTCTATAATTGCAGGGAACCCGGTCGCGCGCTAATCTCGAGACAAGTTGAGCAATTTGCATTGTCTTCCTCACCGAATGAAGCTAAACGCGAAGCGAAGTCAAGTATACGTTTGGATATCTTTCTTTTTTTAGCTCAGGCTTTCTGACTTTTGATCTTTCACCATCATGGTGATGCTCCGCCGAGCGTTCAAATTTTCGTCGAAGGGCGATCCCCGGCACGGTCGCTTGTAATCCTTCGACGGCGCGTTCTGCCAATCGAGCGCTCGCATTTTTTTTTCTCCGTGCATTCTCCGCGAGCCCTCCCCGCCGTCCCGCATATTCGCGCCCGTCGCCTCGATTCAACCGTTTTACTTTCGGTTTTATCGGGATTCGCTTTTGTGCGCGTATCCCGGAACGGAGGATTTCTGATTAAAATCGTTGCTCCGCCATTGTATACGCGTGTATATAATCGTTTGATCTCTTGTCACGGGGAATGACAATGCGCGGCTCGTGTCTTTCGTCGGCCATTAACGTGTACAATGGAAAATTCTCGCGTTACACACCTCGCGCAAAATATCATTGCACGGGAATGCACGCGCGCGAGCTGCGTTCGATAGAAATAAAGGTGGGAAAGAAGGAAAACCGAGTGCCGCAAAAAGCGTGTGCAACTGGAGCGCGGACATCGATGGCGCGGGAAGCTTTTTTTGTATCTCTCAGCAAATAGAAAGCATTGAGCGCATCGATGGCACCCCCCGTGTCAACTTTTTCACAATACCCGCGATTGCGCCTATATATTTTTTTTCCTACGGGGGAAATAAGAGGAAAAAAAGCGCTAAATACACACGGAGCGCCAGACTGTAATGGTCACGGTTCCAGTCTGGTGGCTGGTCTCGATTGTGAAGCGTCGATTTGTGCAAGCATCGATTCATTGATCGCGACGGAGGCTCCGTCGGGTACCGTTTGAAAGATCCTTGACCAATCCACGTGGAAAAGTGAGAAGCGAACGCAGCTTTGCGGTAAAAACGACGAACGGCGGGGATTTTATATATAGAAGCGCGCGCGGTCGAGTCGCTTCGAGACTGAAAAATTTATCTCTTAGAAAAAACGCACAGATTGCGAAGAGTCAATGTACGGGTAATCCGAGTTATTTCCGATGGAGACGCTCTCCTGTGCGGGAAAGCCGGCTGGAAAAGCGTCGAGGGTCATGGACCGCGTAATATGCAACGTCGCGCATTTCCCGTCCCTTCGGCTCAAGCGACGCGAGAGATGATCGCGAGCTTTCGAGTCAATCGGATAAAAGGTCCCAAGGTATGACGAGCTCGCTCCGTCTCCCCGATCCCGATTACGTCGTGCAAATTTCCTCGTCTTCCTGACTCGATGAATTAATTAACGAGATCTGTTCTCCGTGTAGCTCGAGAGACAATGGAGAAAAGCCTGACGAGACAAAGTCACGGCTCTTCGGATTTGTATTTAAGATAGCGCACGAGTCGTAGATTTAAAAGAAAAAAATCTAAAAATAACATTAGCGAAACTCTTATTTTTTCTTCGCGAGCGAGGTTAATTGTTACATTTCTCGGAGATATGAATCCGAGTGGAAAGTGTACGCGCGGACGTGAGTTTTCTTTTCATTAATTAAAGGAAAGGAAGTCCTAGTTCTTGTTACAAGGAATCTCATAAAATTGAAATATCGTCTAAATAAACGAGTATAAACAAGAGCCAGTTGCCGCAAATATACCATTAGGGACTTTGGATATTTGACCGAATTTACGGTGCTGTTGATGTTGGCTCGAAAGATAAGGAGCATGTAAATTCGTAATGTTTACTCTTAAATATATAAATCCATTTATTCTACAGCATGGGTTTGCATATATACTATCAGAATAATATAGAAAAATACCCTTTCTTGGAGCAAGCTTTTTCTTAACTCTACTTTTGTCATTTGTTCATTCACGAGGGCAAGTGCCATTTTGTATGTTACTGTAGCAGTCAAGGAAAAATAATGACAGCTACACGTCTCAATTCGTGTTCTTATCAAACCTCTCAAAAAAACTTTTACAAAAATTAAAAAAAGTACATCAAACTGATATAAGTTTGTGTTCTCATTGTTATTTAAATTAATCGAATTATATGCGAATCGTATCGATTCAATTGTCTAAATTTCAGAAAATACGAAAATCCGGTATTAATAAATTGCCAAGTATATACTGTAGTACATGCTGTATGAAAGTACAGTACACATATCGTCCGAGAACACTATTTTTTAAAGTAGAGTATATACACTGTATGATATATTAGGGTACATACGGAGGCACATTTTTCCAAGTTATTTTGACAAATTGATATCAACAAAAAACTCAGTGTGCATTGCTAACATTAATCAGTGTACGAACGTAGGAAGTTTACTAGGGAATTTGTCCTTCTTGGAAAAGGCATGTGAAACCACTTTTCTGTGATTCTGATATTGATTTTACTTGAAGTAAAGTGTGTTGATTTTAAGTATGTACGATTCAATATAAATCTTGTTATCAATTGGAAAATGTGTTTTATGTACAAATGCATAAAAAAGTTTAAGTGTTTAGATTTTTTTTAGTTTGAGAAATTTTTGTGTGTTATTCACAATTTTTCATCTATATTAATACAATAAATGAAGAATTGATGAAGAATTTACGAGGAATAAAAAAATTAATAAAATGCATGAAACTCATCTATATAAATTATTCATAATGAAATTAATCCATATAGTTACTAGTATAATTTTAAAAAATTGGTCGAATTCTGTTCCAAGATATATCTTTACACGAATTTTTTTTTGTACAAATTTGATTTATTTAAAATATGAGATGAGTGAATGAATATAATATTGAATATCAAATAAAAATTATTGGTAGTTTGAATTTATCAAATTTTTTTCATTTTTAAAGCTTACGTATATAAATTCAATAATATTAATAAAATTTATCTGGAATTTTCGTTAAAAAATCCAGTAATTTTATTACTTTGTATAAAGTAAGTGATTCGGATTGAATCGGAATGAAAAAAGTGGATGTTCAACATTGTTACTTTACAAAAATAACTACAATAATGGATAATACACACGAATACAATAATAATACACACGAATTCGTAGAAAGAAAAAAAAATTCTATATATATCCGTCATATTCGATTTTCCGTTGTAACTCGATAGTATCATACACCAAGAGCATTAACAGTCACAGACCATGCGTGTTGTCGAACCGCTCGTTGAATCGCCGAGCGAGTCATTAAAATGTGACCGTGCGCTCTCGAGGGCTTTCCGGCTACACTCTCGCCAACAAACTTTCAGATGAAAACTCTCGGAAATTTAATATACGCATGTATATACGCGATGTACCCGATTTGAGCGATATTTAACGATGGATTTTGGTTTGCCCGAGCGTATATATTCAAATTGTTTCTGGAAGCTGTATTTTCTTCGAGGAAAGATCGAAGCGTTCCCAAGATACCAATTATCGGAAGCATTCCCGTTGCTGTTATTTTCTTTTCGCTTTTTGGGAGGTTGATTAATTTACATTCGTACGTGCGCACACGGAGCCGCCCGTTCGAAACTCATAGTTCTCCGGGGTGACGCGAGAGGCCGGAGAGAAAAATAAAGAAAGCTTTCGGTTTCGGGTGGAAGTCGAAAGAGCGAAAAGAGTGGTGGGTGAGCCGGGATATTTGTGGAAGGTCGAGAGTACACAAGGCGGTTCTTTTACCCTCGGTTTGGCCGGTGCAGCCGCGTTGCCCGGGGGTCGGGGGTCAAGTTTATCGGCGATAAAGTTACGTTGAGACAACGCGCGCTGGCACACACTCACACATGCACGGACGTACACACACCGGGGAGAGCACCGTCAAGTTGCGCAAACATCGGCGACTCCGGTGGACCAACAGATGCGACAAACGCCCGTTCTTTACGAATCGGTCCATCGGCACTCGGCCCCATCAATTACGACGCCCACTCTCGAACGAGCTCGCCGAATTTCGCTCCACGGCGCACTCTTGTCCCTCTGTCCGTGTACGCTTGCCTCTCTCTCTTTTCTCTCTCTCGTTCCCTCTTCGTCGCCCTCGCCCTCGACGAGAGCAAAAACTTTCGTTCCCAGGGAAAGCCTTACCCCGAGAATTTGGTCTACAGCGGGTTCGCCAGCTTTGCATTTTCACCCCATCCCTCATCTCTCTGCCCTCTCCCCGACGCCGAGTAGTCCAGCTCTTTACACGATTATCGATTCTTTCTCTCCGCAACTTCCGCTCTCGTTCGAGTGATTCCGCGATTCGAACAATTATCCGCGCTTCGCCTTCGGCCGGTTCTCATTTTCGATCAACCGCCCCGGTATGTACACGCGCCAGCACACGACTTGAAAAGAAACGCGCGCGAGAGTTATCCGGCCTGCGAAATCCGTGTCAGAGAGGTCGCAAGCTTCCGGGCTAGCTCTATTTTCCGCTCTTGCGGTCTCTCGCGATTCGTGAAAATTGCGGGCAATTATAATTGCGTGTAGGCGGGAACGTGTATGCGGCGAGTGGCTCCGCCGGGAAAACGGCGACGGGGTGGCCCCCTCGGGCGAGAACAATTTCGCGACAGCATCAGCTCGCAAACGGTGTGTACCATTTATTGTCGCGCTGCGCCGGAGAAAATTCCGGATAAGCGCGCGCGCGCATACTTTCGACCGGACACGATGCCTCGGCCGAGACGACTTTTATATTCCTCTTCAGCTTATTTATACAAAATCCCCCGACATTATAATCACCGGGTTCGAGTCTTTTGTAAATTAATGAAAAAGCGCGGAGTGTGTACCGAGAGAAAAGGGAGAGAGAGGAAGAGGCCGGGGAGAAGAGCTCGTCGGCCGATTCGTTCCACGATCGAAATTCTTTTTCCATACATAAATGAATAAAATGAATAAATTCATGAACTCGACACGCTGCACGGGTCCGCGATATGGGTGTTCGTGTGCGACGCGCAGCGAAAAGGAGAACATCTTTATTCGGTGTCCCGCGAGGATCTCGAGTTATCCGAGAGTCAGGTGCATCGAATCGACGCGCAGGGGCCGATGTATCCTCGATACATGCCATACATATACGTGTGCGCCCGATTCGTCGTTACGCCCGCAAAATACGCGTCACATCTTCGCCGCGACGCCAGATCGAGAGAGACACACTCTCACCCTTGCGGTGCAAACTCCCGAGTGTCTCGTCGACGTCCCATTTTCAACCTGCGAATATAAGAAAATTTCCACCTTTTTCTCTCTCTACCTCCTGCGTAAACGCAATTCGAAGACATGTTCTTCTCTCTCTCTCGAATTCTCGCTTCTCGCTCTATTATATTTCTGTACGGTTTTCGCGATCTCGAATATATACCAGATACGTGAAAGAGCGAAAGCGGTCCGACGTGTGTCTGAAAAGTGGAAAATATCTGGATGTAGGTATACAGATATGCAAAGAAGAGATAGTATATCCGGATGATTAAGGTGACATTTGCACTCGGCGAGAGATGATCCTGATCAAAGGCGGTAGACGCTTGAGAGATGTATCGGATAAAAGAGTGACGTCGGGGGAGCGGAGGAGGAGAACGGGAACCGTCGGGAGCAAAGTGGGATCAGGCAGCTGGGCTCGATCGATATAAAATATATGTACGTTCGATAACGAGTGCCGGGGTGACTCCTTTCGTGTGTACGAGAGAGGCACGGAGCTCTCGCGTAGATATATATTTTATATATTTTAGCCCGGCAGGCGAAACGACCATCCGATATACGTGTCCCCGGGTGAGCTTAAATGTATAAAGTACATCGAGAATCTGCGATAAAATATACGAGGTAATAAATATCGTCCGTAGATCCCGTCCGCGATCGGGGTGTGTATATCTCGGCGAGGTTACTCCATCCGACTCTCCCCCACTTTCGGGGCTTTTTCCGTTGTTTAGAGACCGGGAGATTCGCACTGCCGCCGCCGCACGACCGAGCCAATTTCGTAATGCATACGATTCGCCCCGACATTTATTCTTTTCTCTCCCTTATTCTCATTCGTTCCGCGGCAGTGTTTTTCCGCACATATATAAATAATTACGGGAGCGCGTATGAGCGATGTCACGGGGATAAAAATAATCTCCGGGGGTGCGAGGAAACGTGTGCCAGTCCGAGCGTACGCCGAGTCGCACCACTGCCGAGCGAGCGGTGAAATAACGCGGGCGCTCGATCGCAGCGCGACAGAGCGAGAACGAGAATTCCGCGTTATACGCCCGTGAATTAGAGGGTGACAAATATCGTTGGCTGCTCTTACGCGAAAGATTTATCAGCGGCTCCGCGCGCTCTGTACCAGCTTTGGAGACGCGTACACTCGTAAAAATTCCGAGTCACTCTTTTTTATTCTCGCACCCGGGAAGTAAATATAGACAGGCTCGCTAAAGTTGCATCGCGCGCGAATAGAGGGGGAGAGAAAGAGATATGAAAGGGCAAAGACACGGAAAGATTCGGAGCACGGTGAATGCGCGAGAGAGCTTTCTCTCTGTGCACTACTATCCGTCTCTCTCTATCTTGCTGGTAAATATATACAGTCGCGGGGAAAAGGTGTGTGCGAGCGAGAGAGCTCGGCTAAATGGGCCTCGTAATTTACGAGGTGGTTGCTGGTTGTGTTGCCGGGTTGCTCTTCGCTCTCTCCCTCTCTCTCTCTTTCGCTCTCTTATTCGCGTCTCTCCTTATATTGCGGAGTCCGGGTCTCACACAGAGTATTCACGATCTGCATTGTTTTCCAAACCACTAGCCCACCCCCTCGCGGCGCGCTGTAATGCACTCCGGTACGTGTGTAATGTATGTATTTATGTACGCGTTGTCAGGATCTCGTTGTCGCTGCATACGGAGCGGGTTATATGTATATGCGCGGTATGCGTGCACTCTCGCCGCTCTTCCGCGACCTATGGAATCGAGCTAAAATAAGAGAGGGAAGGAGAGAGAGAGAGAGAGAGAGAGAGAGAGAGCGAGGCAAAGAGATGAGCCGGAGCTCGACTTCCCATTCTCCGATGTCACGGAGAAAACAATCTTTTTTCCTCATGCCCGACCGAGGGTCTGCGATGACGCTGCGCGTGTACGCGCGTTACGCATGCATAATTGACTGATGCAAAGTGTCCCATTGTGCATCGACGTCGCTGAATTTATTCGCTCGCTCGCGCATTATTTGACAGGCCTCAAGCGAGATCCGCCCGCCGTTTCTCCTCGCTGCGTATACGAGAAATATATATTGAAATATAATGTATCTGAAGCGGAATCTGTCGGAACGGCGCGTTTTGAAATTTCGAGTGGCCCATAACTCTTACCGAAATAACGGAAGGAGAGAAAAAACGATGGCTCGATTAATCAAAAAGCAATTGAAAGCTCAATTCATTCGGAGAGTGGAGTTTGGACTCGGCCGTGAGAGGGGGCGGGCGCCGGGTCGGAGGGGTCCCCGTCGAAAATTACGTTTCGGACTACCGGCGAAGCTTGATCTATCTTCTCGGGAAAATCCTGGACTGTGCGAGAGTCGAGAAAGCCACTATACTTTTTTTGCTGTACAAGCTGCCTTTAACTCCTTTCGACGTTCAGCAAATAAAATGAATTTATACATATAAACCCACGGAATAAAAGAATTCTTTAAAAATACAAACGAAAATTAAATAATATTTTAAAATACACAAGAGAAAAAAAGTCGATGGGAGATAACGAGAAAATGGAAAATGTGAGACGAAAGAAAGATGGAGAAGATTGGAAAGCGAGAGAAAAAGAAACGAACACACGGAGTTTATACGTGCTGAGCCTTATTTATGTACCGCACCGCAATGATATTTCTCCTATAAATTCGCAGCATGTTTTAACGCTCATTGAACTTCTTTGTTATCATAGAGATGATGAAACAAAAACATTATTGGTATATGCATGGGACTACGGGGGTATTTACATTTGAATTTATTTGCATTTATATGTGCCATAAATATCAGATTTTTACGATGCATTTGACTTTGCGAATATAGAAAACTCTGATGTGACTATTGATGTTCGAGTTACGATAAGAATAAATCATGATTAAAAAGACATCAGAATAATTTTTAATTATACATATATGGCTTATATTTTTGTCAATATCATTTTTTATTAAATTTTATTGAACTCGCTTTTTTTAACGGAGAGTTTTTAATTACAAAAATATTTACTAATTTCTCAAAATACCACAGAATAAGCCGGGTCGTATAAAATTGCGGGGATAATATTTTCAGATTAAAAATGTAATACTCCCAGTTTTGATACACACGTCTAAATATTTTTTCATTCCCTCGCATTTTCATATCTACGTTATATTTATGTATTCGTGAGCGTTTTGAAAACTGAATCATCATCATTTTTAATAACTATATAAAATCCTCAAAAAGTAGAAAAAGCGTCGGAAAGCTCATTCATTCATTGGCGAGAGGGAAGTTCGAATTTGACCGGGGGCGGGAGGACGTTACGAATAAGCGGTCCCCGCCGAAAATTACGTTTCGGACTACCGGCGAAGCTTGATCTATGTTCTCGGGAAAGTCGCCTCCATATAGTCCGAAAGAGCGGAGAACCGTGGCGCGATCCCGAGAGGAAAAAAGAGAGAAAGAGCGAGCGAGCGAGCAGAAGAAAAAGGCGAGAGAGCGAGATCGAAGCCCCCTACATTTTTCCCTTCTCATATTTTTCACGTAATGAAAAGTTATTCACGATCGAAGGCTGCATCGCATTACGTATTACCTCGAGGCAAATACGGACAAAGCGATTTTCGATATTTATGTCGGGCTCTGGCAATTATTCAATCGTTATTGGAGCACGGGAGCAGAGGAGCGGGACGAGTGAGAGGGTACGGGCGCGTGCCTCGGATAAGGACGATGAGAAAAGGGATCGGGTTGAGAAGAGCAGGGCGACGCACTCTCGCGCCCGATAGATCGATCCTCATGCGCGGGGGGAAATGTGTGCACGTACGAATACGAAGCTACGTGACAGCATGATATATCGTTGAATTTTTATGCTGTCCGTGTTATTGCCGCATCATACAAGATGTATCGTTGATACATCGCTGAAAAACAGAGGACGAGCTCCCCTCGCGCATCTACGCGTGCACGAGAGTATAGCGCAAGGCCACCTCTCTCGACGGAGCAGCGCAGAGATGAGTAGGCCGCTCGCGTGTACGTTTCCTCCGCGTGTACGCGAGCTTTCGTGGCATCATCAGCAATCGATATAGGTGGCGGCGCGTTGGCGTACCCATCAACCGAGTCCAACCCCCCGCTCCCTCTCTTCCCCCTTCTCCTTGATGCTCCGCTGCTGTACCATCGACAACCCCCGCGACGGAGAAAGAAAATAACGCGCGAGCGGAGCATGATTTATTCGGGAAATGAGTTTTCTCGACGTCCCAACGCCGCCCTATCCCTTATTCGCGCGCCCCATCTCGCTCTCATCTCTCCTTCGTTCCGTCTCCTCGCCGCGCGCGACGCCCGTGATTTTTCTCACCGGCCCGGACCCTGAGACATCCCGGAGCTTCGCCTCATCCCGAAGGAAAAAAAAGAAAACGTATATATTTGACAATTTTATCCTTTTTCGCATACGAGAATGTACTCAGGTGTATAATGAAAAATCGGTGGAGCGAGGCCAGTCTCGCGTACCTAAGATTCCATACTACGTACGTACATATTCAAGCGAAATATATCTATTCAATATATTTTTTAAGATTCATGATGATGCATTCTAAGAATCTTCAATTTCACGGAAGAGGTGAAGAATTAATCACTGAAAACCAAATTTACAAAAGTTTTGTTTATTCCGATATATTTGACGATAATTTTTATTGAACAAAAAAATTGTTTATTGATTTAAGGTAATCCAATGATTTTTGGCTATCCAAGATTTCGTTACGAGGTTTGGTGTATGGTGAGATTAATATGTTACATATGCCTTGTGTTCAAATTTTAATAATTTTCGATATCTATCATAGCCTCATATATCTTAAAAATCGTGATTTTTGACGATAAATATTTCGATTTCTAGATTGTGAAGTATCATCAAATTTGGCATATCTTCTAATATCACACCAAAGAACGTTAATACAAATTTTGAACCAATTATATCAACCATTTTAAATAAAAAAGTGTTGTATCAACTAAAAATTTTGTCAACGATATATTTTCTAACTAAATCTATAATATGTAAATGCATAAAAAGAACTTTTTAAATATATATTTTCTTCCATATATATATGTATAATATATTTAGGATTTATGTACGTACATCAGTATGAATTATTCTCAATTTTTCGGCTTACAAATATTGCATGGATTATTCGCGATTATATTAGTCCAAGTTCGTGAAGCTTAAAATTCTTTAAATAAATGATTATTATTACGGAATATAAAAAACTATTCTGATGTATATGCGTGGTACTTATTTACTTATCCCTGTGTGGCTTTCATATATGAAATCATAACTCCCTGCATATATAACACTGTTGAAAACAAAATAAATTAAAAGCTTAATTTTAGCAGACATTACGGTGGTTGAATAAAAAATGTATAATATTATTTCCGTGAGAAACTGCATGACCCTTTTTCGATCGGAACTGCATGTACAATTCCGAAAAGAATGAATATAATCGCAAAAGGAATAAAAAGAGCACAATATATTGTTACGAACGACAAAAAAATAAATTAACATATATTGGATATCACGAAAATCGAAGAGAATTTTTTATTCTCCCTCGAAGCGAAAAGATTTCGATCGAGACGATGTTCCTCGAAATTTTGCACTCTCGGTCTACACGGGGCGTTCCATTAAAAACCGCGAACCCAATAAGGCCGAGGAGAAGATGCAGGGCGAGCGGAGAGACTTTATCTGAGCGCGGACAATTTATCTAAGCGCGAAAAAGGTGGGAAGGCGCGGCAAGGTGCCGAGGAGAAAGAGTGCGAGAGGGAGAGAGACAAAAAGGACTCTCGCCTGGAGATTTTCCCACGAGAGTTTTTAGAGAAGAGGCCAAGGATGGAACCGATAAGATCTCACCGCGCGCGGTGAATGTTGGACAGCGCGGGAGAGCGTGTGTGGGAGGAAGCGCGCCGGTCCGGGCTTTCGAGACCCGCGGCGACCATTCCACCAGCGTGCTTTTTTTCCAACCCTCGCACGCTCCTTCACAGATATACGATGAGGCGATACGTATATCTACGTGATCCGAAGAGTAATAGCTGAGGCGAATGGGAAATGAGGAGACCGAGTCCGCACGCTCGTTCCGGGGCTCTCGGCAAACTCCGGAGTACATGTGTCTCTGAAAGAGAGAGAGAGAGAGAAAAACAGCACGCGATGAGCCCGATCGCGAGAGAGTATATTAGAGGGAGAAACGGGAGCAGTCTACGAACAACCGGAGGCTTTGGGTCGCGAGATCTCTCTCGACCTATCGTCATCCGTTCTCCGGGTGTGCCGCGGGCTCGCGCCCACCCACCGTCTATACGTTCGTCATTAAACTTGGGAATATATATTCCCGAGCTCGCGGAACGGAATAAAGGATAATGGAATAATAGTGCCTAATTACCGAAGGAGGGGGGGGGGGATTTTCTTGATCAATGCTCGAATCGTAAACACCGGCGCGTCGTTCTGCCTCCCGGCGAGCTCTGCTCCGCCGATCGACCTGTGTGTGTGTCTTATCCCTTTCCCTCATCCCTCTCGCTCTTTCTCGCCATCGCATTTTCTCTTTCTCTCCGTATTTCCTATCTTCACGTAGAACGCATTCCCGCCTCGTTCGCCCTCCCTAACCGCCCCTCTCGTCTTCTCTCGCGCGCAGAGTCCTCTCGTTATACACCCGAGGACGTTTTCCAGCGCAGCCTGCAACGATTCTCCCTGCCATTTTCGTAATTCGCACCCGGCCGCGTGACTATGGGGAGAGAGCCTCCAGATGCTGCTCCGACGACTACGACGACGACCCCGGGAGAGAGTTTTATCGTAACGTTTACTTCCCCGCCGCCGTCGGATATTGAGTCCGCGACGAGAAGCGGGCCAATTCCGCTTTCGGGACGCGACTCTGCTGACGAGACGAGACTCATCGCACACCGCTCCGAAAAATATATATGGCATCAGTCCCTCATCGATATAATAAAAAGGGACAGTCGCTCGTCTTTCCGGAAAACAGGAAAAGTCCGAAGTTGAAACAAAAGGAGAAGTGTATCGATCGACACTCACGGCGAGAGCGAGAGAGCGCGAGAAAAGAGTGGGGATGAGAAAACGTACGCGCGGTCCAGCTGTGTGTGGAACGTAGAATCTTGAAGCTCGACGAACAAGAGAGCCAAGAGGGGTGCGCCCTCGTCGTCGTCGACGTCGTCGCGCGTGTACACGCGGCTCCCCGGATCGTCCCGACAAAGTACGTGTCCGTCGGTGGAAATAATAATTATCTACCGGGAGAGCTCATCGGGAGTTTATCGATCCGACGCGAGGAGGAACACCGGCTAATAAACTCGGACGTGCTGGCGGTTAAGCCGGGGAACGACGTACCGCAGAGAGAGAGCGGAATGTCGGTAGAATAATGCCGTGACGGCACGTTTGGGCGCCGACGAGTGTTCCAGGCACGTGAGAAAACGAGCGCCCCGTACGGCTAAATCCCCGTGTCGAGAGGATCAACCTTTACTTCTGATTTTCGGGCTCATTGTCCTGCATTCTTGATGATGCCAAATCGCCGGCTATCTTATGCACCGCTCGACGTTCGTGCCCGAGGAGAATATATCGGGAGCACGACACGCGATCACGTACGCAGGGAACACACTCGCCGATTGATCTTTCGCCATATTCGGGCGAGCGAGAGGGTTCATCGGCGATGATGCACGCGCGCCGTCCAAAAGTCGCTCGCTCGATCTAATCCAGGGCTCCCGGCCTCGGACACGCCGGCCTGATTATCATTCCGGGTTTGTCTTTTCGACGATTCGCCGTGGGCGGATCGACCAACGAAAGGACAGTGGAAACTCATTTGCGTACTCCCCGTTTTTTTTTCCGTTATTATTTTTCGCGAACGCTAAAAACTCGAGATGTATCCCCGAAGGGGGATTATCTAATGGATGCTCCATTGCAGACAGTGGATAAGCACGCACGCCTCGAGTCCTTCGAGAGCATATATGCGAAATTTCACATATATAAGCGATACAAAGGGGGTACAGACCGAAAAAAATGTGCATACGCGGGGAAAAGTGTGGAAAAAGGAGGGAAAATAAACGCGAATCGATCGAGCGAGCGAGAATTTCTGGCTAATGGAGTTGACCCTTCTCCTCGCGTTCCTGGCCGTTCCGACCTCCGGCTCTCTCCCACAGCCGTATTTCAACCTTTTGATTGTCAAATTTATGGATACGTCGTTATCCGCGAGCCCCGATCAAAGTCCTTTGCCGAAATGGCCTACGAGGGGTATAGCCGAGGGACGCGAAAGGTAAAGCGCGCGATACGAGGAAAATATATAGGGGTGTGTGTATGTATACGCGAGAGCGGAGAAGCGAGAAAACGCGAGCTCGTGCAAATTTTAAGAACGACAGGAATATAATAGAGAAAGAGTCGAGAAGCGGAGAGCATCCAGCGGAATGGGAATAAAAAGTCCGAGGCGGAAGCGAGGGCGTCGGTGGTAAATAGGAGATATCGGTAGTTGTTGTAGTGCGTGTGGAAAAATGCGAGCTGGGATGAGAACGAGAGAAATAACAGCAGAGAAAGCGAGAGAGAGAGAGAGAAAAATTCGCAGGAGAGCAGAGAGAGAGAGTATAGAAATAAAAGTTTTTGGAGTCGTGTTTTGATACGTCTGTTGCTGTGGTGCATCGGCTCGACGGGTGTCTCTCAAATGTGTGGGTTTTATAATAGAGCGGGCGCGATGCCGTTTCGTTTTGTCAGAGTTTTGTCGGAGTTTCGCCGGGGCGCGGGGAAGGGGGTGGAGGTGCGGGTGTCGTCGCTCGTGACGGGCGCTACCCGAACGCGTATACGCGTCCCGAGGGAGGCGATCGAGAAGCGCCACTGCGCGAGCAGTCGAATGGCAGAACGCTTGACGCTTCGGCGGGGTGAGAAAAGCCGGAGGGAGGCAACATTTCGGATAGACAACTTTTTTCATCGGCGCTTCGCGTCGAAAAGCTTCGTATTTCCCGTTGCAGCGTACCGTATCGCAATCCGGTTGCGAGTATGTACACACTATCTCTCTTTCTCTCTTCCGCCGGGGTGCTCGTTCGTCGACGTATCAACTCTTCGATCGGTCCGAGCCGGATCGGTCCGCTCGTCGCGCGTTAACGCATCGATGACTCGTCGAGTTTTCGGAACGTCTAACATTGACGTTCTCTCTTCCCTTTTTATTTTTCTACCTCTCGCCATTCAGAATACTGCAGAATCTGCCGCGGCGCGCTCGATAATGTGTCCGAAAGACAATATTAATGAAAAGGATCATCCCCGCCCAGAATTTTTTGCGCTCGCGCTCGTCGCGCGCGAGCAGAGCTTCGGAAAATGAAAAATATATATTCTGCTGCGAATAAGCTCCCGCGAGGAAAATCCCCGCTGTCCGGGAAAAAATCGGAAGAGATTTTCTCTCGCATAGTGATAATAATAATTTAGTTTCGCCGGACTATATCCGTTGAGGGCGACGTGCGGGAGAGAAACGAAAGACATTGCGAGCGGGGGCGATATAGAAACCGCGCGCGCGCGCGTCTTCATTTCCGGATCGCTCGGGGCATTTATTCCGCTCGGGTCTGTTCCCAAGATGAGTACACAGATAATAGCTCGCCATTTGAAATCGTCGAGTATTTCGACAGCGGCGCGTATCGGAAGACGACGGCAGAGTCTTGCGGTGAGAGAGAATAAGACCCGACGAGTTGTCGACGCCGAGTGACAAACTCGGCGGCGAACTCTGAGGCAACCTTCGTCATTCTACAGAGAGGATTCCCGCGCGATCGTGACGTTCTGGCTTTGATCGAGACGTCGGAATAAACTTGAGACGATATTCTATATAACGAGTCCCGCGGATAAGATATACGATGAGTAAATTTCTCAGAGAGAGAGAGAGCCGCGCGGTATCGAACGTCATCCCGGAGGCAACGGAGAGGGAGAGACCGGCTCGCGAGTCGTCTCTCAGCGGCATTGGAAAAAATTTCTTAATCTCCGAATGAATAAGGAGAGAAAATAAAAGGCGAGTGTCGCGCCGGCGGAAGCGAGAGAGAGATGCGACGAACGAGGCGTTAGTCGGAGCCGCCGCTCGGCGCAAACAAGTTTCCCGCTCGCCACGCCCCCGTCGTATAAAATTCTAGCCCCGGATCGGCATCAGCCAGGATCGGGAGGAGAGTCGTCTTTTTTATCACGCATTCTCAAAACTTTCGACGTTTGCCACCGCCGGCGAGCACGAAATCTCCTCTTCTCTCGCTTTCGCGCTCTCTCGTTTATTTTCTCTCTGGTCTCCCGGCGAGAGTGACCCCACCACGGAACCCTCGCGGACACGCGAACGCCACACTCGCGTTTTCCAGGTGCTACGCGAGAGTCGCTTTTTGCGCAACCTTGTTGCCGGCGCGGCTCGGATTCATCTCGGAGGGATCTCGCCTCCCGATCAAAAAAATGTATACATGCGCGCCAACTGCAAAAAATATAGGGAGCGTCAGGACGCCGTAAAAATACCGTAAATACCCGGAGTTTGTTTGCAGTGTGTTCCGCACCGAAATCTCTGACGCTAAGATAAACGGAAGTTTCGCCAAGTGCTTTTTTCACCCCTCCGAGTTATCAGACCCGATCGAAAATATAAAAAAAAGCAAATAAAACGTGAGAACGAATAATTTAAGGGGATATATATTCCTGTCCGGAGTTTCCAACAAAAATAATTCCGGTACGCTCGCCAATTGTTTTTTCAACGCGCGCCGCACGCTCTGTTTTCTCTTTCAATTTTATTTTCATTATTATCGTTATTTTCATTATTACACTCATTATTTTTCTTATTATCATCATTATTCGTTTTTTTTCGTTAGGGAGATCTTCTTTCTCGGCGATCCCACTTGCGAGAGATAAGATCGGTCGCGTTATAAGCTCCTCTTATTCCCGTGGACGATCCTCGAGATAGTCCCCGCTCTCGTTTCTTCTTCCCGGCCGTCGCTCTGCCGATCGAGCCCTCCGAGCCATTCGGTCCAATCTCCATTATATTCCCGCACATCCTGCACTCGATCTTGTTTTCTTGTTTTTCGTCTTATTTTCATCGTCCCGGCGGATCTCGCTCGCGCCTATCTCCGTTTAATCGGCACGGAATGCGATTAATCTCGAGGGCGCTTGGATTTAAACCACGGAAATTCGGGCGGTGGAAAGGAGCATCGCGAGATGCGTCGAGGTTGAAGTGCGTCGAAAATTCTCGTCTTCGCAATAACGCGCGGACGGAGAAAAATAAGAGGGGGATGAGCGAGAGGAATAAGAGAGAAAAGGGTCGCGAGAGGGGAAAAAAAGAGGACGAGAAGCAGCAGCGACCATCGGAGAGTGTACTCTCGTTTCAACGGATGAATGGGCGCATTGTTAATACAGAGAGGATGAGAGAAGGCAGCGGTTTGATTCCCGTTTCTTCGATGCGTACAGATATACAGCCGAAGGTCGGAGAGATTCTCGAAACGTTTCGGAGAGTCTCGTTTGGCGTGTCCCTCCGTGAGCAAAACGAGAGATAAAAAGGGGGAGAGAGCGCGGAGACTCGCTAATGAAACTCGGGGTCTTTGCTCGTGTGTCCGTCGTCCCTCTCGCTTTCTCTCTCTCTCTCTCTCTCTCTCGATCTTTCTCGGTTGGCTTACCGCGGCTTTTGCTGCCCGACAGGTGAATTGTTACACATTATGATTGAAGCCCGTGCGGCTTCTTGTCCCTGCACCCCAATTAAGACACCCATTGATTGGAGAATCTTCCTAGTCCGCCTCCTCTCTCTCTCTTTCCCTCTCGCGCGCTGCTCTTTTTTTCTTTCTCTCATCGTTCCCGTATTTCTGGCTCGTAAATACATTTCTATGCGGCAGGATGAGGAGTAAAATATACAGTCCCCGCGAACGTTTACTCGGAGGTCTCGAATAAACGAACCACGCCCGGTTTTTCTTGGCTTCACGACGAGCGGAGCGATCGCGAGAGAAAGAAAGCAGCGAGTGGGAAAGAAAGAGAAGCCGCGAGAAGAACATTCACCGTCGCATTTTTCTCGTACGCCGATATAATTTATCGCTCTGCTCCTCGCTTTTATCCGGCATTCTGATTGGATACGAGTTTAATTTTTTTCTCTCCACTTTGCTACACTCCTTCATGGCTCCTCGCAGTTTATTTCTTCATTCGGAAGAGTCCCTCGCGAAAGGCGCGTCAGACGTTTTTGCCCTGGCTTCCAAACAACATTGCGTAATTGCACCTGCCAGGAATGTCCGAGTGAAAGAATGACTCTGATTTACCGGGGAAAGAGATCGCGCGCACGTCGCGGAGCCACAATGACGACTGGACGTGCCTGTGCAACTACCCGTGTACGCGCCTCATCATCGTATTTTCGCTAATTGTACGAACGACTCGGCTCTGACAGCCGAAGAAACGAGATTTGACGCTGCAAATCGCTGGCGCATCCGCAACTCCGATCCTCGACTCTGACGACCCATAAATCTTCCTCCATAACTACGGGAAAAAGTGAGTTTTGCTGCGAACGAGGAGTGACGTTCGAGGGGGAAAAAAAGTTGAGAGCGTAGTTTACATTTTTCCAGTGCGGAAATTCCGCAGACGCCGCATACCGCGTAATTAATTAAAAATCGGTGACTCGGGGAAAAAAAGGCGGAGGGATGAGAGGATGATCTCTCGCGCTCGGGGTCGCGCGATCCCTCTCTCCCGATCTTTGGCAAGAGAGAGCGTTCGGTCGCGGTATAAACGGCGTGTAACAGGCTGCGAAACATGCAACGAGGTACAAATTGAGGGCGCACACGTGCAAACACGATCGCGGGAGAGGTCCGTGCGAAAGTACGTAATTGCACGAAAGTTGGTCCGAAAGTGGAATCTGCCTCTTTCTCAGCGCGGGGTTTGTTGTCAGCGCGGTTCGGACGACGACGACGACGATATAGTTGTGCGGGAAGGAGCCGCAGAGCCAGAGAACAATGGACAAGACAACTGAATTGAGTGTGCGCTGCGGCTTGAGGTGTCCCGCTTGGTGCGATCAGGGCGTATGTGGCCGAGAATAAGCGGAGAGGCGAGTTCGGGCCGTGGCAAGCGAGGATGGTAATCGCGCCCGAAGAAAAGACCGTCGTGTGCTCGAAGCTCGAGTGGCGAGGCGCGCGGAGAGTGTGTGCGAGAATAACGCGGCGACCAGAGCCCGAACAACCGGCCGGCAACGTGAATTCGACCGAGTGCTAACACAACGAGCTTACGTTTTGTTAATCGCGCTTAATTGCGTGCAATTACACGAAATGGGAAAATAACAAGTCGTCCTCTCTCGTCGGAAGCTCGATCCTCGGCCCTCCGTTCCTTTCGCAGTCCTCGCTTATTCTTCGCGCTCCGATTCTGCTCTCGTTCCCCTCGTCGAGCATATTCGCCGTACACACCCTCGGTATATTCATACGTGGGAGGACGGCCGTATACACTCGTCGCGACACGGGTGGCGAAATTGCATCTCTGTTACGAAACGGGCCCCTCCGGCGTTCTCCATTCAATCTCTGCTGTCTCACTCCCTCTACTCATCGTTCCGCTATTTACCCTGCTACCGCTTATTTTTTTCCTTTCCCCCCCTTTTTTACGTCGGAAAATTGCTATTTACTTTTCCCGTAATTCCGAGAACAAGAGACGCCGGGTGGCGCGCTCCAGAATGAGGCGCAATTAAAATTGACGATGAAGCCGCTCGTTGACACTGGCCGGGAGCGGCGGCCTCTCGCCAATTTCAATGCCCTGTCTTACACGAAGAAAAGACGGAGCGAGCTCCCGTCACCTCGCGTGCTTGTATACCCACCACGAAGTCTTCCAGATTTCATCTTTTGTTTTTTTTCCCGAGACAGCAGCAAATTCGCAGATTCCGAATAACGGACTTTAAAGGAAAAAGTAATTTCTGTTAAACGAGCACATCGGGTGTGTCCGGATGGCAATATTAAAATAAGCTTATTCGTATCTCCGCGGAGACGAGCTCATCTCCTTATTCTCTCGCACTCTCTCGAATGGGTCTCGCTCTCACCACTGTATACTCTCGCGCGACGCAATAATCCAGCTGCGCGGCCTCCGCCCTTGGCGCCTTCCCTTGAATACCGTAATTATACCCGTGTCGGTAATTAAGGAGCACGTACGCCCTCAGCGTAGTGACGGTACGTGACAGCGTCTACCAAATTCGCCCGAGACCGGGAAACGACCAGGGAGAGCGCGCGCTCTGCTTCCCTCATCTCTCGAATAACCGACGCCCACCGAAGAGCCCATCTTTTTCCCCTTATCGCAGAACAAACTACGGAGCTCACCATATCCGATAGGGAGCTACGATGAGCATCATCGAGATTGCATCGATAATCCAAAAATTAGGCATGAAAAAGGGGGAGCGAGAGAGGCGTCTTCTCGGCGTTCATGCCAACGAGAATATATATACTCCGAAGCATCAGATTCAACGACGTTATAATTCTTTTATCACTCTCCTTCTCTCCTCATCCCCTCGTCTGCGTGTAACGAGAAATCCGTATTTCCGACGAGGTGCGCTCGATTTCAGTCCGTTCGGCAAACAGGAAAACAGCGGAATTCGAAATAAACTCGAGACGGAGGCGCTCGCTGGGATGATCCGTCGTCGTCGTCGTCGTCTGGGGGAGCAGCGCGGAAATATAAGAGATATATCGTATATATAGTATGCGGAATTGTATAGCCGTGTGTCGTCGCGTTTTCGTCTGCTCCGGTATCGAGAGAATCCGAACTACCGGATACCGGTGCGAGGCAACCGCGATCCCGGATTGATGTTTACGCAACCAATCTCGAATATATATATTTATCTCGCTCTCTCCGTCGAGCTTTTTGCAATATCTATATATACACGACAACCACGCGCATCATTCGGGCAATAGAGATTCTCTCATGAGAATTGTCGAGAGACTCCAAAAAGGATATAGATGAAAGAAGCCCTCGCGAGATATATACTCTCTATTATGATGGAAATAAAGAGCCTGTCGGAAGAAGCGAAACGGGCGCCCGGGAGCACGAGATCAACGATCTCGAATCTCTTTCGTGACGCTTGACAGAGGTTAAACAACGCGGAAAAACAAGAGAACGAAGCACGAGTGCCGAGATGAGAAAAAACGTGACGAAAAGCGATATAGAGTCGCGTGTCTCGTCGTAATTAGCGAAAGACGCTTGAATTCTGGAGAAGAGAGAATGAATCTCGTCGTGTCGGGAGCGATCCATATACGTAACAAACGCGTCACGAGGCTGCGTACGCGCATGTACTCGCGTTACATCGAGAGGAGTAAACGTATACGTTTCTGAGCGCACACGCCGATGTCGTATGCTATTGAACAAGATAGTTGCGGACTGCGACGTACAGTACGTGCGCTCGGGACTCTGGACGCGTGTGCTCGCGCGTATATCGAGTGCAGATAGGCGAGCACACACGGAAAGAGAGAGAGAGAGAGGGTAAGATAACGCATATATATATATACGTAGAGAAAACAGGGAGGAGAGAGAGCGAGAAGCAGCGGGGTATGAAACTCGGGGAGTCCGCTCTGTTACAGGGTGCGACGGGCTAGTACTAATTTAATTAAGGATACCTACGTCTCTGATTCTGGACGTGCTACGCTTCCTCCGCAAACCCTCTGTACACGGAGAGCGCCGGCGTCCGTGCCCCGGGACGGTGGCGCGAGCGAGACCGAGCGGGGTTAGGAATTATCCCAGCGCCAAGAGAGATGACTATCTCCCGTGGTTATATGTAGGATATTAGGTACGTACACGAAGGCGATAGAGCCACCGGTGAGCCTTATCTAACCTTCGTAAATTTAGCCGCCAGCACCCCGCGTGAATCTCTCTCCCGCCGGTGTGAGTATATATGCACACACGAAAAATATATAGAAACGTATCCTCGGGGGTGAGGATTATTCGCACGAAAATAATTCAGTACGTCGCGTTTCGCTCGATCAGACTGACGGATAACGCTTAAGCGGGGCTAATCGTCATAATTGAGAGAAACTCGGCGGCGGGGTACCATCGGGCGACTCTCTTTATTATTACTAATGACGTACTGAAAACGGAGACGCGACTTTTCCGCGAGCACGCGGAGAGAGAGAGAGAGAGAGATTCGTCGCGGTATTGACGCAATTTCGTCATCGTTTAATTAGATGCATCGGAGATGAGGATTATCCTCTGGCACTCCGAGCATCGAGCGACGTGTCTATATACATCAGTTTCGCTCAATGCAAGACTCGGATGTGAAAGAGACGTATCGCGGATATACACGCGGATTAGTCTCTCGATGCGTAACCGTACGGTTAACGTCTCGTTTTCCGGCAAATTCGCAAACGCGAGAGAGATGAGGCCCTCCAGGTGAACGCCGCGCTCTTTGGGGAAGCGCGCATCGGCGCGTATTCGCGATTACGGGAAAGATCCTCAACCGACTGGATCCACTTTTGTGTATACGTACGCAGGATGGAGGAAGAGAGAGAGAGAGAGACGAGAGCGTGCATCGCCTCTCATCTATTGCCATTACGACATCCACACTATGTGTTTGCCGAGGCCTGCAGCGGATCCCAACTAAATAATTACAAAGCTTGCTCGAGAGAGCTGTCGGGGAAACGGGTTTGGATTGCTTCTGACAGGGAGGGACGCCGACTATCTTCCTGCCTGACTCCCCATCCTCTCCTCATCGCATTTCTCCGTACGCGCACTTAGGCGAAGCCGCGCGCGCTGTGCATGTGCAAACACGGCGATATATTCATCCCCGTCTGCTCTCGTACACACGTATATTCGAGCGATTCCCCGCAGCAAACTGCGTGTCTCGAGAGTTCGAGAACGACCAAGATGTCCCGGAACCGCACTTTCCAATTCCGCGAAGCTTTCCTTTCAATTTTCTCGTCCCATCAGAGCGAGAATATCTTATCCTCATTTAGGCGCGTCGCCCGGGCACGCTCCCGTTGTTCCCCCGAACACCGTGAGTGTTTCGTACGTTTCCGTATATAATTTCCGTCCCGTCGACACGCCGGAGCGCATTGGCACAATGCACACTGTAAATTTGTGTATACGGCGGAAAATATGGGGCGAGTTTCGGACAGGAGAGGTTGCACGAGCGGACGATGAGTCGCGCAACCTCCGGCTCGAGTTTTCGAGAAAGAGAGAGATTATATTCGCGCGGGGAGCTGCGGAGAGACACGGGAAACGGTCGGACACGGTCGCGCGGGCCATTCGCTCCGAGTGTAGAATTCGCTCAGCCGTGCCGGTCGAGCGTGACCGCACACACCGCGCGAAAGCTCCGCGCTCACTCGTTTCTCTCTTTCCTCGGGAGCGGGCAAGTTTTAGTATCGAGTTCGGAGGTCAGAGTTCCCGGCAGAACGGAGACGAAAGACGTTCGACACTGGAGCGTACAGAGCGGCCCGGGTGTACAGAAAGGATCGGAGAACGAGTTTCGCCACGGCTGGGTAAGTGTGGTCAGTGTGAGAGCGCGTAAAATCGCGCAGGCTCTCCCGCTCTCGATCTCTCTCTCTCTCGACTCGGGAGCCCATTGTCGAGGCCAATACTCCGGATACTGGATGAAATATTTCTCTCTGCCCAAAGTACCGAGATACTTTATGGGCTTCGCGCGCGTATACCGAAGGAGAACGGGGTGGGGGCGCGAGAGGTCCAGACCGAGGGAAAAGAAAAAAAGTCCTCCGACACTTGTTTCCTCCGCCAGCTACCTCTCTGCTGTGGTACTGGACTTTTGCACTTTTTCCTCTCGTTCTCCCCGGTTTTACATTTTTTTTCTCCTTTTCTCTCCTCTCTCTCTTTCTCTCTTTTATCGCTGCGCACGTCGTTTCGCGACTCCCGGCGTTTACGGACGGGGAATACACAGGAATGACGAAACCGAGAAAGAAGAGAAAAGAGGGATCGGGCACTTTAACCTGCTCCGGGTGTATAGTACGTCTCTCTCGCGCCCTCTTTTCGCTTCTCAGGGACGACTCGCAGCCGCGGGGTATTAGCGCGCCCGTCCCACCAACGACCATTTAATTCCCTGCACGATAAATTTTCTCCAGTGGCACATTTCTTTTTCTCCCGTGTATCGCTCTCCCTCAACTTTATTCTCTCCTCCCTCTTGCATCGACACTCCCGACGCTGCTCGAGATACAGACGTCATCTCCTTGTTATCGCGAAACTCGTCATCCCCGTTTCGAAATTTTCAAATGATCCCACACCATACAACTTCATATATTCGTCTCGATTCTTCGCTGCTGCATATCTCTATGAAGAAAATGATAAAACGATCGTGTATGAAAAAGAGGATTAATTTATATGAAAATGGTCATTACATTATGAAATATTTGTAGATATCTAGTCGGAGAATCGTTCAATAAATATGGCATAATTATTATTTTAATCAAAATTTGCGACTAAAAAGTCATACAGATATTGAACTTCGATGAAAGCAACAAACACATTCTATTTTCAATACATTGGATGTTTATCGAAAATATAAATGAAAGGTAAAATGCATTTATCTCGGAAAAAGCAATTGAAAAAGTTTCCTGTTACAACATTTGCATAAAAAAACATGCCCTTGGCGACTTTTTATCGAAGGTACTGGCGAGTGAAAATCCGATTTTTAACGCTTAGTTGACGAGAGAATACCACTCGCTGTGTCTCTTGAATACATTTTTACAAAGCAATTGTTTTGCACAAAAACAGCCTCTTACAAAAATAATTATATTCATTAAATATTTTGAAAACTCACGAGAAAAAACCTGAATATCAGTAAAATGCAAAGCATTTTATGATGTATGTTTCCTAACCTTAATCACAAGACAATTCTACATAAAAAATGTATTATTACTAAAAAAGTAAAATATTGTAGATAATTATTAGTATCTGAAAAATGTAATCCTTTTATTTCAGTATTCTCGAATTGCGCGATAAATATGTATAGCATGGTTTAAAAAAAATTTGAAATAGTATTCAATTTGACTTACAAAATTTATAGCACGATTAAAAATGTATTATATTTAACATATGTGCTTCTCCGGGAGAGTAAAATATACGTATAAAATATTGTGACATTTAACAAATTGATATCTCTTCTTCTACATTCGATGAAACGTTATTTTAAAATTAAAGACACATATGCATACGACATCAAAGAAGGTTTATGCAAATTTTTGACGTAATCTTAAGAAAACGACTTTTCAATAGGGATTACATATATATTCCTTGAGAGATATCCCTCTTCATTTTCTTTCAAACATTTCAAAGGTGCTGTAAATTTTTGAATAACTGAGAGATATAAACTTCATTTCTAAACCATTCTCTTTGTCCCCCAAGGACTTTTAAGAGTCATCCAATGAAGACGACATGGTCGAGAGAAAAGCGAATGCCTCGTAAAATCTTTAAGAATCATCCCCAATAAAGTTGATATGACGCGGGAGAAACGAAACACGCCTCGCAAAGATCTTTAAGAATCATCCGTAATAAAAAGTCAGTATGGTCGAGAGAAACGGAAAGTATATCTGTGCAATGCTTCGAGGTTTTGAGATTTACAATAAAGCTCTGAGAGGTCCCGGAGAGGAAAATGTTTTTTTATCAACCAGAATAAGTCCCTGGCTCATTGGAAATTTCCTGTACCTCTTGTGAAATAAAAATATTTAAAGAATGATCGAACAGGAAAATAACGATAAAAAAAATAAAAGGTATAAGGTCGATTTTTCGTTGAATAAGAGCCGCGCGATGAAAAAACAGAGCTTCTTAGCTGGTTTCTCAATCTTTTTCCGCGGTCGTCGCTGTCTTTGTACCGCTCGCTCGCTTCTACGCTAATACTCGCATTTATATAGTGCCCGTATACACAATATCTGTGTATAGCGTTCTATTTTTCATCAGTCGCTTTTATATATCCTCCGTACTCACTTTATTTGCCCGCTTTGGCACTCTTCGCTTCAGCAGCCTTTTGAAAAAATGTTTGCTTTGTCACTTCCATCTCAGCATTTTGGTCTTGAAAGGCGCGCTGCGCAACATGCCTAAAAAACGAAGTTTCGCTTCTATAAAATTATTTAACGCCGCGACGTTGAAGGCTATATGCTGCGCGCGATCGCGCGTACAGCCGCAAAAAAGCAAACTTATTGAATATATTTAAAGGTTTAAAAAGTTACGAATTTCTCGGTGTGCCGAAGCAAGTTCTCCCTGTACTGTATACTTGTCAAACACTCGAAGAAAAAGAGAAAGAAAAATATATATTCGCGGGGGAGGGATGTGGGATCGAAGGGTATATATAACGGGGCGCGCATGGGGCGAGAAAGTAGAGAGTGCGAACGACGGAAAATGGAAAAGTTGAGAGCCGAAGTGTTTCATCCGAGTACGTTGGAATGTGTATCTGGGAGAGCTTGTACATTTCGCTGTTCTCTTGCGAGACGGCAAAAGTGTGAATAAAAAGAAATAAAGAAACGAACGGAGGGAAGAAAGAAAGCGAGAAAGAGGTTGACCGGGGTCTCGGGAGAGCGAGGATCGGAGCGCGAGAGGGCCGTTAACTCTTGCGCGCCAGGACATAAGCTTCGCGACTCTTGTCTCGTTACCACCTTCTCGATCTCGGGAGCATATTCTTTCTCGAGTTTTCCTCCACGGAGCAGCGGGGCGAGAACGCCGGAGAGAGAGAGAGAGAGAGCGCGACGAGTCGCGGGGTTATCCCCGTTGGACGATAAATTTCTTTGCCAAGAGAAAGAGCGAAAGAAAAAGATAGAGAGAGAGAGAGAAGTTCGAGGAGCCAGCCGCGGAAGTAAACGAGCCGTATGACTCGCTCTGTACATCTCCGCCGCCGGTCGCATTCGACTTCGCTCGCCCCGTTCCAATTCCCCGTGCTCTCGAGAATTTAAACAACGCTCCGTGTGAAAACGCGTGCCAACGCGCCTCTTCCGCGCGCTCGCCCGCATCGATCTACTCGCCGCGGAGGTGTTCGTCATATCCCTGCGGCCGGCCAAACTCGCGAAAAATAAACAGCGCGCCGGGGCTGCTTGAAAATCGGGGAGATTATGGTCCATTTGAATGTATATGTAGTCCCTCTCCGGGGAGGTGTATTTGTCGAAAATGCGCGCGGGCGGAAGCAGATGTAAGACTCGTAAGTGGGTGTGAGACGTACACGCTCGGCCGTCCGAGGCTCTGCGGTCGCTCCCCTTCGGCATAAACTCTCGCACACGTGCACAAACCCACACTATATGCGAAGAGAGAGAGAGAGAGAGAGAGAGAATTTAAGGGGGAGTCGGCAACTGCCTTGCTCACGGTTTATCCAGAACTCGGAGGCAAGATTTACGTGACTGTACGGGGGTTAACGCTTGCTCTTCCCGAACACCGGCAAGTCCGCTATAACCGCAGTACACACTCCAACTTATATCCCTTCGGCACGTTTGTATTCTCGTTCGCTCTTGCACACCCCGTCGAAGAATTCTCCGTGCGCTCAGCGGCTCGTCGCTGTTTTCTCACTCGCGAGGCTCTATCTCCTTATATTTCTGCTTCCCTTCCCTGATGCCCCATTTACTTTTTTTTTCCCCGACACCCACCGAACAGGACCCCAAAGTGGATGGAATCGCGATAAGCTCGTTCGGCCAAATCTCGGAGATATCGCGCGCGTCTGTTCCGAAGCGGAGCCTCTCTCTCCCTCAGCGGATCGCCGTTTTTGCATCCGAGTGTGTGCCGGGGAACATAAATTTTTCACAGAGACGCCGCGGGAGCCGAGAAACGGCGAAGACATCAGGCTCCCGTTTGGATTCCGCGGAGGGTTCGCTCTGTGGATATCGCGCCGCTGCTTATTCCCTCTCTCGCAATATATATACAGAAAGCGCCGCGCGCGTGTGCGCGCAATCCGTCATGCCCGAGACAAGCCTCGTCATTCGTAATTCCCGTTGAAATCGCCGAGCAAAAGCTCCCGCAGTCGGGGTATATTCGAGCATTTCACATATTCCCTGTGTGTCGAGCTACCAGCGCGATTGCACATCTCGCTTCGGTTATTGCGAAATCGTTGTACGTCACTGGAGCTTAATTCCACAATCGTGCGATATGATGATCTCCGGCAATATCGCGCGACATGCAACAAAATATATGTATAGACGTGCGTCCCGATTGCGGGATACTCGCACACGAACTCCGCCAATTTTCTAAGAGCGAGCAAGAAAAATAATTCGTCGCCTCTGCCCTTCGACGTTAAAATTCATGAGAAATTTTAGTTTTCTCCAGCAAATATACGATGAAACTCGAATGAGAAATGAAAGGCGAATAGAGACACGAAACGTGTACCAGACTAATGAGATTTGCCTCGGGCGCCTTTTACCTCCCGCCAATGTGACTACGGAATTCCGATCGTGTTTTCCCTCTTTCTTCCCTCTTCGGCCTTCGCTCCAGCGTCACCGCTTTTCGCCGATGTAAAATAGCGAATCGAGTTTGTGCGTGCGAGAGGGAAAAATGGTTTGTTCTCGGCGCGAGCCGGTGCATTTCGTGTACGCGATAGAAAGTAAGAAACGTCGAGCTAATTAGAACACGTCCAAAGGAGCTCCCGATCCCGGGGACTGTGTGCGCGTCGTAGCCCCGAGCAGAAAAGTTTTGACGCTTTGTTTTCTGTCCGACCTCTCTTCGATGAAGAAAAAATGAGCGTGGAGCAATGTTGGTGGCCAACGACAATAATAACATGGTGTGCGTCGGTCTTAA
Source organism: Cremastinae sp. A BG-2022a (assembly GCA_030522545.1). Classification (NCBI taxonomy): domain Eukaryota; kingdom Metazoa; phylum Arthropoda; class Insecta; order Hymenoptera; family Ichneumonidae; species Cremastinae sp. A BG-2022a. The sequence goes on along the minus strand of JAPYYW010000044.1, from coordinate 67,351 downwards.
AATAATTTCCGTAATCAAGCTATGCTTGAAATATATCCTCTCTCCCTATTCAAGCTCTTTTTGTACTGACATTTTCCAGTTAATGATTTTCACGTCAAGTATGCCAGATGTAACAGAGCGCGAGAGGATTGACGTGATCGGAGCCGCGATTCGCTCCGAGCGCACGCCACTGTACGTGTCGGAATTTATTGAAAATAATTATGAAGAGAATAATTGCGGAAAACTTGTTGAATACCACGAGTGAAGAGTACTAACGCGGTGAATTATATTTCACTGTGTGTGTACTAAGCGAAACAGAGTTGCGCTGCAAGAATTTTTTCGCTTTGATGAAGTAAATATCGTACGATTCGCTGAATTAAACACGAATTTTTAAGTAATTGAAAATTGATACAAAATAGCAAGGAGTTGAAAAAATGTAAAAAAGTAATATAAAATAAAACGATCGAAAAAAATGTTTAAACGGAAAATTTTCGAGTATAATTGTGTACGGGTGAAAGTCGTTTCGCAATCACGTTTTTAATTAAAGTTGTTACGATATACCTTACTTATTTTTTAAATTCATGTATTTATTTAATTTATTATTGCATGGGTAAACCTATCGCGAGAAACTCTTTCTAATGCTGAAAAGATAATTACTTTTGATTAACTTTGTATACGTATAGTTGTAATTAAAATTTAATGAATTTTTTACACGCTGGAATTAATGTGGTATTTCGGTCTACACGCACTTTTATTGCGCTTTTATTGATGGCTTTCAAATATTTCGTTTTTGTTTCCATGGTGATGGCGAGGAAATTCGTTGATACCGCGAAATAACAGTTCATTGAAAATAAACTGACAGTTCATGTTACATATTGATTCTGGAAAAGTTGAAGCTGTATAGCGTGCGCAAAGCTTGCATTTACAATTTTCGAAAACGTTATAAATGCTCGTTTTTTATTCGCACAATCTCGGATTTAAGGTATGTGTAAAAAAATGAACATGAAATCATTTTTAATGTAGAAATTAAATATAGTTTTGTAAAACACGTGGTTTGTGCAATAAAAATTTTAAATAAAATTTTTTAAAAAATTGATCGCAGTAATTCATCAACGTTTCATTCATGTAAAAAAAAGAAAATGTGAACAAATAAAAGATGAGTGCTTTTAATTCCTTCCGAAAATATTTTGAGGTTCGGAGCGCAAAGGAGACGCAGTGGGGCTCTTCCTTCGCAGATCTGAGGATTCCTGCGGTTCGGTCTAAGACACGGAGAGCGAGAAGCGAAGAAGCGTCCTGAGAGGCCCATCGATTCCGACTTCCAGGATTGGCTTCCGATTCGCAGTCAATCCGTGGTTTAATCGATATCTCAACCAGTATAAGGAAGGAGTCCGGACTTGGAGAAGCTTTTATCGCCGAGGTCTATATCCGCGAAAAAAGTTTTTATTTTCACGATTCTTCCCACCGAGCCCGAAAGTGGGCATTCATCTCGCCGGATATCGACAGGTTGAAGAATTTCTGTATCGATCCTTACAAGGTTAAAGAACGTGCAACTCGGAAAAATAGGAGTCAAACATGCCAATAAATGACAGGATGTGAAGCGAAAATAAAAAAAAACCCCATTTTTTCCCGTCCCAGGTTTTTTTCTCGCAGTTGTACGCGGATGAACGAGCACGGGAGAGAATCCCGGGCCAGGAATAGACCTTTAAATCTTTCTGGCATTGACAAGGTGGCGACACCGCGAAAAGCAGATAAAACGAGAGTTCCGAGGGCGCGACCACGACGGCGTAGTCGTAAGACGCTTCGAGGATCCTTTTATTCTTCCTCGGTAGTGTGCTCCCGCGTTCCGCTTGTCTCTATACATATATTTATCTTCCCGCTGCTTGCACTCGAACGGCCGATGGTCCGCCGCGCTTTTCTAGCGATCGGAAGAACGGAACGGGCGCAAAAAGCGAGAGGGACGAGTCGAGGCGACCCGGCGAAGAAAAAGAGCCGAGGCGAGAGACAGAGAGACAAGGTCTCGATGAAAGATAAGTGATCCCATCTCTCGTCGATATACTTTCCTCCTTCGTTCGTTTTCCTCCCCGCTATCTTTTCTTAATACGGATTCTTTGTAGTTCCGCGCTCGTTTCCTTTCTTCCTTCGCTCTTCGGAGAAAAAAAAAGAGGTCAGGGGAGAAGATTTCCCGATTGTTGCCCACCGAATCTCGTGCCGAATCAACGACCTATATATAAAAAAGCAATCCGGGAGCGCTCCGGCTTTCAGGTGAATACAGAGTACGCGCGCGTCTGTGTCTGCTCGTCCGTGAGGGCGCGATGATGGTATCTAGATAGCGATGATCACTGATGGCAGAAGGAAAAAAGAGTGACGTGTGTGTTTCGGTCTCGCTCGAGGGAGGGAAGCCTCCGGGCGTGCGCGCGTTATTTATCGTTCGGATGCATTATCGGAGGAAAGATTATCGTCCGGCGAAAATTGGGGTCGTCGGCGAGAGCAGAGAGAGTGCGCCAAGCCGCAGAAGCTTCTCCCGCCCCCCGCGGAGCGTGTGTACGCCGTTCGGTTTTGCCATCGTGGACGCGATTAATCGGGAAACAAGCGGAGGTTGTGTGCTGATCGGGACCTCTCGTCGCCCGTTATTTCGGCACAAACCTCTCTCCGGTTTGGGACGATGCGCAGATGAGCATCGGCGTGTTCCCTCGACGCGCGTGCAAGCCCTTGATAGCTTATACATGGAGCGACAGCAAAGTCTCCGTGAGAGCTTTCCCCGGTTGCGCGTCTGAGTCGTCGGGGCGGCTGCTCGCTCGGGCGGGCGTCGATTCCCAATGTAGTTACGGGGGCTTTGTGTGTTTTGTCGACGGGAGAATGTACGAGGAAGCGCACGGGCAAGGTCGCTGGTGCGAAATCACGCCGGCTGGAAACCCACTTAGCGAAATGAGACGAAACTATCGCGGGAGCCGGGAAAGTTCTTGGTGTACACTCGCATATAGTCGCGCGGGATCGCTGATCACGAATAAGAGCGACGCGAAGACACGACGGCGCGGGAGAGAGCGCCCGATGGAAGCGCGAGCCCCGGAAACGTCGAGTGTATCGTTCCTTCCGAAATAGCCGGTTCGTTACCTCCCGCCAGCCGAGATGGAACCGGAGAAAAGTTTAATTTTCAATTTACATACAGCCCCGAGCTCAACCGTCAAGATGGCGCGCATCCAGCGCTCGCAACTCTCTTTCTCTCTCTTCCCCGTCATCGTTGCGCCGCGCGCGCTTCGTCTTTGGCTGACGGAGCGGTAAGAAGATTCCCGCGCGTACGCAAGACTCATGCAAATAGGGTTATTAATTAACGAGTGTGCTCGCCTCGCCCCTTTGGCCCGGAGAATATTCGTCGAAGAAATTCGCCGGAGGATGAACACACCGCCCGCTTCGACGTCTTACTCGTCTCGAATTCGAGCTCCCCGATATACTCGCGCTGGCCCCCGCGTAGCGATATCCGCAGCATGAAAATTTCACGATTTCGTTCCTTCGAATCCCGAGCTCTCACGGAACCACACACACACGTGTCTCCCGGCGCTTATCTCGAATTCTCGAGTCGTACACCGACCTCACGTGTACTCCCCGTCTTCCTCACCCCGCCGCCGCCGTGTGATACACCGAGAGACGCGACGGAGACGGAGAGAGAGCGCGACTAAACTTTTCCACGATCAAATTAAGACGCGAAAGTCTCCCTTTTGTCCTGCTCCCAGCAAGTTGGCCGCTTCGCCGACCAACTCCCGAGAATGTCAAGGGGTTTTTGAATCGACCAGAGATGAAGACAGAAATGAGGAGAGGAAAAGTTTCATTATTGGCTACAAAAGAATTTTACTGAGACAATAAAACGCTCCGGTGCGAGAAAGTTTCGAATTCCCTTGGCTCTTACAATTTTTTAGAATCCCCGATACGATTGCCTTTTGTCGCGAATTAGTTTCTTTTTCTGTTCATTTTTTAGTGCTTTTATTGGCAGGGCGAGCAGAGGAAGCGGGGGGAGAGAAACGAACGATTCTCGTGTAACGATATGTCCGTAGGGGGTAGGTCGGGGACGAAGAAAACACGGATTTGGGAACGCGTTGTACAAATGCTAAACGCCGAGAGCGCGACTGCGGAGTGGGAAGGATCGTACGAGAGGTAGAACAAGCCCGACGCTCGCCGACGATCGGTGTATACACCGGACCGTGTTCCGTTGTACGACACATATAAACCGGGGAGGAATGCGACGGGGGAATATATACTGGATTATCGCGGCGGGCTCTCGCGCCATCCGGTCGACATCCGAATTTTCTCCGATCGGAGATAAAAAATCCGGCGTCCGGGGCACGAAAAGTGTGTGTGTGTAAGCGAGGAGCTGCGGGTGCATGCGAATTCTCTCGACGTCGGACGAATCTCCTCGATGGCGAGAATCGCGACGTCTCTAACGCTCGTTCGAGCGACTCTCTGCTTATATTCCTCCGGTGTGTATCTACAAAACGTCACCGCGAGAGAGAGAAAACGACTGTACAATTTTCTAGATACGCGATATCCCCTGCGATTTACCGGCGGTGAAAAATTATTACGTTCCCGCGGCGAGGAGTAAAAGCGACGCGATAACCATCGGAGGAGTGAAATAAATAGCCGCAATAAAGTACCTACACCCGCTCTCCTTCTCACTTTCTCTCCTTCGCTTATTTCTCCTTTTCTGCGATCGTAATAGAAAAGTCACTCCCAGCTGGCGATTTAGCCAATCATTCGCTCGGGATTGATCGTACGCTTTCTCAAACGTTCGTACACGGCAATTATTATGTAGAGGACGAGAGAGAGAGAGAGAGAGCTTGCGATAACGATCTCGCATAATTTATTATTTGGCAAATCTTATTGAACATACGCGAATTTCATTAATATAAATTTTCTGTTATTTTCGCTTTCCGTGCACACGCTCTTGCGTAGGCAATCGTGCCGAATGAGGAAAAGTGAGAGAGAGAGAGGCGAATGAGGAAAAGAGCTCATTGGCGCTGGCTCAACGAATAAATTTCCGCTGCTGCAGCTCGAGTGAAAAAACGAGGTGTTTTGGCGCGTCTGCACTTCCGTCTGAAGTGAGTACGAATGGGACTAATTATTGTAAGAAGAATTTATTTAAAACAATTTTTTTTCAACGCCCGGCTTACGGCCTGCTGCTTGTATACGTGTCGTTTGGACGAAGGAGAGAGATGAGGGAGGCAAAATATACGATTCGAAATATGATTTCGCAGGAGAATAAACAGCGAGTAATGCACATTATCGCCTTAAAAGATTGCGCGGACCGCGGATGCGGGGGAGCGGGACCGGCGGAACGTCGCCGAGGCGAAGCTTTCGTGCCAAGAGCGAACGGGACAATGTACAAATGGTAATTTCTTGCAAACTTGCGAATATAGCCGCGAGTGTAGCGTGTAATACCCAGTGTACACAATAATGGGAGATCGGGGCATTTGGCGAGCTTTATTTCTTGTTGGTATATATAGAAAAGCCTGAGCTCTGCGTCAGAGAGAGAGAGAGAGAGAGAGAGAGAGAGAGAGAGAGAGAGAGAGAGCTATATATAACGAGGCAGATGGAAGGGAGAAGGGCGAACGAGTGGGCTTGCCAGTTGTAGCACTGATTAACTTTAACGCTATTATTGTAGAAAAAGTCCGGACGTTAAATCCAGAAAGTTTTCACTCGTTTTGAGCTCGGGCGCTGCCTCCTTCCCCGGCTCCCTTTTTCTTCTTTGACTCGGACGCAGAAAATCTACGGGAACAGAAGAGTTTTCAATGAAAGTTTAGAGGTACTCGCGCGTGTACGGGTTTTTTCCCACATCGGGGGGGGGGGGATGAAAAAATATATAACGCGCGAGGCAAGCGGAGGAGCGAGCACGCGGCGCGGCTATGTATTTCCGTTTGAAGAAGATCTTCATTAAAAGGCTTTTCCAGGGTGAGAAAAAATGCGAGCAAAAAGCTGGACGACGATTAGAATGTTCGCGCTTATTTTTTTTCTCCCTCGCTAATTTTTGCACTCTCTTTCCTTCGGGCTGCGGTAATAAGCCACCGGCGGCGAGACTGCTTACGTCGGCCAGACGACGCAAATAATAATCCTTTCCAACACGCACCTAATTATATATCCCTCTCATATTCCATTCAACGATTTAATTATTATCAACCCGGCCAATTTTCTACCCCGCTACGGCTTCTCGCTTATTATTTATCTTCTCGAAAAGTGTATACGTTCAACTGAGAAATCAATTTCTCCGGAGCGAAAGGGAAACTTTTCGCCGCTCGCGTTCCCTTTTGACCGTTCGTTACGCGCGGAAGGTAGCCCCGATAAATAGAGCGAAGGAAAGGCGCTCGCGCTCAAAGGCATCTTCATCGAGATACCGGGAAAGTATTTTATCTCCCAATTAGGTAATTACACGATCGGGGTACGAGTGGAGGGGCGAGAGGATCCCCCCCGGCCGTAATTGGATGAAATGCCGGTATAACCATCATGAGGCGCGCGGGTGTGCGCTCTCGCGAAAAACTGAGCACGCCGGGGGAGCTTGATCTTTCAACTTTGAGGTTTTCGCAGCGCGAGTCGAAGGCGAAGCGCGGCCTTTTCAATGGAGCCAAACTCGTTACGCGCTCGTATAACGGGAGCGCACAGCGAACGCACGGGCGGTGAGAAAACGGAGCGAAATAGACGCAGCCAGACGGAAAAGACATACCTTTCATCTCTTCCTGCTCCGCCTGATGCCCCTTATTCCACGGGGGCGAGCTTCTTACATGCATTACCTCCGCCGCGGCGCATAACCCCTCGGTTCCCCTCTCAAATTAGCTTTCTTCCTCACAGTCGATTTACCCGGCGCTGTACGGCGCGGCGGAGCTCTCTCGCTCTTTACCCGATTGTCTGCGGCGCGCGCGAGACCCGTTCCGGGAACATTATATCTCGTCCCGAGTTAACCCGCCCCGCCGTATTCCCTCCTCTACGAGCATGGTTACGAGAAGAGAAAAAGATCGTCCGCGTTTCGCTGCTCGAAAGACCCTCGTGATCCAATGATCGAGACGACTCTGCTGCGCGACGGAGCGCACACACACACACGGGAACAGAAGTCGCGCGAGAAAAATCCTGGAATAAAAATATGTAACCGGGCGCATTCCGGCGCGAATAAGTTTCTGCATCGCTGCTCGAACCTGTATAGCAAATGTATGTCGGAAATCTTGATTTAAAAGAAGATTTGAGTTTATTGAAAGTACACTAGTTGAATTCTTATATTGTGTCAAATACAATATGTCTTTCTATGAAAAACATATTTTTGTCTTGCATTTTGAAGTCCCTTCGACTTATTGTGATAAATATTAAAGGTGAACTGGCAATATTTGAAAAAAAGTTACAAAGTGGTTACATTTTCGATATGTTATTGAGAAATATACGGAAATATATGTCAAGTTTGAAGAAGATTCATTAAATGATTTCAGAGTTATCAGTCTTTGAATACTTTGTACCTGTAATAAATTGTTTCTTGTTGGAAATTATTCATATACTTTTCCTGAATACTAAAAACAGGTAATAAATGCTTATTTCATCGATGGTGCACAATTCACCGATTGCAAAATTATAATTTCTCAGGCAAGTATCAAGCTCTGCCCATTCCCATTACTGAAAACATCAATTTTTAACTTCGTGAAATCAGCAATAATAAGTAACACCGCTTAATATATCTTTTACCAAATACACCAGTGTTATTATTTAACATCATTTCCTTTTACCACTTACACAATTTGGTTAATACCGCGACATTTTTAACAGAGTGTAATGTAAAGGATCATTTTCGGTTTATCAAGTTTCGCTGTACCCCAACAAAATATGTGGAATATATATAAGGAACGAGGCGAGAATCCGCGGGTCGAGAAAAAGCGAAATACGAGAGGATGAGCCATTGCCGCGACGGCGGATATTCTCGACACGCGCCACCGATTTTTGAGAAGAAACGCTTGACCGGGTAAATGAATAAAAAGCTGCCGAGTTTTTCGCGCGTGCATTGAAATTATATAACAGGAAAGACAGACAGAAATATGTATAGGTATACACCGAGAGATATATGAGGGAAAGATCGAGAGAGAAAATAAAGAGGATAATATATAAGTATAAGGATGAGAGACACGATCGAGACCGGTGCTGCATGTCTGTCGAAAAAGTCTGGGAAAATCAGCTTTGGCCGCTCGTTATCCGATTTTCTTTTGGCCGATGCGAGGGGTTCGTTATACGTTCTAGAGACTCGGCGTAGCTCCGAGCCCGTAAGCATACACGCGCCTGACCATTATTAGCAATGACCACTAATTAGTGCACATGGAGTTGAGGCAAGAGATGGGGGGAAAATACGCCGTTAGCGTCCATCTGATTTTCTCGATGCGTTCATCGTGCGATAAACGATGTGTGCATACGGACACATGCACTTATATTCGCTGTTTATACACACATGCATTAATACACGTATATATATATTGAAAATTCGAGTTCACACTATCGCGAGACTGACACGCGAGGGAATGCGCGACCGAGCGTACAATTATCGAGTGGCCTGTGCACTTCTCGCGAGCAAGCGGCAAAGTTTTGTCCTCGCTGTGACAGGTAAACGGAAAAATACTAGATTATTCATCGAAACTCTGAGAGGGAATGTTGGCGCGTTTTTCTCTCGGCTCCGCGGGGTTCGCACGCTAATAATATACAGTCGTGCAAAGGGAATCGCCGAAAGGGAGTGTGTACGGACGTCGTACACGGGATATAGAGGGCCACAGAAGTGGGTGTGCTGGAAAATCTCTCATAAATTCATCGAGGTCGTTTTTGGCACGGTGCACACCACTTTCAGTCGCATCCAGCCGTTGTCCGGGCGCATTGTTCGGTTCGGCATATCCTGCCTCCGATTCGCGGCCATCTATCACACAAACGCCAGAGATCCCTTCCATTTTCCATAGCTCGCCCTCGCGCTCGTGTGTGTACGGAGAGCTCCCCGGCGCACACGACTTTGGTCGATAGCGGCATCGGGACTGCCGCACTTCTCCGCGTGCGGATTGCGCCGACAGCGGCTCGCTGCTGCTTCTCCGCCCGCGAGTACGACGCCGCGATTCAACCTTTTTCCACCAATGTTTTTCTTCCTCTCTGCCCTCGCGTGCGAATATAAAATATGCTCCGTACGCCCTCGCTATTTACGCGCCCGAACCTCTATTTCATTCTGGATCAATGCTGTCGGAAATGCTCTCCCCTCTCCTTTCCCCGAAAAACAAAAGCGGCGGAATAGGAGAAAAAAAAGGAGGAGGAATGGAAAACAATGCCGTTGTTCGATTTGGCGCGGTACAATTGTGGCTCGGCCAGAATCGAGCTCTTTGCGAAACGGGGAGATCGCTCGCGATGAGAACGGGGGACGACGAAAGAGAGTCGCACGTGTCGCCCGGCGAGCTCCTGAGGGAAATTTTGACCAAAGTTTATCAGTCGAGTATCTCGCGAACAAACATGGTCAACCGCGTCGTCTTTCTCTCGCCGGAGACACTCGCTGGAAGGTCCTCGATTCCTTCTCCTCGTGCTCCTTCCGCCTCTCTTCTCATTCCGTTCACGTATACATTCTCTCTCTCTCTCTCTCTCGTAGACCGCTCCGCAGCAACTTTGCCGCCAACTATCGCGTCGCTCGCCCTTCGCCGGCGCTTCAGGACTCTCCGTATCACTCCCGAATGCGAGCAAAGTGAATCGAGGCGAAAAGCGTCTACCCGAAAATCGTGCTGGAAATTACGCATCTCTGCTCGTTGCCGCGCGCTCGGGAATCCTTCGCCATGCTCTTCCATTTTCCTCACTTCGGTGCTGTGTGTGCGCGCTCCCCGGCGATGCATCCAAGACGAATCTTGCTCAATTCGCTCCGCTGTACCTATTCTCACACAGCCGGGAGGGAAATTGTACGATCCGAGTGTACGGAATGCCGAATGGCGAAGCTCTCGATGCCCGTTTGCTCCAGCAGCGGCGTTTTCGTCCTCCCTCTCTCCCCGTCTCTCGCCCACCCCCGAGAATATATATCATTCCCTTTCGCCAACCATTTTTCCGATACGACAAAGGCACTTTTCGAGCTTCCTCGAGCACGGGCCAGGATTGTCTCGTTCCAAGATTCCTCTATCTTGAATTCGCTCTGCGCGCACCACGCATTTTCCCGTTCCATTTATACACATCGTCGATGCATATTGCTCCGCTATATTTGTGACGACGTCTCTGAGAGAACTGCTCTCGTCGCGATCAAGAGATTCGAAAGTTCAGCCTCGAATCAAACGGCAGACTCTGGGCGCGGTTATCAATTATTCGCGCGAGAGCAAAGGAAACGCGCGCCGGCGAAACTCCGATGGTTAATTACGGACGTATAAACTTTAAGACGCCGAGATTACGGCGTTATTCCCCGGTCGGTATAAGCGGGCGGACGTCTAATTGGATCAGACATTAGTCACGGGTCAAGTGTCTGTGCAAGCGGGCTTGCGGAGCAGCGCGCGCTGTTCTAGCCCCTGCTTTCTATCGCGCAAACTGCGATGAACGCCCGGTGTGTGTACCTCGGCTGGCCCGAGGCTCAGGAAGAAACGCGTCTCCTTCGTCGTCCGTCGACCCTCGATCGCTCAACCGAGAACTCGAGTTTTCATCGCCCAGTCCAACGGCGATGATCAATCTTTCGACGCGCAAACATCATCGTTCAAATAATAAACGGCGGGGGGGGGGACGAAAATCATAATTCACGAGTAAAATAAAAGTGCAAAAAAAATAACCATGAAAAATGTGAAAAGTCCCCCCTCCCCCGAATTATATATACGTTTATTCAAATGTGACTCGAAACTTTCATATACAGAAAAGTTTCATAAGCCCCGCCGCGAACGTGGAAGGATAAAGACTCGAATAAGTCGTGTTTCCTTTTAATCTCGGCGATTCTCATAAATAGGATGAGAGAAGAGGAGCAAGCGCGTGAGAGGTTACGAGAATGTGTATACGGCAGACGCGCGCGAGTACAGGGAAAAGGTAAAGAGAGGAATATGATTGTAGATATGAGATCTCGGGACGTGGGGATATACCGGAGGATTCTGTGGAAGGGGGAGAAGACGAAGAGCCATTATTAATAACGAGATATATCGCGTGTTTCTCCGCCTCGCTCCGCAAGTCGGGGAGCGCCGTCCCAGTTCACGATAATACCGGATTCGCCGTGACTCCTCGACTGCTCGCGTGTATGTATACAGCCGGGGGATCGAGTGTCGGTACATGTATACACGGGGACGTGCGGGCGAGTTTCTGTATTCGGAGATAATAGTTGCCGCTACCGATTTCCACCGGTAGAAATCGTCTGGAGATTTCGGTTAGCCCTGGCGCGGCTTCGCACGTACACCGGATCCGGGTTGCGGCTTCGTTCCGAGGTGGCAATCCTCCGGGGTGGACGCGCGCAGCGCGGCGACCAAGACGACGGCTACAATCAAGCTTCGCCCATTGTAGCTCTAATCTCGACGGGCTGAGAGAATGAGCGAGGGAGGGAGGAAAGGGGGAGAGAGTATATAAACGGATGAGCCAGAGTACACACGGGCGAACGAGGGTTCGCGCCCGTTCATCACCCACCCGGCGCGGTGTAGCGAGCAGAGGTTCGAGGAAAGGGGTTTGTATTGACCAGAGCGAGTATCCTGGCTGGCAAGGTAGCTAGAATGCGGCCGGGATATACGGTTGAAGTACGGCGAGGCCAGCAGAGGGAGAGCGCGCGCGTTCTCGGTGCCGGATGCCGCTCGCAGTATCGCGCGGTCATTCTGGCGAGGCTCCAACCTCTCCTCCCCGAATCTTGGACCACTTGTTCGTTGTAGCGTAAAAAACTTGGATGCCGAAGACACTCGGTGTGTAAGGGTGAGAACTGCGAGAGAGTGTCCCGATATGCGCCGCGACATCTTTTTCACCCTCGCCGGCGCTCCCTCCCCGCGTACAATAAGCTGTTTGCTCGTCAATTTTTCTCGCGGCAATTCGTCGAACCAAATATATATTTGAGGCGGTCGCAGCGTCGGGCTTTTTCGCCCGGATTCACCGACGAGGGCCCGCCAAAGTTCACACGTAATGTGCAAACTACCGCGCGATCCAAAGACGCGGCCAACGATATTTTCTTTCGGGGCCAGAGATAAACGAGGGAGTGAGAGCGAGGGAAAACGCGGGCACGGAAGCGTCGAGTGGAAGAAACGACGCGGCGTCGAGACAGTACGAGCAAACTTTGTCACCGAGATGTTTCGGTACGCAGGCTCTTGTATACGTCGCTTGCACGCCCTCGTGGTTATCGAGGCCAATCGCTTCCGAATCCTTTTTCCTATCGCATCAGCGACGAGCTCTATTCGCACCCGAGTGAACGCGCCTGGCTCTCCCCGCAACGCGATTCCGCCTTGAAAAAATCGTGCACTTTTGAAAAAAAAAGACCCAACAAAAAGAGGAAAACGAAATAAAAAACAATACGTATCGCTATGGAAAAAAAAGGATCTCGTCGCCTGGCATCGGTATACGCGCGCGACAGCGCTGCGAATTTTCGACGCGTGTCCCCAGGCCGTAGATTCGATCGAATTACTCGAATGTCGCGCCCCCGTTGTCGAGCTGTTTTTCCCGTAAACACACGAATCCGTGAAATACGAGAGACACCGGCGTAATAATATTCTGTAAAAAGAAATAAACCCGAGTGACGGCTTTTCGACAAAACGTTTTGGGCGATTGTTAATTTGTTGAGAGAAGAGAGGATCGATTGTGCAGAGGAACGCGGAGGAGATGACAAGCGCGTATTTTGGTCGCAACAGAGAGTCGAGAACGTACAAATATTTGCTCGAATCACGGAAGCAGGACCGCCGAGGCAAAGAGCGAGAGAGAGAAAGAGAGAGCAGATCGAATAATGTATTACTTGGCGAGAAGCTCATCGAAACACGAGTATCGGATTTTTTAACACTCCGTTGTACATGACAGCCAATCAAACTCGGTTGTAACTCGGAGCTTTATTGCTCGGGGGATAACGGCGTTATTGTCGGGGCTCTCGTCATCGGGCGAGTGCCAACAGCGCGATACTCGCGTGTATACACACTCGCTACGGTGTGTATATCGACGCGCTCTGCTGATGTACACAGATGGGCTACGGCGTACCATGCTAAAATACAAAAGAGGATGAGAACGCGGGCTTTTGTGCCCGGCCGTTGATTCAAACTTTTTTCCGCGTATCGGGCGCGTATCGCTCCCGCGGAGCGCACCGGTGCACACTGCACGCGGATCCGGCAAGGAAAAGCCACGCGAAATAAAAGAGTTCCAATGGAATATTCGAGCGAGTTTCGTGGCACGATGCACGATCCCAGAGCAGACGTACACAGATCGAAAAACAACATCAGCCGGCGAGAGCCCGGTTCATCTCTTTGCCCGAGCTTTGACGCCCGATTCCGAACTTATTGCTATATATGTTTTCCGGACTGAGAAGCCGAATCGCGATCGCCCACCGTGCTGCTCGCGCAAAACAGCGATAAAAAAAAGAGCTGCGCCAGATTATTTTGCAACATAAAACACGCATGAGAATGTAAAAACACCGAGAGGGTCAAAACAATGGGGGGCGAGAGCGTCCTTCATGTCGAATCTCGTTCGATCTTTCGCCCGCCAAGCGCCATGCGAAAACTAAAATATGCCTTTTTATTCACTCTTGCAGCAATATAGCTTGCCCATCCCGCCACGAAAAATGAATTCGGTGAACGCGGAAGGCATGAAAAATCCTCGTTGTATTTTTTCTCCTTTCCATCAACCAAACATTTTATTTCTCGCGAATTTTTTCCATCCGGGTGCGTGGATTCTCTCCAGGATCGCTGTGCGTTCTTGCAAAGAAAATGTGTCCCGGGCGCGCGAGGCAATCCCGTAAAAGCCGGTGGCCGCTTCGTTCGCGGTTGCAAACGCGCGGTCTACCGAACTGACGCTCCCGGCGTCAGAGGGGGCGGGCTAGAAGAGGCTCTGCGGCTACTATTTCGGCGAGGCAAAACATTTGGAGAAACGGAGGAGGAGTCGGGGATGAGGAATGAAGAGCCGAAACGCGTGTATGTGTATCAGCAGCATGAGAGACCGGGCGCGTATACCCCACGGGATTCATCCCTGCGCCTCGACTTTTCTCGGTAAGGGGGAGCAAGAATTTCAAAGGCGCGTCGCGACTCATCCACTCTGAGCCTTCGGTGCCGAGAAACAGAGGCGAACACGGCGTATATATCGCTACTCTGCAAGGAGAAATATAATAAAAAGCTGCAAAAGCCGAATATCTGTTGTCGCGTCCCTCTGCGTACACAGAATAAGCGGCGATGTAGTATATCCGCTTATAAATGAGTCCCGAGCTCCCGGCTGCCGGACGCACCCCGCGTTATATTACGCGCAATCTTTTCTCGTTGGATTATTCCGCGAGTCTTGCGACTAGAAACGGCAAACGAGATTTTCCGTGAATAGAGGCCAGATTGTTTAAACTGCCGGAGAGAAAAAGCGAGATACATATACATAGATAGATGCGATTTATTATAAAATTGGGTGAAATTATCCCGTGTGCTTAAAATATGACCAAACAGAGCATTTCAACATTTTATTTCAATCATTATTTCGGCAAATAAATTATTTACTAACTGATTACTTATTTACTACACCTAAATTGAAGCTAAGTTAAAGAGCAACGAATAAAAGATTATTCGATATAAATAACAAAAAGAGGCACTTGCTAGATATGACGTTCTTAAAAATATATAACGACTAACTAAGATATGGTTCAGAAGAATAAAAGGAAGTCAAGATCACGGTTTTTTAAATTTTTATCTGAAACAGTATTTTTTTACAACGATCGAAATAAAATCTTATTTATTATTTTTAATAATATTATGATTTGAAATTTTTATGGCTCTATGAGACCCAGTGTGATAAAACAAAATTCACAAAATTTTTTGACAAATTTTTTTTCCGATTTTAAGAGCCTATCTGATCGGAAATTTTCCGTAGATAACGAAAATAGTACTTATTTGAGGCGAAATTCAGGAATTCAAATTTAAAAATTAAAAAAACTGATCGAAAAGTCAATTTTTTCAAATTTTTCAATATGAATTTTTGGATCCCGTCCCGAATAAGTAGCATTTTCGTTATCTATGGGAAATTTTCGATCCAATAGGCTCTTAAAATCGAGAAAAAAGCCATTATATAATCTGTTATATAAAACTAAAAGGTGCAAAATAAGACTGTAAAACAAAACAAGTGAAAAGTTTGAACAGAAAAGTACTCCAACGCTTATATAATAGTCACAGCAGACGTTTCCATCGCAATTTATACAGAGATGATTGATATACCAACAATTAGAGTTCAATTAATTTATTTTTAAAAAAACCTGTACGGTAGAATGCTTACACTTTTGTAATCTGTGAATAAAAATTTTAATTGTACTTTCCGATGATTAAATATTATATAAACTCATCATTCTCAGAGCGTTTTTTGAAGGTATTGTACCGGTGAATTACGTATATTTTAATAATGTAAATTTGAACTCGGTGAAATTACTTTTTTCTTTTTTAATTAAACTTGGCAGATAATGCACCAGCTGCTGTTTACAAAAAAAAATGAACATTACTCAATATCCAGGCATTATATATAGAGAATTACAATAGACAAATATATACCGTTGAAATATATTACCAGAGAATTTTGTTCTTGCATTGTGAACAAAGATGAGTAATAACAGTTACAGAGTGTGAGAAAGAGAGAAGACTGAGCTCTTTCATTCTCGTCGTATGATCTCAGGCTCGTTTTTTTTCCTCTCTCCTTCTGCGTGTGTTTGTCTGCGAAAGCTCCATCCTCGAGCATTTTTTCAGAATATATCGCACAAGACGCGTGTTTGCTCTCGATGGTTCTCTCGGCCACTGGCAAGGAGGAGGTTTTGATATATCGCGAACGCACCCGTCCGCGCGGCCTCACGTCGCTATATAGATCGATGAACGACGAGGAAAAAGCCTTTGCCTGGATCCGTCGAATACCGCTCGTGCGCGTCGGCCGCGTGCCTGCTGGCGCGTTTCCGAGGATCCGCTCACGAATAAGGAGAGTCTCCGGGTGAACGGGAGCAGCGAGACGCGCACAGGGATTATTATGACGGATGACGAGGGTGCGTGCCAAGCGCGAGGCTTCTTCGGCTCGAATGTCATCGGGACAAAGAAAAATACGAAGTTTGCGGGAGGGCTGCGGCGACGTGTGTCTCGCGGAGGCTCTCATCGGCGCCTCCGAATCGGAGGATCGCCCCTCGAGGGCGGCTGCCGCGCCGGCGGCTTCTCAACCGCGGACGCGAACACGTTCGACTCCCGGCGGCGCGGAGCGTCAAATATTGGAATACAAAATGTAATTCTCAGAGATTGCGAACGTCGGGGGCTGAGCCAAGGCCGAGCGAGAGACCACACCGCCGAGATATATTTTTGTGAGACAAATTTTCGGGACGACGTTGATAAGAAGGTAGACGCGCGAGGAAGGCCCGCCGCTCTCCACTTTTTCGCGAGAGCGCGAGAGTAATATACGCCCCCGCGCGCTACGTACAAAAGCTCCATTTCGGCGAGTACACACGATTTATCGCATCAATATTTAACGGCTGACGTTTGTCGAGGTTGGAGAATATTCAAAATGAAAATGGATGAAAAAGGTTGGACGCTCGATGATGTATTTGGGCGGGCGAGACCGCCGAGCGGGGAAAAAACAAGCGACGTTTGAGAGGCGATGAGAGAGGAGAGAAAATCCGAGGCAAGAGAGTAGCCAGAGAAATCCACTCGGGCTAATAGAGTGAGTGGGAAGAGAACGAGCCGGGAGAACACTCTCGGACGATAAAATAAAATTCAATTGAATATGAGCAGGGAGCTCGACGGCAGAGAGCAGGAAGGAGCGCTCTCGCTCTTTGGCAATGGCAATAAAATAATTCGTAGGGATAAAAAAGTACGAGCGAGCAGGAGCAGAGAGCGTACGCGGTAGCGCGAGGGAGAGAGAAGCGGGATGAAGCGCACGAGCTTTCGGTAACGATGATGCAATAAAATTAGCAAGCCGAGAGATCGAGCAAACGAGATGAAAAGATAGGTAAAGATGGGGCATGGAGCTCGGACGATCCGCAGGACATAAAAATTCATGACGAGAATGCTCGCGTTTAGGAGCGAGAAGATCCGACGGTCGGTCCATGCGAGTGAGCGAGCGGGCACGCCTCATACGCGTCCGGTTCGACCAGCGGGAGAGTCTGTATATATAAACCCAATGCGAATATACACCTGCCATGCCCCGATCGAGCGATTCTGCCAAATGGAATTAAGAAGCGCGCGTGGCTTTTAGCGAAGGGGTCTCGAGCGGAATTTTCGGCGACTCCGCTTGCACGCGTTATTTCCCCGTGGCCGAGATCGCCGTGTCGTTTATATCGTAACGCTGTTTCGCAGAGGCTCGCGCATCGATGACGGGGAGGGGGGCGGGCGATGCAAGCACGGACAATGAGCGGACAACGGGGCTCGCCGTGAATGGGAGAGCGCTTACGGGCAGGCAAGGAAAATTTGGAAACTCCGCTGGCAAGTATGTACAAGCTAGTAACAAAACGGGAGAGTAGAGAGAGAGAGAGAGATGAGGAGAAAGGAGAAGAAAGAGGAGAGATGAGGAAGGAGAGAGAGAGAGACTCTGCGAATATTTGCGCACGGTGTGTTTCTCTCATCGCTCCTCGGTGCAGGCTCATTTCTCTGTCGGTCCCTTTCCCCGGTGACCGGCGTGTTCCGTCGGGTGTATGTGTATACGGTCGGTTCGTTTCCTGGAGCGCGCTCGCTCCGTTCCGTCGTCTATTCTCTCGCCACCGGTCAGGTATGTATATAAGTCCGCACAGGGCCGGGAGCAAAGAGAGGCGAGATCTCGGTGCGGTACACGTAGTTATAATAGCGAGGGAACAGTTGGCCAAAAGGTCCTTCGCTCGCTCTCCGCGCGCTCTACCCACCTAGTACAGTTTCAGCATATTACACGCTCGACTGATCCCATTGCTCGGGGCTCCGCGTCGTCGCTTTTAGCCTCCTGCCCCGACGAACCCTTTCCTCTTTGGCCTCTTCTCCACCCCCCCGAATATCTCCCCCCGCTTGCCTCTCTCACCCCCGAAATCCTCTCGCTCCTCGCTTCACGAGAGAGGATAAGAAGATCCACAAAGGAGCTTCTCGCCCTCTCGCATCCGGTTCGCCGGGAAGCACATGGATGTATGGGTTAAGTGGAATGACGCTCGCTATATAGCGAGCCCATATTTGTTATAGAGACATCATCCAGCAACGTCATGTTGGATCAGATTCTGTAGACACAGCGAGAGAGGAGACATGACCATGAATACACACACTTCGTCCAGCAGCTCTCCAATAAGTCCCGTTCTGGCCTCGTCGGCGTATCTGTGTGTGTGTATTTTCAGTCCTTGGCAAGCAATACGTGTGTGTGTAGCCCAACCCAGAAAATTGAGTTGGCTCGATCGGTCTTCTCATCGCCGTAACCACTAATTTATTCCATCCACCCGCGCGTTCTGATAATTTCAATCGCTAATTGCGTCGTGTCGCTCGGTCAGTCGCGTCCTTCGCTGTCGCCATTCTCCGACGGGGGATGAGCAGATCTCTCGCTTTTTTGTGTCTTAAACGCGTCGTAATAGCCTTTTTTGCCCAGCTCTGGACGGACACGTGTGAAGAAACGAGTCTCGTGGAAAAGCCCGAGGGAAAACGCTACGTGTCAGTGCTCCTGAAACGTTAATCCTTTAATCGCGGTAATTGTTGCGCGTGTTTTATTGTCAGAGAGCGCAGAGATGCGAGCCGGGATCGTTGCTCCCGGGACGACGTGAAAATGCCATTTTCTACTCGCAAGCTGCCAATGTCGCCACACCGAGTGCTCACCGCTGCAGAAACGTCGGGGTCGTTATGCTCGTAAAATAATTTGTCTTTATTCTCCGGCAAAACCCCGGAGTGGCTCTCTGCGGGAAAACTTGGCGAAAAAACCGCCGACAAAAAAAAACACTTTCCGACTCCCTTGACTACGCTTTCGAGTTTCCAGCACAATAAAAAATTTCAAATACTTGACTTTTAAATACCCAAGAATCTGCTCCGGTCACCGATAACCGCTGAATTCGATATTTTAATTCCCGCGGCTGCAAAAGTTGATTAAAAAAAACGCGCGTTAAAGTCCGCCAACATCGTTCATTTATGCACTGTCGCAGAGTTGAGAACTTTCCACTGGAAATTTTCCGCGTGACGAGAGCCGAAGAGTTTTTATCAAAAAAAAAAGAAAAGAAAAGAAAGAAAAAGGAAATCCACTCCGAGCTGTCAACAAGGTCCGGATCCAGGTCGGGTCAAAAAAGATTCTTTTATCGAAAATCGGAGAAAAACTTTTCCCTTTGCGTTTATCCCCAATTTGCATACAATTATCCCATCCAGGGTATTCCGAAATCTTTCTATTTTTTTTTTGCACCGAGAGGATTTTTTGCTTACGATAATTAAGAATTATTATCTGACCGGGAGAAGAAGAGCGGGTATCGAGCGGCGATATTCGCAGCGTGAGATAGTCGACAGCTGTAAATTGTAATTTGCGGCAACTTTGTGGTAAATTATTCGGGGAGCGATCGAGAAGCAGGGAAGGGAAGGGGGATGGAGAAGCGGGATTGGATGGTCAGCGGAGGAGCCGAGTCCGGTTCGAAGCTAATCATAAAATCGGATTGTAATGCTAAATAGCGATGAGAGCTCGAAGGGGAAAGGGACGGAGGGGCCCAGAGATATCGCGGTTACCGAAATTCGCAAACTAATCGGGACGAATCGATTTGACGTGTGTATATAGGCGAGTTTGGCCGCTGGGGGTTCCGTGATACACACCTATCGTCGCTGATGCCGCTATCGTCAATTGAGCCCTTGATAACATTATTTTGATACATTTAAATCCATATACGTATATAAATAAGCAGAATCGTCCTATTTCCAATTTTCCATGGAGCAGAGAAAAATTTTAGCGAACGTGCACGAAATATATAACTCGTACGAGGGATGAGAAAAGCTCCAAAAAGAATGAGCTACGCGCTCTGCATTTGCCTTTTGACACACGCGCCTCCGGACATGCATATGTGCGGAGAGAATAATAGGCGAATGCGTAATTAAATTGCGGGAGCTTGCGGTAGCGAAAAGTAAGAGAGAGAGAGAGAGAAATAAAGCGACAGTCGAATATGGGGGATGTTGGTAATTTCTCTCTCTCTCTCTCATCTCGGGGAATTTTCTGAGAGGCTTTGTCTTACTCGAATATAGAAATAGCGTATCGGAGGCGTGAACAAAAGGGCCCGAAGGAACAACGCGGTGTGTTAAACGGAGCGGCGTCGACGCGTCGAGCATACGGAGCGGATTAACGAATTTCAAACGGAAAGTCGGCCGTGTATAACACAGCCAACTATCGTACGAGTCTTTTCTCTCGCGCGAGCCACCAGCGGAGCGCGAGCGTCGTGCTGCCCGCCGATGAATTATATTTTCCCCGGACGACTTTATTCATTTTTCCTCTCTTTCTCTCTCCCCATACTCTCTTTTTTTTCTCTCCTTCTCGCTCTCCATGCGGATAAACTCTTTCGCTTTTGCTCATTATTTCGGAGCTCGCTCGCTTCCTGCTCTCTCTCGCTCGCTCCCGCGCGGGATTTCGCTCCGAAATATTCGCGCCCGAGTCACGTTTGGGCCGATCACACCGCGACGAGTATGATCCGGTCCACGCCGGGAGAGGAGAATACCCGGAGGCTCGGGGGGTGGAGAGACGTCACCGATTATCATGCCACGATCGGGATGGAAAACCGAAGGCAAACAAATTTACGAGGGACGACGAGGCTTGTTCGAAATCTTCGGGTGCACACGCGAATAAGAGATCGAAGGATCCCGGAGAATATTTCATCGCTCGGGAGGATCGATATGCTGCGGGCTTGCGCGACCGGCGCTACATTCTTTGCGCTCGAGCGAGGAGGACAGCAGGCCGTACGCCGAGCCAAGTACGAGAAATCCTGATTTCTATATTTGCATGAATAAATAGAATTTATTCATAGAAACGTTTCAATACAGGTCCCCGATATATATAGGTATATCGTGATTGAGGAAATACAGGAGCAGAATCGGCGCGCGGCGGAGTCTCTGCTCGGGCACGAGGAAGAGAGAGAGAGAGAGAGAGAGAGACAGGCCGCGTTCTCCTGCCAACCTCAAAACTTTCAATGACCAGGAATATTTTGCCAACTGTAATATCCTGGGAACACGGCACGGAGACTGATGAATGAAACTTGTCTAAGTTTTGCTGCTAAACCATGCGAATGCTCTTCGCGGTATTATACGACCCGGGCGGAGCGTCTCACCGATCCCGGCGCATATACTTCTTCTCATCCCGCCGCCAACTTCGCCGCGCGCTCTCGCTCCATTCGTCTTTACCGCGAAACAACTTTCGTCCTGTTGTTTTTTTTTCTTCCCGCGAATCTTGGAAAAAAACGTCGTCGCGGTTAATGGGGAAGCGCGGGACCGAGAGAGCGTCGTCGAGCAATTTCAGCCTCCGGGCGGTTCGCGAGAGCGATTCTTCCGCCCGGACAAGTCTCGTCCTCGATTGTAACTGGATTTGGAGTCGCGCGAGATAAAATACGAGACGAGGTCGCAGGGGGGATTAACGTCGCGTCTCACTCAGCAAACTCGGTGAGCCCTTTTCTCCTCGCTTCAGCTTTCTCCCTCCCTCTCTCTCTCTCTCACTTCCGGTACATCTCTCGCTTGGTGTTCGAGTGCCCGGCGACTGGTAACGGTTAACGATAAATCAGGCTCGCGATGGTCCAGGGGCGCACGCCGTCTCCCGCGCCGCCTTTCGCGAGCTCTTCGCGGCGGAAGCCCCGACTCGATATCGCTCAACCGCGCCCGCGGATAACTCTTTTCCTCCGCGCCAGTCGAATAAATAGGACTGTTAAAATCATAATGGACTCTTGGCGTGGCGAACGCAATGATTGATTCGCTTGAAATTTTGCCAACAGTACACGGCGTCCACTTTGCCCGAATCTCGACGATATACGCGTAGAACAAAAATAAAAGCTTCGTTCTTCCGAAAAAAAACTTTTCTCGAGCCCCCGAGCGCGAAAAACGAAGCTCATCGTCGGAACAGGACGATAAAAGAACTTGGACGTTTCATCCCCCGCCCGGAGAGCGATCGGCCCCGTTTCGATCGCTCGTCGTCACCTCTCCGCATTCGTCGGCGGGAGCGTCAAATAATGCGAGGAGATTAGCGTTGTATCGAAAATGCGCGCAGCTGGGCGAATAAGGGATGAGATATCGCGCGAGGCCAAAACGGTGAGGATTTTCGAGCACCAGCCGCGGCCATTCGCAGCGAGAACTACGGTACGGCATAAATTTAAATGATTCGCGGTTTCAGCGTGCTTAAAAATGTATTCCAGAGGGAGGAGGAGGAGGAGGGAGGATGCTGCGAGGAGTTTTGGAAGGGGGAAAGAGATTGGGAAGAGAGATAGGCGGGTAATGATCCCGGGAGAGCAAAGCGTAGCTCGGTCGAGGCGGCAACAACGCGCGCACACGATCGGGCCGAGAGGGAAGCTCCATATTGTTGCTGCAGCTTTCAGCGTTTATCGCCAACTAAATTAGCGACGACATATTTTATGGGCACGTCGATGACAACGGGGTAGTTTATAGGGAACGGTGTGTACTCCGCGCGAGGACGTTAGTCGTCGCGGGTGTGCGTGCGACACACAGCCACGCATACGGATATGACGGTGCGGAGCGAGCGGCCTCACCGCGTGTACTATACCAGAGCAGAGGGCTCGTAGATTCGCGTAAACATACAGGAGCGCCCGCCATCGCCACCCGCGAACGTTTTACGCTCAAGGTACATCGGGGCTTAGCGCTCATATCGGACGCTCGAGCTAACTGCTGCGTGACGTTTAATGGAACAACTGTATATTCCTAGCGGAGAAAGGGGGGGGGGGAAGCCGTACGTACGACGTGCATTATGCACCGGCGTTTCGCAGCTTTACAAGCTGCGACTAACAAGCTCATTTGTACGTAACGATCCCCGAATTTCGCACCAATTCCCCAGCGAATTATCATCGCGCGGGTGCACGGACGGACCCGTTGAGAGTCAGCCGCGCGGAAGCTCTTCTCCGCTGCGGGCGAACAATAATATATCCACCCGCGTCTCGGGGGAGTCCGTCTCTGAAAAGCCTGTGCAGGAATGTGCAGAATATATAAAGCGTGAATGAAGAAAATATTCGGACTCACCGATCTCCTGGTCCGTGATCCTCGCCTCGACGAGCGCGACGACGAGGAGTAAGCTCCAAACGAGCGACGTCGTCCCTCGCTCGTTTCCTCCCCCTGCTCCGACCATGGTGTCGCTGTTCCGGAACTCCTCAGCGTCGGAGTCAACGATGAGGTGAGGCGACAGGACGAGGGCGCGCGCCCCCCGTCGATCCACAGGGAGGGAGAGCGAGCTTGCAACCCTTTTGGCACTTTTCTCGCGCTCACGCTGCGACACGCTCTCTCGAGACTCTCATCTCCCAATTTGCAGTCAGGCTCGCGCGTCAGCGAGCCAAAGAGCGAGCGTGTGCCTCCGCGCGTGTGTCTCGGGGGCGCCGAGTGCGAGAGCCTCGCACTTGAAGCTTTTGCCGGTGGCAGCGCCGAGTCGTCGACGGAGTGGTCGATGCCGGGTGAGCCCTCGCCGCCGTCGCCTACGAGTGCCCTCTTCTCCTCTCCTCCTCTTCCTCTCTCTCTCTCTTTCTCTCTTAGCACTCACTTTTCGCCCTTCCGCTGCTTCCGTCCGCGTCACTGCTCGAGTGTCCCGGCGCCCGCGGATACGCGCGCCTTCTTTTCCTCTCCGCGACCTTCCCCCCTTTCGCCCTCGCAATTCAACTTTTCTCCCTCATCCGTGCGTCTTTCTCTCAGACGACAAATGCAATTCGGCTCTCGTCACCCTTGACTCCGAGCCCGCACCCGAATCTCCGATCTCCCCGCACGGTCCACTTGTTTGCGCCAAGGCAGCCTTCCCGGAGAACAGCCAGACGCGCCTCTCTCACTCTCTCGGCGTCGGGCACTCTCGTCGTCGCGAGGGTGCGATGTACCAGCGATGAGACGACCGCGCGCCGATGACGACACCACACACTGCGACGCTCCTCTCTCGATCTCTGCAAAGACGAATGTCGCTTTAAGTGCGTGGCTCCGCGAGAGAGCAAACATACATGTTTTCTCGTATATATATATATATATACATTTGCGCCTCTTATATGTACATTATGTACACACACATATATCTACCCGGTACGCGATACAAGCTGAAAGATACGCGTACATCGATCCGCAACCGCGTCGCTCGCGACGAGCGCCGGCTCTACTTTTTCTCACCATCCCGTGTACGTATAACGGATGAGTCTTTTTCCATTCTATCCCCCGCATCAAGCGTTCAGCCGACGAAAAACATCACCGAGCAAAATATATTCCGCGTATTTACGACAAACGTATATATACGAACGGGAAAAACCGAGAAAATTTCCAGACAAAGTGTACACTAAACGCAGAGATAGATAAAGAGAGAGAATTTCTTAAAGTTTAGAGCTCAAAGAGAGAATAATCCAAGGAGGATCAAAGGGTCGATATATATATCGTCGGGGGTAATAGTCTCGCGGATAAAAACATAATTCATCGGGTGTACACATAGAGCAGAGGGCGATAGTGCACGCGGGAATAAAAGAGAATAAAAGAGGGCTCGATCCGGGAGCGACGAGAGATATATATAGCGGGATAGAGAGAATAAGACACAGGACGCGGCGGATCGGTCACGAGCCAACAAAGTTTCGCGAGTGACGCGGATCGAGGGCGTGCGCGTCTCGACGGGAAAGCAGCAGAAGATCCGCGGGGGAGCTAGAGCCTATACGAGGCAGATCTTTGAGCTTGCAGGCTCGTGCAGCGGCCAGAACTCTGTTACGATGAGAGTCAAGGAGACTCGCTGGGTACGACACACACGTACTTATATATATCGCGAGTCCCAGCAGCTCTCGTTGCATCGCAGCTAGCGTATTGAGGCAAAGAGCGGAAAGGACGCAGCGACGCCCCGGGGATAAGGACGATATGAGAGTCGAGAGTACACACGCAAACACGCGCGTATACTCGCAGGGCCGCACACACACGGAGGCATGCACACACGCTGCGGGAGAAGGAAAAAGCGCGGAAAAGAAATGGAAAGACGAAAGTCTCGCACAGAGCCGGGGAGCAACTATGGAAGAAAGTGGATCTTTTCTTCGAGACCGGAGAGCCACTTTTTCAACTCTCTCCGCCGCTGCGATTCTTTATCTTTCCATTCTTATACTTGTCTCCGGTTTGGGCTCCCTATCCTCCTGGCTTCTCGTCTTTCGAAAGGTTTTTCCCTTTCGCGTGCACGGTCAATCGGGAGCAACGGGGGTCATCGGGGCCAAGAACTATAACAGAGCGCGCGCGCGCTCGAAATTAATACGAGAGAGTTTGCGAAAGCGATCGGTGGGAATAAAGCTCGCATCGCCTCGAGGCTTATTCGCTGTACAATTGATACATTTGTTTTCGAATTCCCTCGAGATATATTTGACGAGATTTTCTGCGGGATATCGAATTGATGGGGGATGAGCTTCTGGAAAGTGTCGGGAGATTTTTATCGAGCCGGTTTGGCAGGCTTTTACGCGGTCAGTTAGTCACCGCAACTTTTTCACCGATATAAAATGCCTCGTTCGCGCGCAACCCTCCTCCACTTTTTCTTTCTTATACTTTTTCCCTTCTCGCTCCATCGGGCAAAACTCAAATATCCCGGGCAAATATCTCGCAGGGATCGCAAAACTCGGGCAAATGCTTGCGAAAAATATGAAATTCTCGAAAGCCTCGGAGAAACGATACACACACCTTCTCTATATACATATATAAAAAATATGTACATTTTTTGTACGTTTTGGAAAAAAAAATACACGGAGCGACCGGCAGCGAATGAGCGAGTTAACGAACCGCGGCGATGCAATTACGTGTATATATCGCAATTTCTCGATAAATTCGCCGTCGAGGTGTGTTTCCGAAGCGAGAGAGCGGGAGAGAAAGCTCGCCGGGTGCGCGTCTTTTTTTCGAAATGCGTTAGCGAAAAAATCATCTTTCCCCGGAGGCCCCGGTAATACGCAATTTTCCCGACGTTATTCGATTATGCATCAATTCCCGGTCGCGAGAGGCGACTAAGTATAATGGAGAATGGAAAGAGAAAGCGACGGAAGCGCGTAAATTTTTCTTCTCTCCCATATCCCGGCGGAGAGGTTCGTGCGCGCGCGGCAATCTCGCTAATCCATCGGTGTGTCTACACGGTCACGTTTGCGCGCATACGGGACATTTCATACGAGAGAGAGTTTTCCTCGAATCTATAGAGAGACTCTGCTTTTATTCGTCGCGGATGAGATTCCTCGAAGGAGAGGTGCGCGCGAGAGAGGATGCGAGAAGCGAATCTCGATCCTCTCTGTGTTGAGGCGAGATATGAGTATAGGGCGCGGCAGCGGGGACGGGGGCGACCGCTTTCTTTGTTATGACAGACGAGTTGTGAAACAGGACATTTAGGATAGCGAGCGTATATATATCGAGAAAGGCGACATTGATCGATCCGACACGAAACGCCTCTTATTGTCTCCCAGGAGACGGGAGACTATAGGTGAAACCTGATGCTGTTGCACCTACCTTCTTCATTGTGTCAATATGCCCTCGATCCGAGGGAAGCGATAAAAAAGAGTGAACGCGACGAGGAGAGAAGAAAATAGGATAAAAAACGACACGAGCGGAGGTAAAATTTTTCCATAAATCTGAGCTGTCGCGCATCGTCGTCGCGGGAATGACGAAAAACGACAGCGACGAAGGAGAGCCGACCCGCACGGATTTCCCTTCAATCTTTAGTCAGACTAGCTTATTTTCGATAACCGCTCTGTCGAACGTGGTTAAAACTTGTCACACGAGCGAGATGAATTTTCCGAGCGGATTGAGAGCGAGCCGAGCGCCGACTCTCCGGAGAGGCCCCGGCGCTTCATCGTTCCTCGGAAGAAGAATATATTTTTCAAAATGAAAGTTATACATATTCCGAAGAAAAGAGCGACGAGAGACTCAAGATTCTTTCCCGGAGAAAGGGAAATTCGTGCGAAATGAGATTCCTTATATATTATATGTTCCTCGGGAGGGAAAGTTTTATTATTGAGTAGAGCATTCCGCAGCAATTTGTTAAATGGCCGTTTGGAGCGGTAACGAGAGTTATCGTCGAACGTCGCTTGGCAGATTTTTTTCGAACAACTGGTCTTCGGTTTGAAGGCAATGAGCGCCAATTTGCTCGTATACACTTCCAATCGTTCTTTGGCCCCATAAAAGCGACGAGCTCGCTCGCTCGCGCAGTCTCTCTTCGCTGGAAATGGAAATGGAGAGGAGCGAAGCAATTCGGAGTGACGGACGGTCGGAGGCTCGACAAGACTGGACGTGACGCAGAAGCGTGCACGCGGCTATTTGACGTACGCATCGGAGCCAATGGGGCGCGTGACAAATTTATCGGGGTTCGCCTCTGCTCCTCGGCTAAAATAGTCCTCGAGCTTCTCGCTCGCATGCCCGGCCGCTCGAAAGATCAGCGTTCCGAGTATTCGGTCAAGGGTCAAACGAGCCTCGTTCCTGATATCCCCGCGGAGCCGGGATATGAGGAACGCCGGCGAAGCTGCTGCGGTTTCCTCGTCGCTTATTTCTCTCTCTCTCTCTCTCTCTCTCTCTCTCTCTCTCTCTCTTTCCTCTTCTTCTTATTTCGGTATATAAGAGCGCGAGCGAAGAATTCGACTACTCAAGTAGAGCGTCTGTTATACTTGAGAGACAAACAATCGAGCCGTTCGCGCTCCTCTCGCGAGCACTCGAGAACGATACGTTTCAACGACGCCTCCGCTTCGTACATTATACTCTCTTTTTCCTCTCTTTCCCGACGCTCATCTTTTTTGTACTCATCTCTCTCTCTCTCTCTCTCTCTCTCTCTCTCTTTTCATACTCTCTTATATTTCTTTCCGTTTTTTTTGTACTCGCTCTTCTTTTTTTTTATTTCTACGAAACACACTCGCGTCCGTTCCAGGCAGAAGGGAGGCAATTTTTCAATCGTCCACTCTTTTCATTCCTCGCTCCATTCTGGAGCTGCTTCAAACTCTCGGAGTGAAAAGGATCGATAAGGGGACAAGGAGAGCGTGGTAGCGAGAAAAGGAAATTCAAAGTACAAGAGCCAGGGACGTGTATATCCTCGAGTGCGATAAATCCCTTTGTTCTCAGCTCGAACGAAATTGGTTAGACTGCTTCGATAAATACTAGACATTAGGGTTTCGCGAGGACGAGCAGACCCGGCTATCCCGAGGATCGATGTGGCCGGAGATGAAAGAGAGACGAAAAATCGTGTGTATCCAGCCGCCTAGTAATTACCCATTATAAATCAATATCCTTCGGCTAATTAATGGATCGCTTTTGGCAGAGAATTCGAGCTCTTTTTCTCCCTCACGAGATTGAATCTGTCGCCGAGGTCATAAAAATAAATAACGAAACGCGCGCCGGCCCCGCTTTTTATACGAGAGGGAGAGAGAGGTGCGTTTATCTTAATTGCGTATAGGTGCAAGGGCGAGCGCGCGACGTGCATGCCAAGTCGAACGAGAGAGTGTAGCACGCTGGGAAATAAGGGACAAGTTCCCCGATAGCATCGAGGACTACCGGGTTATATTGCGTCACACACAAGTATACGACACACGAGAGACGACCGTGTCTCCGTCGTCGTACACACATTTTGCGCGCGTTGAACAATATTTTCGCTGGCAAACGGCCGCGCGCGCCCGTCCAGACCCCGTTTCGTAGCCCCGATACGGCCAAGCGTGTCGCCAGCCCTATATTTTCATAACACGCCCCCGAAATTTTCGTGCCGTCCGTCCGCTCATAATTTCAACAGAGCGACGAGATTATTAATCCCCGTTAATTTATCAATACCATGCCACCCACATATGCGGGCGAGCTTCGAGCTTTTAACGGCCAGGACGCGCAGAGATATGCCATAAAAGCTCGGGGGGAGCGGGGAAGAGAGAGGCTCACCGGGCGTCAACCGGACCGGGGAAGCGGTATTTCAAAAATATATAAGCCCGACACGTTGGGATTTCTCGCTCCGAAAATGGTGATCGAAAATCACGCGAGATTCGACGCCGCTGCGCGCTCTCTTTCTCTCGCACTCCTCCGCGGATGAGCAAATGCGAAAAACGGATTCACCAATTTGCGAAAAGCGACAGCCCGATTAATTTCAATTTGCCGGGACACAATGAAAACGCCACGGGAAAATAAAGCGCGGCGATAAGCGCACATATGCTTTATTTGTCTCTCGAAAGAATGAAGAGCCGAGAAAAATAACGCGCTCACGCCGGGTCTCGCCTCGCGGGGGCTAATCGCCGGGAGAAAAAGAAATGGGGGAAGAATGAAAAAATGGGAAGGGACACGCGCGCGACACAAAACCCCCTCGGTCACCCGCCGAGGAAGCGAGTGCGAGAGAGAAAATTCGGGGGGGAGATACTTCGCGATCTGGTCGCGTCCCACGCAGCAGCAGCAGAGAGAGCGATCGTCAATCATCCGCGGTACCGAGCCACACGCAGATACCAATCTAAATTCAAAACTTATTCATGGAATTGTTTCAATAATGGCTCTTATCAGACGGTCCCTCCGCGTCGCTTGTCCATTTGCGTTTATACACGACTCTCTATTTTTTACCTGCTCCGATCCCTCTCCGTTCCCCTGTATATATCGGAGGAAGGAAAATGAGCGACTGCTCTCTCCTTTTCGTATATCTTCTGCGAGGGAAAAAAGAAACGGCCTCGCCATACTTATTTACAGCGGCCACGAGTCTCACGACTATGCAAATACGCTTTTTAACCTAATTTTATGGCTGCAACAGAGTCTCCGCTACGATTTACGATAAAAAAATAATGAAAATAAGGAGCGTATCGCTCCGCTTATTCTGGATTTATGGGAGAAAAGATTTTGCAGTCGATGCTTTGTAAAAACTCCGGGGGGAGCGACCAAAAAAAAAATAAAGTAAATATATAATAAAATATGTATAAGACTGTGTGTTCGAGATGGCGGAGACTTGCACTTTTGCGGTGTAAAAATAAACGGTTCCGAAAGTAGTTTCTCACCTGGGATAATAATTACGAGTGTAAAATAATCATCGGCGGAGCAGAAAACACACACGGGTATCTCGCGTTCCGCCGCCTCGTAAAAGTCGGCGAGACCTTCGATCGGGATCTCGAAAACTTTCCACGGAGCGCCAGAGCTTGTTCCGCCGTTGAGTCTCTCGTCGGGCTAGAATCTCGAAAAATCCAAGGTTCACTCGCGAAACTGACGGTCCGCGCTGCTGTTTATTCACAGGAAAAACACTCGCGTTTATTTTTCGCCGAGGCTCCTCCTCGGATCGTTCTTCCGAGCCATTTGGCGGCAACGTACTCTCAAACGCTGACTGAGCTATTTACGAGAGTCCGACGGTTTGAACGATGTTCGGTAAAGCACTCCATATTCTTTAGGGTGCGAAAAGAGGATGGATATCGGGGGCGCGCGTGTGCGATCGGGAACTCGCTTCGCCAGCTCGTGTGCAGTTCCTTTATTCGTTTATCCCCCGGAAAATTTGAGAGGACGGGATCGGCGCCGAGTACAACGTCCGACGCGCGTTATTTCGTGTTACGAGCTTGCCAGATACCGCTCGTTAGAGCCCCGTACCAGAGTCCTCTGGCTCGAGAGGATTTGCTTAAATCTTGTCGCGCGAAGCGATATCGCAGCGATGTTTCCTGTCCCCGTGCCTCCACCGCCGTTTCACCACCCCCGCACCCCTGCACGCCCTGTGTTTACTCGCCCCTGTGTGTTGCGTGCTTGTTTACGTATAATCTCGTTGGCGATGCGCTCGTCTTGTTTATGCCTTCGGTCACTGGATCCACGGATCACAAAGGGCCATTATCCCTCCTTCCTCCAATCCTCCCTCCCTTACTGCTGCTCCGAAACGGTATACCCGATATATTTTCAACCCGCCAACCTCGTGATATCCCGTGTACCAGAATTTTGCGAACGCTCAATTAAAGCCGAACGTACACACGTCGATTAAATCTTTATTTTCATACACCACGGAAAACATCGGTCCCTCGCGACACCCTTGCTCTCTTATTTCTAAAAAAAAAAAATTTCAGCGATCTTATCCGAGGTTGTCCATCGCTCTGCGACGAAAACACGATTTTCCAGGCTGGGTCTCGATGACGAATTCTTTTTTTTCAACTTCGGGGAATAAGCGGAGACTCTCTCGGGATGATGATTATTCGGAAAAAACGGCGGGATGCCCGACACAGAATGTTCACTCGCGACGACCACTCGGTAACCACTGACGCGCTCCCGCCGGGTGCGATGGCTCGGGAGTTGGAGTCGACGCGGGTGGGGATACGCGCGCGCGCTCTCCCCCACCACTCCGCTGTCAAACGACACACGGCATTACGGAGCTCGCGAAACGAGTGTGTGTATACGGGTTTCGTTGGACTTACAGGGAGACTCTCGTCCGAGCAACCGTCAAGTATCTATCCACGAACGGATAGGGGGACTTCCCTGGCTCTTTCACCAAGAGCGAAGATGCTGCGAGCACGTACGAGTGGTTACGCGAGAGGCGCGAGCGAAACGTAGAAAAACAAAGAGTGAGAATAGGGAATAACAGGAGAGGGGGGAGGGGGGGTAGAGGGGGAAGAAAACGAGCAAGAAGCTCTGGAAAAATTCGAAGAGGCTGCATAGCGTCATTTTTGACTCGTATAGCGTTCGTTTTAACCCTTTGTACGTAAACCTTTCGATATTTCGTATTTGAGTTGTTAAAACGATATCGATTTGGGAGATTTGTTTGACTTATTTATCAAAAAATCTATACGAAACATTTTCTTTTCATTTATTTTATAATTGATATGTATATTGATATGAATGAGCGGATATTAATTGAGTTGAGAAAAAAAAACAGAGAACTTCAAATATTCTCCTTTTTTCAAACATTGAATATTCTGATTTATTTGCTTTTTATACTGCAGTATATTTTATAACTATATTCTTTCCGGGCTGTACATACAGTCAATAATTTTCGACAAGCGCTTCAATTTTCAATTTTAAAAATTGTTTGCTCTCGCCATCATACTTTCCCAGATCAACATTTCAATAATAATATAATTCCGAAATTAAAAATTTGACATTCTCTGCTTTTTCTCTTTACCGCATCAACTTTATTATGGGTGATTCCGTTGAAGATTTTTTCGAGACGAAATCAAATGGTGCAGAGATCAAATTTATGTCTTAATTACTCTGAAAGTTATACAGTCTGTTGAACATTTTTTGAAAAAATAGCGCAAGAAACAAGTAGGTATATTATTTTTAAATTTACAGTTTTTTAAAACTATTCGAAAAAAACACAATGGGATATGTGCCTCAAAAAATTGTAAAAATGTTTCAAAATCATTTTCAATTTCCAACGCTTAGTCGACCGGAGATTTTGCGTAAATATAACGAAAATACAAATTATTTTGGATGCTAGCCAAACATTCATAATCGAAAATGGAAAAGACCGATTGAATAAATATTTTTGATTTTTTCATCATAGGAACTGAATATCACCACTGTGTGTATTAGTATTCGTTGTTTTAAAATTTTATTAAACGAATTTTCACTTAATTTTCCACAGCTGAAATATTAATATATTCGCAATATTTGATTCTATGAAAAACGATAAGGGGAAAAAAGTATACTATAAACAGTATACATTTACAATTTTATTAACCTTTGAAACATATTCCTGCTATTATACGCAATATAGAAATGTTGAAATGTATTATGGAAACATTTAAACATGTGTAAGTGGATATTGTATTTCTGAACAGCTATGACGCTGCAGGCTACGTTGATAATCATATTATTATTATAATCAATACGTTATTCACGAATATCGTGTACATCTTCATATTTTTATAAATCAAAATTCAGTTGAGTAAATTCAAAATATATTAATTTTGTAACGAGATCTGTCATTGTTTGCATTATTTAACATTGATATGCCCTCTAGGAAAATAATTCACTAAACTTTCATTTCAACAATTCCACCAAATGTTTCCGGAGAGATTAATCAGTTGTTCTGATAAAAAGATTTTCGTTCCAAAAATCTCTCGAAGAGTTCGCATGTCGAGAAAAACTGTGACTGCCACGAAATATTTCATCGATGCGGAAATAAAAGTTGCTCGTAGAGTCCCCCATGAAAACATCCATCTACAAAATAGTAATAAATCGAATATCTCCATTTAATTTTTGATAGACACCCTTAACTGTCGCGGAGTGTGTCCGATCGCGGCGGGAGTTTGGCTGGAACGGCGCCGAAGTAGACGTTCAACGACCGCATTGAAATTATTCGAGAGCGATTCGAGATTGTCGAGGGAAACGCTCGGTGCTCCGAGCGAAGAGATAAGCTACGAGGACGCGATCGTACGTACACGATATTTCTGAGAAAGGGTGTTGGCCCCTCTCTGCGAGACGCCTTGTTGTAGAATGAAGAGAAAGAGAGGAAGAGGATCGAGAGAGTCGTGAGAGAGAAAGGGCTCGAGTGAGAGAAACGCGCGAAGGGCGAGAGAGAGAGAGAGAGAGAACTATAGCAACAGAAAATCGGAGGATCGCGGCTCGGATACGTAATAACGGAGCGGCGGAGTTAGGCGAGCAGGTATGTCTACGCGTATTCTCGGGACCCGCTATGGATTTAATGGGAATGAATGTCATTATCTCCTTTTGTACGAGCAGCAGCTATACCGGACAGGGGATAAAGAGAGGATATGGGATTTTCGACGGGGATGCAGAGAGGGGGCGAGAGGCGTGGTCGGTTCACACGCGCCGGAGGAGTGTTCGGGACCTGTATCCGCGCTGCTTTTCTCCTCGGCTCCGAAAAGATAAAAAAACAAACGAATAGGAAAAAAAATAGAGGAAAAAAAGAGAAGAACAAGACGAAGAGTTTCGTGATATGAGGGTGGGGGGTTTGCGAGAAAAGGTCTCTCGTCTCTCTCTCTCTCTCTCTCTCCGCCGTTATAATACACACACAATGCCAGCGAGAAGAGCGCACAGAAGTAAAAGAATCCGGGGTCTGGTCCGCTCTGTCTCGCTCGCGCGCTATCTTTTTTCACTCGGATGCTGCGCTCGCATTATACAATCTCCTCTCGAGGGCTCGCGTCGCGGGGAGAAGAGGGGCAGCGGCCGAGTATTCTTTTTGTACCCACAGGTGGATCGAGGCCGGAGCAGCTCCCCTAACCGATCGAACGAGTTGCTCTCGTGAAGCGATCAGCTCCGGAATTTCGGTAAGAAAAAACACGAGGGATAAAATAAAAAAAGCCGGGAGAGGAGAACGAAATATAGTCGGTAGACGCGCGAGTCTAATGACGCGCGGGACACGATTCTCTCGCTCGGGCTGCTGCGCGTACGCGTCCGGATTTTTTATTGAGTGGCCGATCACGCCGAGGAACAACGATGACGAGACGTGTTATTAATTGAATAACTCGCCGGACAGGCCCCGCGGTCCGGCCTCGTTAATCGCACGTTTCCGGTTGCCGAAATTTTATCGAGAGAATAACCGCCGGGCGATGCAAAATGTTTCCTTTTTTCCCCTCTGCTTCGAATCACCGTAATTACGTGACGCGTGTGTAATACGAGACACTTTTGAATGCGACCGCGTGATTATTCTCGTCTCGAGAAGGGAGCAGAACGTATTCTCCGGGAGTCCTCATTGCTGCACAGAGGCGGATCGTCGAGGTGCGCGCGTGAGAGTACACGGCGGGGGCCGCGATACACTCGCCGAGTAACTGAATAACGAGCGCAGAGACTCTCCCTCGATAGAGAGAGAGAGAGAGAGAGAGAGAAAGGAAAAAAAAACAGAAAGAACGTGGAAAGGATATAGGAAACGAAAAATTCACCAGCGTGATTCCGTCTCGCGTTTGAGGGAGAAAGAGATTTTTATTTCTACCGGTTGCACACACGTCGTCTGGATAATTGACGAGGGTTGCTTCGAGCGCATTTTTCCCTTTCTGTATATATCTTTTGCTCTCGCTCCCTCTCTCTCTCTCCGGGTATACTAATACATTATCTCTCGGGCTGCTTCGATAGACTTTTCTACTTTTGCCGAGCTCGCGCGCGTTGTTTCGAGTCTCTCTTTCCCTAACGGTGAGGGAGAGAGGAGGAGAGAGCAAGAAGGAGAGGGTTGCGCGATATTCCCGGGCGTGCAAATGCGGCAAATGCCTCTGCAGACATGTACGCGCGCGTGCGAACTCTCTCCGCGTCTCCTCGCCCGCGTGCACGGGAGATAAATTTCGCGCGAAAGAATATGCCATTGTCGAGTGTCGTCGCGTCGCGAGAGTCAAGACAGAGGGCGATACGGCAGGAGAGAAAGAGAAAAAGACAGAGAGAGAAAGACATAAAGAATAAAAAGAGATACGAGTGTTGCTCGCGATAGACGCGCACGAGATATGTATATTCGAGAAAAGCAGGAGCAGAGGGTGTACACACGGTGCGTGCACGGGGGATGAAAGAGCGATTTTTACCCTCGCGCTTTTTTCGAGGCTGCAGCGAGACGCTTCGTCGCCCGGTTGAATCCCTCGACGTGACGCGCGCGGGGGAGGCGAGACTCGTCGCGATTGTTATTAGACGCGTCTCCCGCGCGCATGTAGCTTTCTACTCTCTGCTACTGTCATTCTTCGCCCCATCCCCCCTCGGACGCTTTTTCTCCCTGTAAATACATGTATAAGAAGGACTGCTGCCTTGTTTCGACGGTGGCAGTTATGTGCACGGGAATTAAGTTTATATCAGATGATACGACGAGAAATAAAGAGAGAGAGAGAGACTCTTGTCGAGTGTGTGTTTCGTTCCGAAAGAGAGCTTTTCTCGTTTCGCCTCTCATCTCGCTTTCTCTCTTCATCGTCGCGCGCGTTCTTCTCATTTTCACTCTCGCTTTCTCTCTCCACCTGCGCTTTTGTGCACCCACGGAATTGAATGTACCCGGAGATGCTATCGCGTGTCCTGAAATTGTGTCGTTATACCTTTTCCTCCATACCGAAGCCGGTCCCTCCTCGCTCTTTTCTCTCTCTCGTATCGCGCATCGTCCGCACCCCCCTGCGCGCGAGAAAGCGTTTACCTCCTCGCATTTTTCTCCATCGAGGTGTGTGCGGACTTTTCCGATAAATGGCACACATCCTCTCGTGAGATAAGAATCGCCCGAGGAGCTCTCCGCTCGCGCGTTTAATCGAAGGAACTGAATCTCCGGGCGATAATCGATGGCCCTCTTTATTGTCCGCTACCATTCTATATATTGTGATGCACATTCCCAATGCGTTTGAGACACCGATCTCGGGACACCAGAAATTGCGTAAAAAACAGCAGTAAATGCCCGTGTACTCCCGAATTTATTTCTAAAAACGGGTGCCAGTCGCCGAAACGACTTCAAGAGTACGGTATTCGTGTCCTTCAAAACCCTACAGGCTAGCTACAGTTATTCTTACGGGTAGAGGGGCGGGATTAGGTTGATCAAATGTGGAAAATTTGCAACAAATTTCAGAGGAGGCAAACGAAAAATAATGACCACACTCCCGGAATATAATTGAGTAGCGCTATTTATTCTTCGCTTACATGGCGGTCTCTCATCGCTCTCTATGCCGGTGGCGATGAAAAGCAATGCGGAATTTTAATTCAAGGTAGAAACGGAAGTGCCCGTCTCCGATGATCCAACGTGTGGACTGAAGATAGGAAAAGCTCACTCCTTGAAGATATCCGTTAAGAGCATCCAGCAACGCATTGACCACCTCTCCCAGGTAATCATCCGTCAGAAGGTCCTGTCGGGATGGTAATTCTTTAGATCGTCTATTGAAACTTTCGGAATGACTCTCCCGTCCTCACCCATTAGGAAACGACGGGAGATAGTTTCTTTTTTACTCGAAATGGTCCCTGGTACCGAGAAGGAATATTCTTGTGAAAAACTCCAAATTCTGTGGCCCGCACGACTCAAGACTATTATTAATAAACTCTGTCCCATAATATCGCTCAAATGGTCCCATATATATATTGCTCGATTTTTTATGACATTCCGTCCGAGGCGGAAGCGAGGATCGCCTCACGCTCCCCGTTCCTTTGTTTGCTCATTACTCGGGGGTGAAAAATATATATACGCAGCGGGGCGAGCGATCGCGTGAGAGGAGACGCGAATCGTTCGAAAAGGGAATTTAGCGAGTCCGTGCGTATATATATATATACGCAGATGCTGCTGCTGCAGAAGAAATAAGCCGCGCGCTCGGTAGCACGGCTGTGCGTGCACGCGGAGACTCTTTTTACGCCGGTGGTGCTTCGTGCGAGTTCCCTTTATGCGCGCACGAGACGCGAGAGAAAATAAGGGGGAACGAGGCTCTCTCGAGAGGCAGATGGACCGGGGACGCTCGTCGTCGTAAACAAGAGACATCAAAGGGCCACGCGAGAGCCACGCAAGGGCAATAAACGCGCGCGCAACGACCCCCTCTCGAAATAATGCAACGGAATCGCCGCGGTGTCAGAATCGGCGTCACTCGGATTACAACGACTTGGCGCGCGTTTCGCGCGATCGTCGAATATCTCCAATTCGGACTAATATGCTCCAGCTATTCCGCGCGTTTATCCGACAATTACAATAATCCGAATCGCGACTCAATATCCGAACGCTCCCTTAATTAGGGACTATATACACTCGCCTTTCCCAATTATCCTTTATATAGTTCGAATAATTAGCAGAGTTCGCGACCTCGCCGTAGAAAGTATATTATGTACTTTGTATATACCCCTGATTGTTTTTTTTTCTTTCCGTTTTCAAGATGAAGATTGCCCGAGTGAAAGATTCCTTCGACGCGGATTCTCGACACAGATTGCGAGTCGAATTTTTAATGAGACCTTCCCCGTTAGCGAACAAATAACATCGACAGAGTTACGAAGACTATACATATAATATTAGATTGGTTGAAAAAATTAATAATTTTTTTGGAGACATCAGACTTTTATAATACTTTCCGGATAATGAAAAAAGATATACTTGTTAACATTTCAGACCCTTTAATAAATGTATTTTGTGGTTTGCTTGAAAGAAATTTAAGACTTTCCATTTAAAACATTGAAAAATAATTTTTTAATTTCATTATAAATTTTGTAGTTCAAAACGACGTAATGCTACATAAATTCTCTATAAATTAATGTACCGCGAGCGCGAGAGAGAGGAAAGACTCGGAGATCGCGATACAAAATACAAGATATTCATAAGTTCGTATCCTGGAAGGGAACTCTCGGATTGGTCAACCAAACTAAAGAAGAACTCAAACGACTCGAACGAAAATAACTAATAAATTAAACGATAAACCTCGCTCAATTAACGAGAGGAGCTCCGCGGAATGAAAACGCGACTCGCAAATTCCCGAAACCCTATTTTTGCTTCACGAGAAATAACGCAACCACGCAAAATATGAAAATAAAACTATAACATGCTTCAGGAAAAATTAAACTAAACCAATACCGCGACATGCATGGCCAATCACGAGAATCCCCCTTTGGTGGAGAAAAATGTTAAGGTACTCAAAGTAATCTCGAGGACTTACCGGTTCCGCAGCGTCGAGGATCCGCGAGAGAAAGGTAGAAAGAAACACCGGACTCCGATGATGACCAGTCCCCCAGGAAGTCGTCCTCCGGTACAGGCAAGTAGGCAGCAACGAGGATAGTCGGAAACTTCCTCGTCGGTAGACAGTCGAAAGAACAATAATCTCGTTGATCTCTTGCCGGATATCCTCTCGAACTCACAAAACCGTCGAAATCCCCCGATTTTCCTAAAATCTGAAATTTGATTGGGTCGCGCACTCGCGCGAGCTGCGCGCGCCCAATTTTACCACTTTTGCCGAAGTTTCTGATTAAAAAATCGACCACCCTTCCCGGTATTTCAAACGCACTGACAACCGTTTATTCTTTCGTAGCAAGGTGCGTTATACCTTTTCGGAGCACATGTAACGTAACGTGTCCGAGTCAGTGACATTATTGTCTTTCACTTGTTCGTTTGAAATGAAGTCTGACAGCACGAGCAAGGTGAATTTACCTCCGATCGCACGTTTGTAACCAATTTTAAAATTTTTTGATTGTCACAACGCCTTTCCCTGATTGGTTGGTCTTGAATATTCTCAATAATTTGTTTTAAGCAACGAGTGCTGTCAAGCGCACTGATATATAGCGGTTGATTTTTGCTATGTAAAAATTCGTCCAGCTCGTGGAAAAATTATTTTTTTTCGAAAGGAAAAAAAATTTACCACTCCTGCCGGCGTTTCAATAAGCCAACCTATAGCGGTTAATTCTTTTGCTATGAAAAAAATTGTCCAGTTCGTCGTTGTTTTTTTTTCGAAACAAAAAATCTACTACCCTTCCCGGTATTTCAAACGCACTGACCGGTCTATTCTTTCATAGCAAGGTGCGTTATACCTTTTCGGAGCAAGGTATAACCTTTACTAACACGGCAAAATCTGTTTTCATTTCCCGTGTCCGAGTCAGTTGACAGATTGTCTTTCACTTGTTCGCTTGAAATGAAGTCTCGAGCAAGGTGGATTCGCCTCCGATCGTTGATTTACACTCACACGTTTGCGTAACCAATTTAAAAATTTTCTGATTATCACGACGCCTTTCCTTGATTGGTTAGTCTTGAATGTTCTTAGAAATTTGTTTTAAGCAACGAGTCTGGGCTTTTAAGTGTAAAGATAAAATCCTGATAAATTCGTAATAAAATAAAAAATCTCTTGGTTAATTTACAGCCAGGGCATTTATGGGAATCTTGATTCATGATTGAACTACAATATTTAGAACGAAATAAAAAATTTTCCATTATTATTCAAATAGAAAAAGTGATAAAGTTTATATTTCTATTGATGAAGGGACATATAAGATTGGACGTATAAGCATATATCTTCTTCATCATCCTAATAGTATACATTAATTAAATACGTGTTCATGAAAAAAATAAAGTAGTCTATATATTTTAGGACCAGTCTTGTATATAATGCACTCTATGTATACCCTTTATTGTTTTATTCTCATTTTGAAGATGAAGATCGTCCGAGTGAATGATCCCCTCGATGCGGATTCTCGACGTTGCGAGTCGAATTTTCAATGAGACGTTCCCCGCGAGCGAACAAATATCATCGGCGGAGTTACGGAGACTCTACACGTGTATACATATATATATATATATATATATATATATATATATATATATATATATATAGTCCGCTCTCGGATAAAAATGCATGCATGCTCGAAGGAGAGAGTCGGGGGTCTGTACATATTTCAGAAGGCGGAATATCGGCGGGCGCGTCGATGTACAGAAATAACGGACGTGAGAGCAAGCGAGAGAGAGAAAGAGAGAGAAAGAGAGGAAGCAGGGTGTGCTGCTGGCTTGGGTGAAAATCATAAATCACGCTCCCATCGTAAATCGCAGCGCGCTCATCTCTCGCATTGACCTGCCGTTACATCCTTCCTATCGTTTCGCGCTTTTGATGTATGCATTCGAGTGCCAGGAGAATCTCCTCGGCCGGCCCGGGCTTCCGGATCGTCGGAGGGAGCGCGCCGCCCGGTTCGACGTTTTTCGCGCGCGCGAACCGGCCAAACTTTTCTCCCGATAAAAGCTACAACGTCTCGCGTGGATCCAGAGTCCCCGCTATCCATCCCCGCGAAGAGCGAGAGAGAGAGAAAGAGAGCTCGCGCGCTATTGCGAAAAAAAGCGAGGGCGACTCCGGAGCTTTTTCTCTCGCGGGCGAGAGCTTGATCCTCCGACGCCGGCAAAACGAAACTCCGGCGAAATGAAATGCCACGGTGCAGCTCCCGATCTCGCTCGTCCCGTTATTTATGCTTCCACTTGCCGCTGTTCCCAGCGACGGGAGCGTCGAGATAAAGCGCGCGAGAGGGCCGCGCGCCGAGACTCGAGACAATAATATCCGCCGCGTGTGTTTCGCGTCCTCTTCCGTATCTTTC
The DNA here is from genome assembly GCA_030522545.1 of Cremastinae sp. A BG-2022a. NCBI lineage: Eukaryota > Metazoa > Arthropoda > Insecta > Hymenoptera > Ichneumonidae > Cremastinae sp. A BG-2022a. Next base: position 26,267 of record JAPYYW010000044.1, on the reverse strand, counting down.
GTTCCGGTCTTCGATCAGGTTCGCTTGTAAACGAAAATATTGCTCGAATTTCAATTTTGAAATCCAAGCGTCATAATACGAAATTATAATCGAGATCGATACTTCGATCTGCTCTGTCAAAAAATATATATTTACTATTCCGAATCGTTCACCTGGCATCGTTACTTTTTTCACTTATATGAAAATTACCCTCTGCTGACCAGCCACTCGTAGTGTGAGACAATCTTGTTTTATGACTGCGGATAAAATTTCTGGAGCACGTTGAAGAGCCATCATGGAAAGAACTCAGTTGCCTAATAAATTTGTGATTATTTATTATTGTATATGAACGAAAATATCGAATCAATGTAAAACCAAATGCAAATGCATTCAATAAAAAAATTTTTTATTGAAACAATTCACTATCACTTTATAGCCAAAGAAAAGTTTGTTAATTAAATTATAAGAAGCGTTCCATCATCGAAGCATAAAAATTATCTTACACACGTTCTTTTTTTTATATATATACTGTGTAATTGGTTCACGTTTGAAAATATTACTCGATTGAAAAATCTATAATTGCAGCAATTCGCTTTCAATGTAGTCAAACAAAAATTGGTTTATTAAATTATAAGAAGAGCAATCTGCGTTCCATCATCGAAGCATAAAAATTATCTTACACCCTCTTCTTTTATATATGCTATGTAATTGATGCACTTTTGAAGATATTACTCAATTGAATAATCTATAATTGCAGCAATTCGCTTCCATTGTAGTCAAACAAAAATTGGTTCATTAAATTATAAGAAAAGCAATCTACGTTCCATCAGCGAACCATAAAAGTGATATCTTACACGCTCTCTTTTTACATGTATAATGGGTGCAACTTTTAAAAGACATATATTACTCGATTGAAAAATCGATAATTGAAACAATTTGCTATCATCATACTCAAACAAAAATTTGTTTATTAAATTATAAAAGAGGCAATCTGTGTTCCATCATCGAGCCATAAAAGTTATAACTCACACGCTCTCCCTATATGCTGTGTAATGGATGCACGCGTTTAAAGATATTATTCGTCCGCTTTTTCCCTCGATCGCTGCAAAAAGATTTTTCCTTGCGCCGGGCGATCGAGTTATGGAAAATTTTCCGAGACGTAAGAGAGCCGGGGCACCGAGTGCAAAAGCGTATTATTGAAAATTTGTTTCCGATGGCAAAAGGCAAAACGACGACGGGCGGGGAACGCCGGAGGAAGACAGAGGGCTCCGAGGACATTTTATCCGTCGCGCGCGCGAAGTGAGCGACTCGCGTACAGAGGGAGAGAGGATGATACATCGGAGAGGAAAAATCAGGCGGGTGAACGAGAGTTCTTCTCGTTTTACGGATTCCAGGAGCTCTCCATTGTCGTTTGATCGAGATATTTTCAATAAAACGCATAACTGGTTTGAAGCAGAGGGTATCGTGTCTCGGTGGCCGCAATCTCCGAAGCACAGAGCGCGCGCGGCAGCTTGCACCGCCTCGCCCGGATCGGTATGGGTGCCCTCTCGCGCGCACCCGACTCTTCTTTCTCTTAGCTATATCAAAGGCCAACGATGAGTTTCGCCTTTGAAATTTCAAGTGGAACGGCGGCCGGGATACCCGACTATCGATCCGATTTGTGTATACACGCACACGAACGTGTGCGCGTCCTTGCACAATGGCCCCCGCGTGGTTCTTCTCTCATCTCATCGCGCTAGCTGCTGTTTCTCAAAGAGCGCTATGAGCTTTCTCTCTATTTTCTCCATTTCTCACCCGCGCGGTGTGCACGCTCTCGCGTCGTGTCAAGCCGATAAATCGATCGGGGAATATCCCGGTCCGAGACGCTGCTGGCTCAAAACTAGCTCCGCGGATACCTATCTCTCGGCCTCTCATCGCCTTATTGAATCCGCTTACACAGCTGCCACGCACAGCGATCGGCGGCCTTCTCCCCGCTATTTATACTCCGCGCGAAACGACTCCGCGGGCGACTCTCGCGATCATCCTTCCCTTCTCGTCCTGATCCTTATACCTGTCAGCCGCGCTTAATTAAGGAAGCATCGAAAACCCACGACCGCAAAGATATCGAACCGCAGCCGCGCGTTTCTCCGCGCCCGCATTTTATTATACATCCAGCGGAAACATATATATGTATATATACAAGAAAACACACGATAAAGATTGTGTACTCCGCGATGAAATCGGCGATCGTTAAAAACGTCGCTTGTCGCTCGCGATTCGATAAAATTCTTCTCGTTCCAAGAGAAAACTTTTTCCTTCGAATATATATATATATAGAAGTATACGTTCGTTGTCACGGATTAGCGGAAAAGGAAACTCGAAGTAGGAAACGAGCGAGAAGGGAGCAATCGCGTCGTTTCAATTTGTTTCTCGCGTGGCGAGCGCACGGGGTTTTGAAGCTCGATCGGGAATCGGTTTCGCAAGGGGTGGCAGAGAAGAGAAGGGAGGGGTGGAGGAGAGAGGGAAGAGATGGGGGTTTGTGTACACACGCGACGGATTCGTGCTCCTGATTCCTCTGGTGCTATCAATCGGGGCTCTCGTGCGAGAGGTGTGTCGCAAAGTCCGCGGTTGGCTCGATCGCGCGCGTATATACGCCCGAATAGCGCTGTAACGAGATTAGTACACGAGCGGGAGCTCTCGTTTTCGGTCTCGTTCCCACCGACCGCAATCCACTCTCTGTATAACTCTGGCCATGCGGAGAGAAAGAGCAGCCAGCGGCGGCGGCAGCGGCATCAGCAGAGAGAGAGAGAGAGAGAACAAGCGGAACCGACAACGTGTAATTCCCGCGAGCCGGATTCGTCCCACCTTCGCGGATCCACTCGCTCGTCGTGTTTTCCAACTCCGCTTCTCCGACCTCAAAACCAGCCGAATTTTCACCCCCCCTCGCTTCGTTCTTCTTCGTTCGAAAGCGCGAAAACGTCAAAGAGCGACGATCACCGGAATTAGCGCGATTTCCAATCGTTCGCCAGACACATCCATTGTTTTTCCGGCAAAAAACCACAAATGGAATGACGGGCAAGTCATCGCGAGAACTACAGAATAGTCGAGGGAGAATTTATTGGACGCATTTTCGCGACTCCTTATATTCATAATACAAGAATGCACTTTTTCGAGTAAAGGATATAAAGATTCTTTGATCGAGTTGCAAAAAATATTATGTAATACACTAAACATTTTTTTAAAATTTTGATATTATTACTGTAAAATTGGTAAATACTTGCATTTTGAAAATAAAACCACAGAATCGTGTATTCTCGCGTTAATTCAGCCTTGAAAATCAGATTTTCAGTCATCAATGCCTTTGTTAAAAATTCGGAACGACCATTGTGTTTCTTTTTGTGCGATTTTTTTTGTTGAGAACTCTTTCAATCGTTTGAGCCTAGGAAAATACGTTCCTCTTTTGATTGACATATTTTTGATAGGCAATTCTTAAATACGTTTTTAAAAATATCCAAAGGGTTTTCTCACTTTATATAACTATAAGACCCGGTCCTTTAAACTATATATAATTTATAATAAGTCAGAAATGGAGTCAAAGCCTTTGGGTCACTGTACAGATTTTTCAATGACTTTCCAAAGTTGGTCAGTCAGTTGCAACCCCGTGGGAATCACCATTGCCAGAATTATCATCAAGAATGTAAGAAGTGAACGCTCGGTTGTGTAAATAAATTATAAATAATTCGGTAAGCTGCTATAGCTTCAAACTTCCATCTCAATTTTCTGTCTAATATTCGAGCTGTCCAAAAACTCATTTTTTATTTTATTTTCAAATAATATTTATAGTATATAAATGTACTGAAACATTTGAATATGGATCAGATGTCTTAATGGGTAAACTGTAAAATCGACTTCATATCTCTGTAACGTTGAACGAGTTTGTTCCAATAACTGAATAAAAAATTCGATCCTTTATAAGAGAAAGATAATTCATGCATTTACATTGGAAAAAATCCCATATTTAAAATAAAATATAATGTATATCGTTCAACTTTTAGAATATGTTATTTAACTATTCTGGAACCTTATTATAAAAACGTAGACCTAATTATGGTAAATCTGAAAAGCCAATAAGCAATTATGTTTATTTTTTGGAAGAAATCAAATACATTAACGACCCTATACATCACAGAGGTGACGAATTTCGCATAGATTTGTGGCCGGAGCCGAAACGCACAGTCTCCGCGAAATTTATGCGCTCGCCGCATATTTCGTCGTTGTATATGCAGGAGTATAGGAAAACGCGTATCGGCTCTTTAGCGAGGACAAAGCCACTCGAGAGGGCATTGCGAGAGTAAAATTGTGCGCGGTTCCAGTTAATAGAATTCAGAAGAGTCGCCCAGACTGCTCGTTCCACTTTCCCGCTCATCCCCGAGCGCGCCGCGACGTTCTTGGCGAAACACACGCAGAGCGAGACACACGCCGCGTTAGTCTCTCTCGAGCGCCTACGAAATAAATTATGTTCTCTCGCGGAGAGAGGAAGCCATTTCCCTTGTAAAAGGTCACTGTACCAGAGGGGATGGAGTGCCGTAAGACAGGATAAAATTCTGAGAGGAAAAGCTCTGTATATTTTAACGGGGCGCGCGCGTGTGCGAGCTCTCTCTCTCTCTCTCTCTCTCTCTCGTGTTCCACATGCACATTCGCAGAGCTTGTCCGGGAACGTCCAACGCGCGGTCGGGATACCTCGCGACTCCCGCGAAACGCGAGGACCCCGCCGGGCTGACTTATTACAAGAATAATGGTTTCCTCCGACCATTTGATACTTCGCGAGTTCGCGATATATACGGCGAAAAAAAGCTCTTCGTCTTACCAATACACGTGTACGTACGTGCTCCCGACGACCGACGAGATTCTCCTGCTTCGCTGCGGCGAAATTTTTTGCGCGATCGAGACACGCTCGCGAGTCATCCCCTCATCGCTCTCGCGTAATGAGTCGATGAGCCGGTTGACATTTGGCCGCTCTTTTATACACGGCGTCGCATTTGCCGCGTCACGTTTTACGAATTCGCTTGTTGTTTTTTTCTTTTTTCTTTGTTTTTTTGCGACGATGGAAAAAGAGCGATTTTCGCGGGGTTGATCGCCTGCAGGGGTTGAAGCGCGGAAACGAGGGTCGCTAAATTTTTCGATGGAGCACAAGTGTATATGTGTATATAGTATATACAATATATATATATATATATATTTTCGCGCGTCGACGGGTCGCGCTCTCCATTGTGGCCCGAGCGGCGCGAATTTCACAATCGCGACTCCCGCGCTCGGTCGCCGCACTCAGCAACTTTGTTGAATTTCACGCCGTTTGAGTAAATGGGGGAGCAGATCAAATAGTCGGATATTTAGCGGGCGAACGGGCGAATAACCACTGTTACCGGGGGCCGAGTGAGACGGAGCGAGTCCAGTTTGGCTTTTGCCCATCCGGCCGTCCGTCAACGCGCGCGCCTCATAATTACGGGCCCTTCGCGCTCAAACGCCATTGTAACCAATCTACAATCAACACATCAGCAAATAATAGTGACACGATTGATTCGTCTCTCTCTCTCTCTCTCTCTCTCCGAGGCTCTCTCTTCTTCGCAGCTCTCGGACCTGGCATGTCGGCGTCCCGCTATATTTTCCATGCAGATCAAGTGTGCGAAACGCCCGGTCGATCTCTCTCGCCTCTCGATCTCGCCCCCCGGGCGCGCGCCTGCGATATCGCACCGAAAACGAACGTTTGGAAGAAATAAAGAGAGACGAAGGATGAAACAAAAGGAGGTCTCACGTGAGTCACGTAGCCGGCGAGGAGAAGTCTCTTTGTCCTCAGGTTCTCACAATGTCACGACTCAATGACAGATGGCCCGTGAGAGAGAGAGAGGAAAACAAAAATGTTGATAAAAATGCGCACGCGGAGTTGAAAGAGGTCGGGGTGGGAATAAGGGCGCGAGCGGCGAGAGAGAGAGAGAGCCAGAAAAATAGGCTAGAGGGGGTGGGAGTGAGGGGACACGAGACAGACGTTGATCGAGTTGGCAAAAGGGAGAGAGAGAGAGAGAGAGTCGTCGGGCAAAATACGCGGATAGAATATAACCAAAAGCGTCCTGTGAAAATGTGTGAAACGCGCTTTAAAAAGTCCGCCTAGTTTCGCACATCTGCCCGGTGGATGAGTAATCTGCATCGCTGTTATGTACACACCTACCGGGCTTTGTGCCGAGCTAACCGTAAAAATTGTTTCCTCTGGAGGCCTCGAAACACGCGCTGGCTATGGGTTTGCGCCGCGCTCGTCCTGCCGTTGTTCAAATTAAAAGGAAAATGTTTTTTTTTTGCATTCATCAGCGCGACGCGTTAATTGCCCTTCTCCCCCGCCCCCGCGTCCCGCCGCCCTCGCATTTCTCCGCGCATTTTTTCTTCCGCCGGCGTGTTTTTCAGAATATCATTCCGGAGGGTTGGACTCGCCGGGAAAATTGGGTCCGCAGCCTCCCGGAAACTTGGACACTCCGAGCGTAAACGCGCGGAGACAGCGCGTCCGAACGCTCGGAAAAAATGAAACTGTGAGGCGAGTAGTCGCGGTTTTTCGCGAGGGATATGCGCGCGGAGAGCTCATCGTTCCGAGTTTTCCAGCTCGGGACGCGATAACGCGAGCTAGCGGTTTTTTCAAGCGTCTCGCGTCGTCCGTACAAAGGAGCGAGGTCAACGAGCGAGAAGCCGGCGGGGCAGCAGCAGGGATCGATGAATAACGCGGAGATTCTCTCGACGATCCGTCATTATGCTCGAGAGATGTTTGACGAACAATGAGAGCCGAAGGCCGCCTCGATATCGATTGGCCGATGAGCCTCCTGCTGACACCCGCCGTTCGCATAATAGCCTCTGTGTGCAGTCCGGATTCCGCCAACGGTGCGGGCTCGTGATCGAGAATCGAGCTTCCATGTACCGCGCCGATATGCACGCCCGCTCGCGTTCGCTCATACATTCCGGCTCATCCGCGCGCCTCGTCCTTTGGCTCGACGCATCGTGGAAACGCATCCACGACGATCGCCTCCGCTCGGCGATTCCCCGTTACAACCTCGCTTCGTTAGCACCGTTAAGCTGCATCGTTTTGAGCAACGTTGTTTCGCTATTCAAAAGATTTCTGAAAGCCGAGAGTTAAAGTCGATGTGCATTCATCGCCGATTAATATTCCTACCGGAAACGTACAAGGTAACGACGAAAAACATTAAAAAATAGCCTTCAGATTATTTTTCAAAATGTTTCACTTCAAATTTGAGGGAACTTTATTTTCATTTTTTAATCTCATTTTTCTAAGATTCAAGTGAATGATCGTGAAATGTTTTTCAAGGTTAGATGAAAATGATGGAAGTGTAAGACCGATTATGATGGATGGCCTGCAAAAAACTTATACTTTATCATTGTTTAAAAAATTGAAAAAATATATCTGATGGTGGAGAGAAATATAAATTTCCAAATACCGAAATTTATATAATATTCCAAATATAAATATAATATTAACTAAAAATACTTTTTTTTTTAATTTCAAAATAAAATGAGATTTGTTAGCACTATCAAAATTTTGATTCAAAATTAAGTAAATAATTGTAAATTCATTTTTTAACAAATATATAATCATTTCTAACGTATTAAATTCATGAGTAATTATTTAATTATAAAGTATTTTGAGGAAAGGAAATTGAAAAATAATATCGTTTTTATGACTTATTGAAAGTTGCTGAAAAAGTAACAGAATATTTTTTCATAATAAACTCATCAATTACACGATGAAGTATAAATTTTATTTTTTTTTTTCGTATTCAATGTACTCTATCGAACTTCAATTTTTTGATGGCGTCATCTGGATAATCTCATTGTGAAGTTATGATAATTGAAGTTCCTCGCAGGAGTTTCCATACAAGACAGACCGTGAATTTCAAAATAGCTCGTCTTTAAAATTTTTCATTAAAAAATACAATTTCCATACAATTTTGAAAAAAGATCAATCGAGTATCCATTCACGAAAAAAAATGAAATTTATATTGATTGACCAAATTTCAAGTTTACCATAGAAATAGAATCTTTAAAGTCGTTTAATATGCAAGTACCTTCTTAAACCAGTTTCACTTCTAAAAGTAAAACGCGTAAAGTTTGCACTATTATTTTTTTGAGGTATTTCGAATGAAAGCAAGCTCTTCCGGCTGGAGGGAATGGTCTAAGGTCAAAGGTGCGATGGGCGATCGGTGATCGGGGCTTATGGGTACGTCTCGATCGTTTCTCTCGGGGAAGCGACCGGAGCGATTCGGAGGAGGCGAAGCCGGGATGGATAGTGAGCAGCCATGCGGAAACTCATGGTACGGATGGCCGTACGTGCTCGTGTATACGTATACATACCTATATAGGACACAGCAGCAGAGCTGGGCCGTATAGAGTCGGAGGAGCGGAGAAGTTGGAGCGGTGGCGAACTCTCCGCGCCTAGTTCTGTGCCGGTACGTTGGCTTACATTAGAAACTAATATCGGAGCATGTGCCCGTGGCTGATTGAACAATCGGGATGACCTGCATAGTAATTGGCTGCGCGCGGGCGTTTTCCTCCGCACACGCCGAAGAGCGCACACACGCCGAGGATCGAGAGACGTTCGCGCGCGCGCTACGGGTTCTCGCTCTCTTTTACCCTTACGGAGCAGTTGAGAAAATTGGATTGTCCAAGTGTTGCGAGGAGCTTTCAAGGTGAAATTGAATCCGACATATTATACAGACGAAACGAGCCGCAATATACTCCGGTGCATATAACTTTTCCCCGAATTCTCCCTATATATTCTCCCCTCCTCCTCCTGGCTTCCTCGCCTCACCTCATCGCCTGATCCGATAAATTCTCACCCGTTGTCCGATATATCCGGTCCTGATAAATAATCCCAAAGAAATCGTGAAATTTCATTTCAAGTTGGTAGATTGAGCGGTAAACGACGGACAGAGGCGTCTCGTCCCGGCGATTCCGCCTCGCCGGGATAAAGATAATAATAATAACGATAATAATAATAGTAACAAGAACAATCGTAGATACAGCATCGCCGATACGTCTTGTCTGCGAGAATTTTCGGTCGCGAGTGCGAGCGTGACAGAGCGAGGCGACGGGGGGTTAATATTCTTGGGAAGACACACGGGTATAGTAAGGGGTCGTCGTCGGGGAAAGAGCAAGATCGTCGTCGTCGTCGTCGTCGTCGTCGTTGTCGAGAGACGAGAGATCGAGAAAGCGAGAGAGAGAAGCGCGCCTCCCGCCGGGTGGAAGTGATATCCTCACGTATTTACTACAAAAGATGAATCGTTGTTCTTAGCCGGGGATTCGGTCTCTGGTCCGTGTAAGGAATTTACGACTCTCGAGCGAGAAAGCTTACGTACGAGGTCCGGCGTTTGTCGTAGTGCGCGACACGTCGGGGGCGCGGGCGCGCGCGCGCGCGGCCGGCGGTGAGCCCGGAACGTGAAAATCCTCCGAGCGGAGCTTACACACGGGGATCCCCCCGGCGGTGAACACAAGTGGCTACATAAACACGTACAGCGATATGGGCGCCTCGTGTATACCACTCCACCTATGTCAGAGACACTCTTTGTTACTTTTATTTACCGTTGTAAAAGGAGCAAAAATAAATGGGGAAAAATAATAACAAACGAGTGACTCCATTAAATTGTACGGCGCGCGGTGTGTATACGCGGGACGCGACGGGTTTGTAGCGAAAGGAGAGATATTATATACGGCCGCCGGGCGGCGATCCTCGTGAAGCCGTAAAAAGTCTGGCTCCTGTTAACAATTCCCACCCATTATCACAGCGGACTTCTGCGGTTTATAGATTTTTTTTTCTCCGTGTACGAGCTTTTAGTGAAATGAAAAAGCTTTTATTTTTGTTTTATCATCATCCAGGATTTTGACAAGGTTATGCGTCACGGGCCGTGGACACTCCGGGCTCGCCTAATTGGGGCTCAATCGACGCCACTCGATCCGAATCGTTGGGTGACCGCGCGATGCTTTTCATCATTTTTCCCTTTTTTTTTATTTCTCTTTTTTTTTTCTCCCTAGTGGCAGCAGGGACGGGGGAATCATTGATTGGGAAACGGGAGAGAAATACCGCCGCGAAACGAGTTCGTTTCGCTTCGTGAAAGAGAGAAAGGAAGAGAGACGAAGGGCGAGGAGGGCCGATGAGAGACGCGCCGCGAGCGCGGAATCTCCCCGCAAATAGAGCCAACCGGTTGATTATCGCTCCAACATCCTACCATTAGTCGCCGCGCTGCACACGCACGCGTTTATTTCGCGGTGTGCGTACGCGCTCGCCAAACGAGCGAGAGATTTCAGAGGGGATCTCGTGCACGTCGGCTCGTCGATGCTCTCGTTTCTCTCTCGCTCGCTCACTATAGAGTTTCGTGCGTTGTCATGCGGGTCTGTAATAACACACGCGACCGCTCGACAACCCCCACCGACGGGGCGGATCTTTTGAGCGATGCGTTTCTCGTTCGCGTTTACGCACACGCTATTTTTCCCCCCGTCGCGTCTTCCCCGGCCGTTTCACGGCGCGGTTCCCAGGCGCTCGTCTCAAATCATCCTTGTTTATCGTGGCGACGCCGTGCTCAGCTGCGATCCTTGTAATTGACACTTGTAATCAGATTGCCTGAAACGAGACGATCGTAAATAAATAACGCGGGCCCCGTTACCGCACGCCGTCCGAGACGGAGAAAAAGGAGAAAAGGTGCGAGAGAGACGGAGAACCCGGATTTCTACCTGATGGCAATAATCACCTTTTTCTCTCTCTCTTTGTTTTGGCTCAGGTATACCATATAGCGATTTTACGCTCTCGGAATTTTTCTCCGCAGACGTTGTTGCGACCGAAACAGCACACATATACGCACATATCCGAGAGAATGGAGTGGCGATTATTCAGGAGGGAATAAGGGAGATGGAGGAGAGCGAGAGGAAATTGGTTGGACGCTCGGTGGCAACTCGATTATATTGCAGTGATGCGGTAGCCACTTCCAACACGTTCCGTTTCCATCGACACACGCTCCCGTTGCTAGAGACGCCGTCGATAATAAATTGTCATCGAACAGAGGCATCGTCTTAGCTCATCCCCCTCTCTCTCTCTCTCTCTTTCTCTCCAGCGCGGAGCAGCTCTTTATCTCCGTCTGGAGCGCGCGGAAGAGGCGCCTCTCGACACTCGACTCCATCTCCGCTGAAATATCCGAACGATTCGGAGCATCTCGCTTTTTCACTTCTCTCTCCGTCTCGGTCCCTCCCTTTCTCTTACTACTCCCCCTTCTCTCTCTCTCTCCCGCCGCGTTCGGCAGCTGTACACGAACCTCTCGACAGGCCGTCCCCACCCTCGAGGTCTCTATCTCCCCGAATAATACATCTCCGGCTCTCGCTCGCTCTACGCCGTGGGGAAGCGAAGTGCATTAATGGAATTGAGTATATATCAATCCAAACAAATCATTCGCGCCCACCAATGCAGGAGCGCCCGGAGTCTCGTACACTCTCGCGCTCGCTCCAGGGCCGCCCGCGTCAGACGCGCGTTCTCGTCGTGCGCACACATACACTCGCATTTTATAAACATATATATATATATATATATAGGTGTGTGTATTTATCGAAAAAGCTCGGCCCTAGATCGGCCGCGAGCGGACCGACTTCGACTCGGGGTCGCAGTGTGTGTGTGGCGTAAGCGCGATCGCAAGTTTTACGATTACGCGAGAAAATAAATCGCTCCCTTCAACGGAATCGATGTGCACACGCAGCAGCGCGAGCGGCCTCTGTTTACAAGCTCTCTCGCTGTCCACACGCCCGCCCCCGACCATCCCCCGCCTTTCCTCCGAGACAGAGAGTTTTTAGGGCACGTACACGTGTCGCACGTGCGCCCGTTTACGATGAAAAGTATAAGGGGAGGCAGGCACCGAAACCCGGCCGTTCCTCTCCCTCGCGCCCTCCGCGCGGGGTGGTGCATATATCGTTAGAGAATCGACGCCCGCCGCTCGCGCTCTGGCCATCGACTCGACGAGGAGTTTTCCCCAAGAAGAGGCGGGCGAATCCCCGTCGCGGACGGCGCGTACGTGCGTGCGGCAATTTCGCGGCTGAGGTACTGCGGAGCAAAGTACGTCGGAGACCGAATTCGGGCCCTGGACTATCGTTATTTCGGATACTCGCGAAACTCGAAGCGCTGCCTCAGCTCATCCGGGGAAAAACGTGGGCACGGTGCACTGCACGTGCCGTGGAGCTGCGACGTCGAGAAATCTCTCGCTCTACCTCGAATGAATATCAAGCTCTAACGATTATGAATTTGATGATCGCTAATTTGCAAGTAACTCGGATACGATGTATCGAGGCGTACCGAGCCGGCTATCGGAATATTCAATTCGGGAATGATGTAACGCGACTCCGCGATTGATGACTCGGATCGGATGAATGGTTTCTGTTATTGTATACTGGAGGAGAGAGAAAGAGGGGATGCGGAGCGAGAGAACGCGAGATGGGCGAAATAGAATGAAGCCCGTCGCGGTTATTCGAGCATCCGTAAAGTATACGCATCTCTCGATGGCACACGCACGTATAATATACGTCTGGTTTATTGCATACGCTCGGTATAGGTAGCGACGAGTGGATTTCGCTTAGCTCGGAACACGCTGCTATAATAACAGAAATTCCGTATACCGATGCGGAACTTCATGATTATGGATGAGTCAGTGAAACCTTTTTGTTTTCATGAAAATGTGATTATGGCCGCGCGAATTGTATCGTCTCGAATATCCGAGAGCGCGGATTTCCGATGGAGAAGCGGGGCCGCTGCACGGGCTCTGCTCGAAGGGATGAACTCTCGCTGGGCTCGTCGAGGACGCCCGTGCAACTGAGGCGCAGCTCTCGGTGCACCAACAGCCCCGAATATTCATTCGGAAGCTCGACAATCGTTACGCGCACCCCTCGCAACATCCGCAATCGTTGCTCCAATCGCTATGTATACGCGCCCTATTGCCATCGCCCCGCTGCACCGAGAGAAATTGCCGAAGCCACCCGGCGCGGCCCCGGCCACCCCCGCCCGCCCGCCGAGCCACTATCGCTTAAATCAGATTAATAATCGAATATTTAATGTAATTACAACCATATCAGAGTTAGAAATATTTGATTACTTTTAACGTGGGCAAACGCGATATACACACCGAAAATTGTTGGATATTGCTTTTCGCAGCGACGATTTCGTTTGTCGTTCGAATCAGCGTCATTCCGTTATGTCACGAGATAATTATTATTTACAGCGTATTTAATAACGTTCAATGAAAATTTAACGAGTACTCGTGTAGAAACCTTTTTTGGCCGAATACGAGAGCGAGAGAGAGAGAAACAATGACTCGACGTTATGCCCTTGCGATGAAGCCTTAGCTAAAATTTTACAATAAAATTAGCATTAAACGTGTACTCACAATTAAAAATTAATGTATATAGTATATGTCAATAAAGCTATAGCTGTATGAAATAATAAATGATGAAAGAGAGACAGATTGATATAAATACTGATATTTTAATGTACATAAGAGATATTTACTCTTGCGTACGATAATTAAAATAATTATTACAAGTGTAAAACTCTGTATCAAATATGTATATTAGACTTTTGAGGGTTGTTTGAAATTTTGTAGAAATTGTTATCAAAAATTTTGATGGACTTCACAAAATAATTTTTACTTTATAAACTAGCTGACCCGGTGAACTTCGTATCACCTACACAATAATTTTTCATCTTATTACACTGAGAGAAATCACGATAGTGGATTTTATCATAAAGTAATAACTATGCTGATTATTTTATAACTATACTAGCAGGCTTTGCGCCCTCACGGTTATAGAAAAACTGATCCAAAATACAGTTTTTTGCTCATTCTGTATGAATTCTTCAATTTCGCCCCGAATAAGTAACATTTTCGTTATCTACGAAAATTCCGATGACAACTTGAATATTTTTGAAAAAATGGAAAATACCTTCAAAAATTCGAAAAAATTTTCGAATTTTTTTATTTCAATTATCATAAAATAAAGTATATTTAGGATAGAATCTAAAGAGAATATAATTAGTTCTATAATAATCAGTATAGTCACTTTTGTATATCCGAGCGTACATATGTTTTCTGCGATTTTCTGTAAGCCCTGTGAGTTCGTCTGCCCTTGAGTAAATACGGAGAGCGCCAGTTTAAATGTAGACAGAGCAAGAGAGAGAAAGATGAGAAGAGAAAGCGAGAAGCGATTTCGTTGGCACGTCGAAGCCGGAACTCGCTGCTCTTCGGAAAGAAAAAGAGCGGCGTCGCGGGAAAACGTGTGGAGGAAATTCGGAAAATGATGGAGACTACTCGAGTAGGCGCTAATGCACGCGGAGAGAGGCGATTATTGGCTAGGTACACGAAGGTGCTGGGCCTGTCAAAGCGAAGATAAATGATTAGCGTAAACCCGAATTTGGCCCGATATCAAGAGCCTCGTGTCACCGTGAGAAGAGATGCGAGAATGTAGATAAGAGGGCGAGCAGGGCGCGCGAACCGCAGATTCAGAGTGCTAGCGGCGCTATACGTTACCCAACACGTAGCTGTACGTTAATATACGCCGCTATACGTTACGCCGAGGGCCGACTATGTGTCCGCGTATGTATACAGACATATACGAAAACGATTTCAATGGCTCGGAGTGTGGCCAGCTTGGAGAGAAGAGAGAAGAGAGAGAGAGAGATGAGCGGGAATTTCTCTCGCTCGGAGCCGCGTGTGCACGCCACTCGAGCTCGCCCGTGGAAAGCTCCGCAGCGAAACTTTTCCACTGGAGAATATCCTTGTGGATGTAACGCGCCGCGAGAGAAAACCGCCGGGAGATGGCTATGGATAACCGAAGAGGCATTTCTAATTCATCCTCGGCGCGGCGCTGCGTACTTAACCCGGCTCCGTCTTTTTCTTCCGCTTTTGGCAAAAAGCGCGCACTTTCGCGAAATAACCAGAGAGGGGAGATGAGAATGATGACCGAGAACTGGAGGAGATATATATATATATAAAGAAGGGGTGCTTCGCGGGGAAGGAAAAAAGGGCTCGAGCGCATCAGAGGGCCATCCCTCGATCGCGGGATGTGCAAGGACGCACAAATAACGCGCGTCCTCATTATTTGAATGTCAGTTCCGCGGGGTGTTTGTGTGTACAGAGACTCGCGCGAGTAACTGGAAATTTCGTTTACGTGTGTTCGGTCGTGGGACGCGGATATTCGAGGTACGAGCGGCGTTTTTGCAAGACCAATATTTGCCCCGAGCGCGGGCGCTTTCGGCTCTCGCCGCGGCGCCGAATAATAATCTGCATAGCGTTGCGTGTATGTACAGCCGAGAGCTTGTGTACATGCGCCGGGGCACATAGTACGCGGAGATGGGGCGCGGATAGCGCCATCACATGGAAACTAAGCCGATGTACCTTTTTGTTCGGGCAACAGTTTCAATGATGTCTTCGTACACAGGATGGATATGGGCGAGCTCTTCCGCTTCTCTCTCCTCCGCGTTTCTCTCTCGGTACTTCCATTGTAGCCGTATATATAGATATATATATGCATCTATATAAAAGAGAGGTGTATACTTGAAGAAGTATGCATAGGATTAAAATCGGTAGAGGCTTCGGGGAAAACTCTCGGCGCCTCGAGCCGTGCGCGAAAAGTTTGCCCATGCTATTTTCAATGATGGAAAGTGAAAACGTATAGTATATATATGGGGGCTTCCGCCAAGGAGGTACGCGATTGTTTCATTGCGTTCGGCAATTTTCTTCGTCGGCTACGTCGGTCGCCCTCATCGCGGTGCAGCGCGGCTCTCGAACTGCGACTCCGGGTCACGTAATTGAACGGGAAGAGTACCGGAAGTGCGATAAAACGGTCCGGGTAACGCGCGCGGCAGTGGCCGTACAGCGGAGAGCACCACCCGCCGCTGGAGCGAGAACCCGAGTTAGCGCAAAGGAGAGACGTCTCGCCGTTAATCCTCTCTTATCTCGAACTTGCCGTATGCTCTCTACCACCGTATTGATCGCCCTCTCCTTCTCTCTCGGCCTTCCTTTCTCTCCCTTTCCTGCTTCTCCCTTTCTCCGAATGCGCTATCGCTCACTCGAAGAAAAGCACTTATTTTACGATAGAGCACTCCTCTGTGTACGTATAACCGATGCTGAAAGAGTTTTCCCGTGCAGCCAGATGATTCTTATGCTTCATTCACCGACATCCCTTTCCTGTTTTTCTCTCGCCAGAACGAAACTTTTTACTCTCTCCCTCTCCACTTTATCTCCAGATGCTTATTTTTTTCCAAAATTTTATTCATTCTTCCATATATCAAGAATATTTTTTATTTTCGGAAATTTCGTAGTATCCCGTGATTGCGCCCGGCGGATCGATGGCTCGTAATTTTCTCATGGGACTCTCTCCTCCGGGACGTCCTCCGCTTCTTTCGCTCGCTGATTCGGTGAATAAATTTTCTCCCAAAGAGCAGAGGAGCTCTGCTGTCTCGTGAAAGATATTCGCCCGTCATCCTTCGTGGATTTTTATCACGTCGGGATCTCGGATCTCGTCCTCTCATCGAATCTCTCGCGTCGATCGGGATCTCCGTTATATGATCGGAGAAATAAGGGGGGGAGGGTCGAGATTTTTCCAAGATAACATTCAAATCGTGTGCGCCGGCGAATATTTCTTTTCCTTAATTATATTTACATCTCTCGCGAACAAGCACACGAAACGGCGGAGTCGTCTGACAGGTGTAAAGTAATTACGAAGGCGCCTCCCGGAGATCGCGGAGAGCGACGAAGAAACAAGAAAAAAATACAAGGAAAGAGGGAGCGAGCGTATTCGCGGGCCGGCGCTCGCGCTTTTTATATATAGCAACAATAATCGAAAAAATGGTACACACGCGGTGTGTGTTTTTTGCGGATAATTAACTCATTAAAATACTTTCGGAATGGTCTCAGCGGCGTCGGGAGAGCGAGAAGCGAGGTATGAAGAAGGGAGGGTAAGTATCGATAAAACACGAGGCAGAATCGTCGTGAGAGAGACTTGGTGGAATAATATTTATGTTGATGATGCCGGGCGCGTTTGGGATAACGATCTTGCACACGATCGGGCAAGGCTCGATAATTCTTCGTCCCCCGGCGGCGGCGGCGGCGGCGCGCCCGGGTCGTCTCTTTGCCCTCCGACCTCTCCCTCCGCGCGCCCGCACCGTGAAATATCATCCTCGTTAAATTTGGGGAAAATAGTCCCGTGACATTAGTAGCCGATACGCCCATAATCGGGCAGAAATGAAGATGCTCGAGCGCCGGCTTAATTTGTTGCGAGAGAATATTACAAATAATCGGGCAATTCCGAGACCGGAGCTGTTGCCACATGGAATTTATGGAGCTCTTCTCTCTCCGAAATGCGAGACAGAGGAAAGGAGCGCGAGGACCCGAGCAGGCGCGACTTTATTCTCCATCAACGTACATATATATAACCCCCCCCCCCTGTTTCATATATATACACATAATCGTCCCGAGAAAAATAAGACACAGGGGAGAGAACAATAAAATAATCTTCTCCGTTTGGCTCCAATTAAATCGAGTCCCGCGCTTTCGCGAGACCTCTGCGAGCAGAGGAAAAAGGAAAACAGCGAGATATCTGTTGACTGCGGCAGAAGCATCGGAGCGGAGATCCCTGGCCAAGGGGGTTTTCGTGTAAGATGCCCGAGATAGCATCAGCAGAGCAGAGAAGGAGAGCGAGAGACGCGTTTCATTGACTCGCATGAGGAAAAAGGAGTTGGCCGGGAAGATAGAAAGAGAAAGAGAGAGAGAGAGGGCAGAAAGATAGCCGGAGGGTTTGTAGCGCGATGGAAAGAAGCGAACGAGCCCGGTCTGTATACAGAAGAGAGCGAGAGGAGCAGGAAGCAGCAGGTAATAGTGATCGGTGCGGTCGTAGCTTTAACGTGTCTCTTTCGCGTACAGCCGAAACGTTTCCTTGTACAAATTCCCTCTCGAGTCGTACCGAGACTCGTCCTTTGCTCTCCGACGTTTTACTTCTTCGAATGTTCGCGTATAGCATATACGAATAAATATATAGAGAGCATCAGCCGAGGAAAGGTAGCCTTCTGCTTCTCCGTTGATCCCTCTCTCTCTCTCGCTCGCTCGCACTCTAGATTTGAGACGTCATGTCGAACATCTTATCGGATTCTTCAAAGAGGAGGACCGAGGTCGTCCCGCTCCCATCCCACCTCGCCCTTTTTCCAGCGTTCCTCGCTCTTTCACCGGGAATCCGAAGATCGGAGCCGGTGAACGAGAGAGAGTTTGTAAGAGCACACGGAGATGGCCATCCTCCCGGTATTCCCCCTTTTTCTCCAAAGAGGGTAATTTCAACGATATTGCGTCTCTACCTTATCTCGGACTAAGAGAAACCTCGATTCTGTCAACTTTTCCATTCGGCCGATGGATCGCTCCGTATGCCCGTGATTACTCAATAAATTTAACAGTATTATATACGTGTCTTTGTCGAGAGAAAAAGCAGAGAGAAAATGCCGAGAGAGAGAGAGGGTGAGGCACGCGATCAGGGCGGAGGGGGAAGCAGGAAGCCCTCGATCCAGTCGAGAAGAGCCGGGACCTCGGTGCCATCGCCGGATTATTAATCCTTAGCCCTGTTTAATCCAGGATTAGCCCGCTTGCACACAAAGCTCCAACCGGTAGTAAAGCTACACGGAAGCTCGACGCTCCTTTCTTCCTCCTTATTCCCGCGCCGTCGTATATACTTTTTTACTCCCTGCTCGGACGCCCAAGCCCACCTTCAACTTTATCCGATTTTCCCCGTATATATTCCACCCGATTCCGGATATTCGCCCTCGTTTTTCTTTTTCATCCCGGCGCGGCCGCCCCGCTGCACACGGGACGACGAAATTCCCTTGCTTACACCTTCCGCAGTCAATTCCCCCGAATTACTCGTATACTCTCGCCGCCACGGGGGTCCGACTTCATCTCGGAGAGTGAAAAAAAAAGAGAAGCTCGCTATTCTCGTTCGCTGCGAAACAAGCGAGCCCGACAGTCGATGACTTCGCGAGACACCCCTTCGGTACGGTTCAAACGAATATGGATGCAATGCTTCAGGCGCACGGCGCTAAACACGTTCTCCGAGTTCCGGAAGGCTTGCGAGAACTCTGCAGCGACATATCGCGCGAGGTAATAATTTTATTTCTCGCCACGCAAAGAAGAAAAAACGTAGAATGAATTTTTCTACTCATTAACCTTTTTTCGTCGGCGGAGATGAATTTTTTTGCGTGCGATAAATGCCGAATTTCTTTGTCAATGATTTCTCTCTCGTACCGCATATCTCGATCCAAAAATGCGTGTTCAAATTTTTTTACGTTATCACGCTTCACGCTTTCGCTCGTGCGAAGATAAATGAATCTTTTTGTTCGCCCGTTTCGCATTGCGAGGAATAATATTGTTTATTCGATGATAAATGAATTTTTTCGTCTGCCTATCAATTGCAGGTACTTGGCGCCCAGCCGGCGGATATTTACGCTTTCGTCGCTGATTACGCGGACGCTTTGTTAACGGCTCGCGAGAGCGCCCGGGGTAAGCTCTGTCAATTTTTTTTCCGTCGCGAAAATTGAGTCTCGATTCGAAGACTGTGACTTTTTTCAAGAGGCCATCCGAGTCGTCAATAACATTGTACTCGGGAGCGAGGCAATCTTGGGAATTCTCAGCGACACCGGCCTGAGTTTGGCACAAATTGCAATCGCGGCGCCTCGACTGCAGGTCAGCATTTTTTTAGCATTTTTTCATCTTAAACTGAGAAAAGACGTAATAATAGATTTTATTATAAAGTTACACCGATACTGATTATTTTATAACTAAATATATTTTTTTAATAGTGGATATTGAAATGCATTATTTTAGACCTGATTTTACGTATATATATTGATCGAAATGTAACGTATATCGCAACGTGATAATATTTAAGGACAGAATCTGAAAATATATTCAAATTTATGATAATAAGTATATATAGTTTTTATATACTTTATGGTAAAATCTATTTTTCTTTCTTTTTCTAAATCATATTTTTCTTTCCGAGTGACTTTTCAACGCGAATTTTTTCAGAACGCTTTCAAGGCATATCTGGACGCGCTTGACATTCGCCCAGCTCGATCTCCGTCAGGTAATGAAAAAATAAATAACGGTGTACAAAAAAATGAATGAAATAATTTGTCCTGGAAGATAAAAGTGTCGAAGAGAAGAGTCGCGTCGCGGTTCGCGGGGTTCTCGAGTCGAGTGGAGTTTTCGACGACAGAGCCGAGCGGGCGACGAATTTGATACAAGTCTTGAAACAACAAGCAAATTTTACGAAATTTTTTTTTTTTCATCCGGGCAGACATTGAATTCGATCTCTCCGCAGGCGGCGTTTCGCGGGCACTATGAGAAAATGCTGGAGCGCGAGGCGCAGGGAATCCTCGAATGGAAGAGAGCGGCCAAGAGGACGACGGAAATATTGGAGAGGGCCGGCGTGTCGGAGTTCGAGGCTCGAAAAGCAGCGATCCTTATTCAAGTAAGAAATCTTTATTTTAAGGATGCGGGGGGGGGAGAGATTGTTTGCCGAGGTATTTGATTCAATTCTCGTTTCCCTCGTATTTCTCTTTTTATTGGACGACGCAGTCCGCTTACCGGGGTTATTACGTTCGAAGAAACATGAAGACGAGGCTGAGCGAGGGTGAGAACGGTTCGGGGCAGAGAATTTCGTTAGTTAGAAAATATTTTGTAGCGCAGTAACGAGCCGAGATAAAGGTTGGATCTGAAAGAGGTTGCTAACAAAGCTCAAGAGCCAAATGTTTCTGTAGCTGAGGATAGCGGGTCCGAGTTGACGAGGGATTTGCCGGGCTCTCAAAAAACTATCCAAGCTGTTGCCTGGATGGATATGATGTACGAAGACTCGGGACTTGATCTGCGACGAGCCAACGACGCAGCAACGTTGATTCAGGTAATTCGCGGTGCTTTTGCTCGATTACTCCTTGCTAACAAGCTCTCGCAGTTCTCTCAGCTAAAATTTCATTTTCATTCGTTTCGTCAAAGGGAGAAGAATTTTCCGTGCCAATTATTTGCTCCGATCTAATATAATCTCCCTTGTATTCAGTCATACTTGCCACTGTAAAAAATCTGGTGTTTATTTAACACCATTATTGGTTTATATAATTGCAGCCGTTTGGTGTACAACGGCATGGTGTTGATAGATGTAGTTTGATATGCTGTTGAATCAGTGTAAATAATTAATACCGCAATGTAAACACCATTTAGTACGTAAATTTAATGAATTAACACTATTATTGTTAACACCATTCGGTGCGAATAAAAAAAATAGATACAGATTGAGCAAATCAATAATTCAAAGAATATTTTGAAACAATGTAAGTTTCGATTTGTTTTTAAGGTTTATGCACATTATATGCAACTTTTTTCGTAAAATATTTCATGTTAAAAGTTCGTAAATTATATTTTCGATCGGTAAAATATCAGACAATAATCTACATGTGCATTTGAAGAAAGTTTTTTTTCTTTGAATATTATAAAAATAAAATTAATCGCAATTATAAAGTTGAAAAACTCTTAAATGCCCAATTATGATAAAAAAATCATGATAAAAAAATAACAGTTTTTTTTTTGCTTTTGGATCATCGTCTCTTACTCGCTCTCTTCATTTCATATACATATACTAAAATAGTCGCATGTATACACCTCATGTATTCACAATGGAGTGTATACACTATTCATGGCGCTCTATTTTCGTCAACTACTTCCACCTTACTATGCACACTCTCTTCCGCTCGCTCTTGCACTCTTCGGCCTTTTAAAAAATTTCGTGCTTTGTTATTTCCGACTTTTGGTGTATGTTCTTTTATGTCATAGTCTTAAAAATGCAGTTGAACGCGCCTAAAAACGTTTCACTTCAAAAATCTCGGTCTTTTATCTCTCTTATGTACGATGATGTGCGCGTCGGAGTTTATACTTAGTTCATGTAACGCTGAGACTAAATTATCAATTGAAATTAATTTGAAGATAATTCGTTGAAAATCTACATTGACGTTATTAAATCTCATTTCATTCTGAATTGTTCCAAGAAATTTTAGTCAATTATGCAATGAATCATTTAAAAACTAAGAATCGAAATGGTTCTTCGACATGATGATAATTCGAAATTCCAAAAAAAATTAAAGGTATTTTTATTGCGAACAGCATGTTAAATTTCAACTCCGATTAATTTTTATTACGTCTGAATTTTAATTCAAGACAAAAATTATCTACGTAATTTCTATTACGTATATATTTTTATGATATAAAATTAAATAGCGAATTAATTCAATGCCTAAAGACAATTTGAATGATGTAGGACATGTATTTTCCAACGTTATCAAAATTTACGGAATTAGAATTATCTCTAGACACAATGAAAAATATTTTCCCATAAAGCTATATTTTCTGTAACGTAATTTTAATGATTCTATTAAGTAGTAAAACAGAGCGTGCCATACTATATTAACTAAAATAAAAAAGAATAAGGTACGAACTCTCTCAATCTGTTGACAAAATAATCTCGAGTATGGCTCGTGGGGGAATTGTCTCGAAAAATGAGGACGAGTTTTGATTGACCGGGTGGGAGAATTTTTCAGAGGACCTACCGGAGTTACAGAGAACGCGAGCGCAGTTACGAGACCGAGACCGTCGTCGTTGAGACGATCGTCGCTTCGAATAACTCTCTCGTGGTCGATGCGATCGTCGAGAGCGTCAGGCAGAGAATCATCGACAAGGTGGTGGAGGAAGCGAGTCGCGCATCGAGCGGCGAGGATCAGACGGAAATTCCAGGAGAAATTGAAAAGGAGTCGTCCGAGGTTCGAGTGGCTGCAGAGAAAATCGAGACGGCTTACAAGGAACGCTTTAGGGAATCGCGAATCTCCTCGAAAAGTGAGCGATAGAAATTCCTCGAGGGAGGCACGCGCGGAAAAGTCTCCTTTCCTTCCCTCCCGCCTCCCATTCCCATCCGACTCGCACCCAAGAAACCTTTTCCGGTAATTGCTTTTTGTAGTCGATGACGCTGGAATTCGCGAGGATCTCCCAGTGACGGACGGAGAAATCGAGTCGAACCTCAGTCTCGATTCAAAGGAGCAACTTTACCCGGCCGCCGACGAAGGCGACGTCGACGACGATAACGACGAGGCTACAATCGCCGAGGACGCTCAGTTGGCACAGTCCGACACGAATTCTTATCCCGAGCACGAAGAAATATCTTGAAAACGTTTTCCGCTATATTTTCCTCCCATTTTAACTCTAATATCGAATTCACAAAAATTGTATAAAAATGACAATAAAAATAAAATAGACACACGAGAAAAGGACGATAGAAAAAAAAAAGTAAAAGTTCAGACTTGTTTGACAGAGCGACAGTGCCCGCTCGATCGAGCTCGGAATTCGACACTGTGACTCTTGGGTGGTTTGTAAAATTTTGGTTTGGCGAAAGATTTGTTTGCCTGGCTCATCCTTCGTCGTGTCGCGTTATTCCCGTCCTCGTCCTTCGGGATGGAAAAATCCTCGGGATCGTATCTCTGAGTCTGCGTTTCCTTGACTGTCGTCCGGCCGACGATGTTCGAGTTGTCCCCGTCTGATTTGTAAATGGTGGAAGTCTCGTCGTCGGAGGGATCGAGGAGACGTTTGTTCTTGAATTTTTCCGTAAGAATCGCCATCGAGTCTTTGTGCCTGATGGCGCAGAGATCGTCGGGCTGCTCGTCATCGCGGACGGGCCTCTTGGTGGTCTCGTCCAGCGAGAGAATTCGGGAGGAGCCTCTCGACGACTCGACGAGAGCGCAATCCTTGCAGAGCCGGCCGTTGAACGAGCTCGAGTCGGATTCCGAGCTGAAAGAGAGATAGCGATTAACGCGCGTCTCTCGCTCCGAAAAATCATTTGTCGGTGATGAAAATGAATGGAGGGCGATAAAAAAGGACGTTGATGCACGTCCGAGACCTCTTTTCGGAAAGATGATCTCTCTCTTCCCGATGACGTCGGATCTCCTGACAAGCCGAGCCGCCCCTCACCTGTCCCTTCATCATTTTTCCGACGCACTCACGAGCCTTCACGAAAAATTGATGCTCCGAGTCGGGATTTATTCTACCGAGCTTCGGCTCGAAAGAGTGCGTTCTCTCCTCCCACTGGTCGATTTTACACGGCAGCGAGGTCGGGACTTCCTCCGCTGAACAGAGAACCGATCAAACAGAGATTATGTTTCTCCTCCTCATTAATCGAGCCTCGAGAGCCTCGATACGAGTATCGTTTTTCTTTCGGACTCTACAAGGGTATTGCGTTCAAAATCGAAAATGATGGGAAACTTTTTAACATTTCACACTATATTAAATAAGATATCCAAAAAGTGATAAAAATTTGTTCAAATTTTGAGAGGATATTCTTCTATTATATAAAATACGTGAAAACGATTTTTTTAGAATTTTGTCTATACGTATTTTCCAAAAAAAATGAACCATTGAGTAGCGTTTTTTTAGATAATATATGTAGCTGTACATTCAGTGTATAAAAATATAATTTTGCCACTCGATTACTCAAAATCGTGTGTTTTAATCGTGTTTTAAAAAATTTCAATTTTCTGTACTTTTAACATATAAAATACTTTTAACGTGTAAAACTTCTTTCATTTTTGCAAACTGCGTATACCGAAATCCCTCTTAACTTACCGTTCTCCTCGCTCTTTCGTCCGGTGGACGAGAAGGTAACGCCGTTCCTCACCCTCTCGAGTCGACGGTCGTAAAGCAGATCCAGGCCTTCCATTTTTTCCTCAGAGTCCTCGGAGCTGTCCTCGTCCCGCGTGCAGGAGTCGCTCGCGGTCCTCGCTCGCCTTCGCCTCGTCCTTCGCGATTTTTTTCCCGGGAGCTCTTTCTTATTCCTGTCGCCGCGAAAACTTCTCACCCCGCGACAAATCGCAACCTCCCGTCGACGGCTCTTATTTCCGCAGCGAGTTGTCTCGAGAGAGCCCCCCTCGACGTCCCCGCCGCTCGTTTTCCTATTCTGCGACTTGTCGCAGGCCTGGAACGAGACCGCGCAGTGTCTGGCCTTGCGGGACTTGCAGAGCCTCCGCTTGCAGGGACAAACCCGGGAGCCGGCGACTCGCGGATCGCTCATCCAGCAGTTCGGGAAGCTCGGCCACACGTTGTTCGATCGCGAATTCCGAATCTCGCAGTCTCGGCAATTCTTACAAACCGAGACCGTGATCATCGAGGATACCGGCTCGGACTGGGAAAAAAACGTGAATTTTCGATCGTCTAAAATCTCGTAATCGATGAATTTTCCTCGTCGCATGTTTAAAATTTTCGCATACCTTGCTGCTGTCTCTGCGCGAACACTCGACCGGCCAGGCCATCTGTCCAAAGTTCGTGGGAAATTTTTTGCGCGCCCGACGAAAAGCCGCCGCGACGAGCTGATGAGACGTCGATGGACACATTTGCGACATGGTCTCCTTTCTAGGGACCGGGACGATAGTATATTCAACAGGAAATCATAGTTGATTCCGCAGTCTAATTGAGCGTGACAGTTTCCTAGCCTCGCGGCGCGATCGATAGCTCGCCAAGTTCGCTCGTTCGTCACATATTTCACGGCGTTCCCGTGCATTTATTTCCATCATTCGGCGCTCGGCGATTAGCGAGGCCATCCAGATTTATGAAGGAGGGAAACGCGAGTCGCGTGTCACAACCGCCGCGCGCGGCAATCGACCCACGATCGATGAAAATAATGTTTATCCACAAAGCGGTCTCGAACGAGCGATTTTTATTTCCTGGAAATAGTCCGTGGCTCGGGCTCCCGAGAAATCGTAACGCGCGCAGCCGATAAAAACTCCCCCTCGTTCGAACCAATCGCGCATTACGCGAGTCTTAACGATGTTTCAAATCTCAGTTCCGTTCAGTTTTAAGGGAACGCTTTCACGGTGGCCCGGAGGATGAATCTTTCGAGATTTTGCGCCAACGCGCTCATCCTGCTCTCCAATATTTGTCTCAGCTTCCGGATCGCGATCGCGACCGAGTGTCGCCACCAGGACTGTTCGAATCTAGGCAAGACCATTTTTGTTGCCTCTCCAGAGTCTCTATGACTTTCTTTTTTCTTTTTTTTTGTATTGATTGTTCAGCGTTTATCTAGTTTTCTATATTCTTCCAACATGTTACACGCTTTCATGACATTTTTTTGCTTTAATATATATATATTAATTCTTTAACACGAGTGGACGATCA
>JAPYYW010000043.1:0-111741 GCA_030522545.1 Cremastinae sp. A BG-2022a | reverse complement strand
TTAAAATAAAATTCTACATATACAAGGTACTTTCACCTATGTGTATTCAAAGTTACAGAAGAATTGTAAGAAAACCAATTTTTTTGGGAACGTCCTTAACAAGCGAATAGAATACTCAAATTAAAGCGCTAAATATAAACACTGTATCTAATAACACTATAAATTTAAACATTCTCGTGATGCAGAATTTAAATTGGAAAAATTACCGGTTTGAGAATCCAGACAAATCTATTTATGAAAGGTTAAGCTCTTAAGTAACTAAGAATATCGTATTAAAAATCTAATTATCACTTTACAGTAGAGAGGAATGCTCGTTAATTCTAGAATTTGGATATAGATAAAGTTTTATGTAAAACAGTGTAATATCTAAATTGAGCATCAAAAAGGATAAATTTTCCGTGAATAAATAGAAACACTTCAATTAAGAGAGAAGTAAGCTACTAATAGTTCTCTGATAGTTAGAAAGACATCGTGTCCAATTTGTTTCAATTGGAGTTTTGGTTTCGACACTGAAAAGCACACTTTGACATGGTTTACGCTCATAACTCTGTATATTGGAGATATTGCATCATCGATATCCCAATAAGAGCTCATTGATAACAAATTATAGATAGGAACAAGGGAGAACTCTCGAAGTCGAACCAACTAAAGTTTTGACCGAGCTTCGACGATCTTCAACTGCTTTCCTACACGATATAACACCTTTTATAAGACTGTCCTTGTTGTTACTCGTGGTATTGCCAAACAGAAATCAAAATGGAGGAGCAAAAGGCTTATTCATCTTCTCTTAAGCATAAAGTATTAGATGACAGCCACTATTTTGTGTCACAAGAATTCGCTTTAAGTGATTGAATAGTGAAGATTCGTTGAGCATCGAGATTACCAAAGCACGCATTCTAGTTCAATTGTATGAACAACGTAGCAAATCAAAGTTTAAGACATTCGTTCTCAGAGTTGCTTCATCAAGAAACTGGTGTATCGTTTAATCAGCGTAATTCAATGTTTTACTATTGTGGGTTCATGGAAAAATTAAGAGAAATTATAAAAGTGTCGCAAAAGTAGGTCATCTCTATTGATTAAAATATTTTTTTAAGATGATAATTTTAATACTGCGAATTCAATACTTGAACCTAAATGCAGTCACGTGTACAGGTAATAGATACTCAAAAGCGAGCGTCTTTATTCTTTGTTTCAAAAATAACAGATTAGAAAATACATTTAAAAAACTCTCACGAAGCATATATCTCTCAAAGCACCTAATATACCAGATGTTATAAATTAAGAAAGACAAAAACATAATAATACAAAATATATTGGCAAACGCGTGTATTGTATTCAAAACTAAAAACATTTAAGAAGTGTGTACTTAAAATTATCAAAAAATAAAAAATTCAAAGTTACTGAAACTCAGAACCCAATAACAAGTATAGTAAAACTAAAAATTTTGCGTACGTTTAAACAGGTGCAGATTTCGCATGATTTAAAACCAATGAAGTCTTTGTCTTTTTATCTGTTTTTGAATAATATTTTGAAACAAGCATTAGTGATGAAGCAACTCAATTTTATATTAGTTATCGTCCAGACATAAAAATTCATCATCGTTGAAACTGCTTCTTGTCAAGAAAAAGAATACGGTAGTCGACATTACTAGAATGAACGATGCTTGCAATAAATTCTTTCGCCATATTGTTTTCTTTACTATAACTTCTTCCTTCCTTTTTTGAAAATATATTCTTCCGTTATTAGCAGCATCTCGTCTTTTCCCCACTACTTTCGTCCATACTTTATTCTTTCTTCCTCTTGTTCTCTCTTAATTTCCATTCTACCCAGGAAGTTCGCATTGTGGATATTCGCAAACTTAAGGACACATATACGGATATGTAATAAAATCCCGTATGATAAAAAGTTTAATGGTTTAGTTTAATTTAAGTTTAAATTAGTTTAGTTTAGTCAACTAATAATAAGTGAAATAATAAGTCTAGGTTAAGTTTAGTTTAATTAGCCTAGATATTTAAAAAAAAATCTTAGTTAACTTTAATGCTTTTTTATAATTTGAATTGCAAAATTTAGAAAGTTTTATAAAGTTAATGAATAACATTAGTGAACTTTAAATTTAAGTAAACTTTAAACTGTAAATTAAAACCAAATTTTTCCAAAGTAAAAGAATGTTCATGTTAAAAAATATATGGACTTATTTCATTAACAAAGTTTTTCCATACAGTTTTTAATTCAACATGCGCGTTTTTCTTTGCTTTGAAAAATTGAGAAAAAGCAGAGAAAAAATAAAATTTGTGACATAGGAAACAGCTTTCAGTGTACCTTACAAAGCGTTCAGTTAATTGACAAAAGTTAGAGTTGTTGAAGATGCCCGAAAGACGTCTTCGCGATGGATAACCGAGGTCTTTCCCTGAATAATAACGACTCACAGTGGAAAGTACTCTAAAGCTTTGTCGACTACCTGATTTTAGATTCTGAACAGGAGCTTTCCGGGTATAAGTTCCATCGTTGTACACTCCCTTCCCCCTTTCTCGCCAGAGATTGCCAGCATATCATCTTGCTCTCGACGTGGATTGTACGACGGTTAGATGGAAGGTAGTAAGAAGTTCGAGAGCGAACTGGCAAGCGATAGAAGCAAATGGGGCCGAAAGGAGGCCAGGAAGAAGTGCTGCGACGAAAGAGATCGCAAACGAAAATGTTGTAAATTTCTTGTAAGCTCTGTATATTTCTTGATCTTATTCACAAGCTTGGCAGAACTCATTACAATGCAGGAAAATATATTTTTCGATAGGGATACCACACTTTTCGAATATATTAGGAAACAAATCCGATTTATTCCAAACATTCGTAGAAACTTCGTCATACGGATTTTTCATGAGATTAAAATCGTATGAGAACCGTGTTCTATATACCTTTAACGTTGTAAGAAATAAAAATTTTTACTACCAATAATTTATTATTTCTTTATAACGGCATTCTGCTGATACCGAACGTATTTTAATCGTGGAAATATTTATTTAGCTATTAGATTCAGGAAAAACTGGAATTTTGTCCTTCCAAGTGTTTTCTGAAGCTTTTTTATCAAATAATGTTTTAGTAATGTCATTTTTTTTAAATTTATTTTTTCTATAAAAATCAGGTATTATCCACAGTTTGCATGAATTGCAGATTAATGAGAAAATTTTAAAATATTGTCGAAAAAATTAAATACATAAAAATGTGTAAAATTTTATCAATTCCGTGGTACATATTATGATGTAGTAGAATTGAGGAATATTTTTTGTAAAGTCGATTGGATGTGGATGAGTGTAAGACTACCCTGGCAAAATTGAATCCGAAAAAGCCGATGCGGTTCATCCTTCATCCTTTTACGCCTTGTCTTTTTCCTCACGTTCTGTTTCTTCCTTTTCTCCGTCTCCCTGTTACCCAACTTCTTCACAATAGTCCGTAGAATTCCAGTCGACTTATCGGCAAATGAAACGGAAAAATTCAATTTGGGATTCTCCCTCTTTTTGGCGCGTATATTGAATTCTCCTGTCGCCAGTGAACAGTACACATAGATGTACAATGCTTGCTATTTCGAGAGCATCGTCCTTTCACATTGTACAAGTCTAACACGGATGCAAAATCATGACCTGAAAGACAGCAGTGTGGTATGTTTCCTCCTCTCTTCGATATTACTATTGCAACATCAAGACAAATATTGCGAGAATTCAAAGACACGCCTATTTTATCTTTTACTTTTTGATACATCACTTATCAACTATAAGTTGTGGTATTATATATGAATGGAATCACCATGAGCTATCTTGACTAGAAGGATAGTAGAGGAAAACTTACTTCAAGAAGCGCGCGCTCATCGATAAAATCGGCTTCCACTTTTTAAACCGATGCAGCAGACACTGGCAGAAATACATATAAGCGGCTGAGCTTTTGGCACATCTAGATGAATGCCATACGTGAAGCGGAATATTCTGAGAAAGTGAAAAGGAGCATTAGAAGAGCTACACCGAGCGTAAGCGGATATCCGGTACTTCGAGAGTGTGTGCACAAAACCTAATACTCCAGAACTCTTGGGTTCTATTCTCAAAGTTTTAGCTTTCATTGTAACTGGCTTTGGACAAGAAATATTTTGAATATAAAAGAATTCTTGAACCATACTGCCCAACTTGGAAGACAGTACATTTTGAAAGGTAGTCAACGTGACAGAAATCGGCCAATGCGATCAATGGGTAACTGATAAGTGCAGCCATAGAGAGTAACATCTGGTTCAATCTAAACGCAGTTAGAAATTCGGTCAGGTTTAGTAGATCGAAAGTACAGAACCCTTATTGGCATGGGCGTATATAGTATGTGTACGTATATGAGTGATTTATCACGTTCACTCGAACAGCCAAACAGTGTGTCCAATTAAGTATATCGACCACGTAGGGGTTTCGAGGTTCACGAAGAAAGAGAGGCTTGCCACGTCATCAAGACTCGAATAACACATCGTTCCTGGTCCTGGAGTAACGTTTGGGGAAATAATGCGAGAGGGGAAAATAAATAGCTGTTGAACGTATATGGAGAGCGGTAACAGCGGTGTTATATCTACAGTAATAGAGAAGAAATATAAAGTTATAGCGAGCCAATATCTATAGATGACGTACTCATACCAACAGCTAAGACCAAACATGGCACACAAGGTATAGGGTTGTTGGCTTGCTTGGTTGCTACACATCGCTATATCGGGTCTCTGGTGTGCTGCGTCAGCGAGAGAATTATAACATCGCCGGGACGAAGTAGCAATTTCCTTTCGAAGGTTGCCGATTCTGGATGGCCGGTCTCCGAGCGACCTCTCGTGACTGGGCCGTCTATAGTATATGCGCTCAGCGAGACAGAGAACGAGAGTCTCCGCGCTACGTATACACTTACCTCCCTTATTTCGCGCTCTCACATATGAGTGGCGTACAATTCGTCAAAGGAGGGATGAGAGCGCCACCGTAACTCGGTCCTGGATGAATTCTGTGGTCGTATAGCATGCACTTGTACACATAAAGGTAGCGAGGTCCAGTAACTATAGATAGTCTTCCAGTACTTGTTGGCAGCGGTTTCGTTGGGTAGAAATAATCGGTGGAAATGCTGCTGCTCCGGGGAGGATTCTTGATGGTGATGGTCGTGGCTGGTTCCACAGTTGTCGTTGTGGGCTGGAAGGACAGGTCGATAAAGAGGAAAGAGGAAGGCAAGGGGGTGGACTTCCAGCGGCTCGGTACAGTTCTGCTGGACGCTCGGATGGAGCTGTATGGATGAAACCCACCACCCCTCCAATAGGGACTTGAAAATGCCGGATAGCGAATAGTAGCTCCGCTGCAGTGGCAGCAGAGCGGGAGAATCGCCATCGTCACCAGCCGCGAGAGTACTAGCAGGAAAGGAGGCATCGTCTCGCTCCGCCGTAGGCCGCGTGGATCCCCAGGACAATGGACCTCTTCAACAATCTCCGACCAGTCCACTCGACGTCGCAAACAAGCCCCTTTCGCTCCAGGCACACGCCATATCGAATTTTCTCGTCGCTCTTTCTCTTTGTCCTGGTTATGCCACTCTTCGCAAATCTTCCGCTGCCCGCAATAAATTGAATTTCATAAATAACAAACACGTTCAAAGCTCGGATCCGCGTTCTTTTCTCACTGTTATAGATACATGTTAATCATATATGAATACGCATGTGTGCACTGTTAGATGTGACATTCGTATTCCTAGTAGTGTGGTCGTTGTTGATACTGATATTAACCTGTATAATATTCGAGACCCCGAAGCAGACTCTATTATTACTTTCACCCTCCAACCACATCTTCTCATCCCTTATAATCCACCAACCTTCCATATCATTCCTTTTATTTCGAGATAATGTAGAGAGAAAATGGGAATAATGAAATATGTTGACTAAAGCACGATGAGATGAAAAGTCGTCTACAACACATAATATACGTTATAACTTTCAAAAAGACATTGCAACAGAGTCCATTAAGATAAGGATATGCTACATATATGACTTCTATTTGAGTATCATGGCATATAAAACTCATCCAGGTTTTATTAAAATATCTCGGTGATGTCTCCTTTCTCTTTGCACACAGAAAATAATTATTAAGATATAATTATGGAAATTATGCTGCGGGCTAGTATTAATATTTATGAACCACTATAACATTAGACGTAAATTTTATTTTTTGCAGAAGAGCGATCCTGACAAATCCGGATCTTTTGCCAAGCTCACCCTGGTATCCACTCCTGTTGGAAAATGATTTTTGGGGTACTCCATTACAAGAACGAGGCTCTCATGGAAGCTACCGACCGCTCTGCGTAGCAACATTTCGGTTAAATTATCTCTTGGGTGGTCTAGATCCTCGGGGCTACCATTTCGTCAACGTAATTCTTCACGCCGCGTGCACGGGCCTCGTTGTACGAGTTGCCAGAAAGGTCAGAAATTCCAAAAGTCCGATAGTTGACAATTTCTTTAACGAACAAAAAAGTATTCTCTGCGCATAAAATTCACAGCTTTCTAACACGAAACGAATGAGCGTGTTTATCGTAGTGCACTCAAAATTGAATTGTTAACAGTCGAAGCAATGAAAATTTTCAGCGTCGGGTATTCGAATAGATTTGAAGAAAAGTACACTTTACAATGGTCTTTAACAATAAAAGTTCATGGCAGATTTTTTTAACGAGTCGATGAAATCAACCGAGAGAGCACGGTAATTGGTTTGATCGAAGCTGCTGGTGCAGCTGGGGAGCTGCTGCAATATAGAGCCATAAAACTGGAACAGCACCGACAGCAGATGTACCGGTGGCTACGTCGAAAGCCAATATATCATAATCGGATGATATCGATTGAGCGTTATAGTGGATTGCATATCGTTGAGCTCAGCGATGAGATTCACCTCGCTCCTCCATACATCAACTACAACCATGGACTAGAATTAAAAATAGAGGACCGAGATAAAGTTTCAAGAATCCCAATATGAGCTGCATGATAAATCGCCAGATTAAGGCGTAAAGCGGAAAATTTTTTAAATCTCCATTATACTTTTCGCACGTTAGATAAAGTAATTTTTTAAAATGAATTTCCAGTATTAAAAATCACATAGTTTTATACAAAAGGTATAGAGAAACGAATATATTTATTTTAATTCGCATTTATTTGAGTCGAAATTTGAAGAAAGTTGGAATGAACAGAAAATGAAACAAAACGAAATGAAAAAATAATTAACGAACCTATGAATTATATTAATTTTGTAGGTACTTCCGGGTCGAAGTTTGGCTCACGCGATAGCCGGCCTTTTGTTTGCCGTCCATCCGATTCACAGCGAGGCTGTGGCTGGGATCGTCGGTCGGGCCGATCTTCTCGCTTGCCTCCTGACTCTTATAGCCTTTCTCGGGTACATCGGACACTGCAACGAAACTAGGCCACCGTTGCCGCTCCTTCTGGCTCTAATTTCCTCGCTCCTTGCCACTCTCGCCAAGGAAACCGGAATCTCGTCGCTCGCGCTCTGTCTTCTCTGGGAATTCTGTCACGGCGAGACCACTAGTCGCAAGGTAAGATTTCTCTGAAGAATAAGTATGTTTATTTCTCAGTCAAAAGCTACGGGAACCTACATTAATCCAAAGTACCATCAAAATTCACTTGTGACAATAAATTCATACATTATCAACACGATATTATTAAAAATAAAAACTGCAAAGGCAATTTTTTACCTTTTTCAAACTGTTCAAAAATTATGATGGAATGGAAAACCATTTTTTATTCCATCAAATAATATGAAAAAAGTACCGAAAGTCTCTTTCGAAAGACAACGTAATGTGTTTGTAAAAAAAAAAAAATACGAAATCGAAGCGATTCGGTGGGAAGACATGAAATACCGCAACTGGTTCAAGGATAAAGAGCTTAGAGTGTTTTTCCGGACGCTTTCGATGCTCGGGTTCTGTCAAAGCGATGATGCAATGCTAACGCAAAGTCACATCGAAGCACTCTGGAATTTTTCGGTATCGGCACAAACGCGTGTATATACTTGCTGGCAGAGACAGCGAACTGATACACGACCCGCTCCTAGTTTTCCATCGTATTTCCCTTCCCTCTTTCGTACGCATAAGAATGAAGACGCCATCTTTCTCTCGGCAACAAGCCCTGCCCTCCACCTCAGTCCCTTTTTCCGAGTTCCCATCCGGATGCGCCGGTTGCACCAGACATCTCGCATGATGCACGTCACTGTCCTCCTCCTTCTCTTCGGGCCTAGCTTCCTCTTTTTCCTCTCCACGTCGTTTGCCTAGAGGTTGGAGAGGTGCCAAGGGTCGTTCACATTTCCTAAAATTCTCCCATCTCTCGAAAATCTGCAGAAAAGTCTACAAGGCAGTAAGAGCCATACTAAGACAAAAAAATTAAATAGAGATAAAAAAAACAACGAGGGGGAGAAAATTCTTATGAAAATATAACTGTCTATTTATATCTTTCAACGAGCTCTCTTATTTCTTCGTCTCCAAAACCCCGCCTCGCTTCTTTTCAGACTTTTTATTTGCCTGTGCTGTATACATATACGTACGTGTAGAGTCTTAAAGCCTCGAGGCGAGTGTCTGATGTGGTGGCGACGTTAAACCTCTCCACCATTCTCGTCCTCGTCGTCTTAGTGTGTACTATTCGCCTCTTCGCCATCCCGACAAACGCTAAGCCCTCGGGGTCCTCCGCTATCCAGAGAGCCACGTTCTTCGTCTTCTTCTTCTTCTTCTTTCACGTAGGGAGAGCTTTTTCGCCACCCGCAATGCTACACGTACCGTGTCTCTACTCCATGACCTACGGAAAATCGCTCCAGGGTTCTTCGCGTTTTCCTCTCTAAATCGTCGCACCGGAAGTTCCTCCGGCTCTGTCGCGGTGACACCTTCTAACGGCACCCACAAACCTACCTCCAATATTACATCAGATAAAAAATATCAATGAGTTCCCTACCTGGATGAAAAAATTGAAAGATCATGTCTTATAGGCACACACCCTTATTGTCCCAACAAAATGGTATTCCATTTATCCTTACTTATCTTTATCTCATCAGTAAAGTTAAATATTCGAAAAATCTTTGTACTAGGATAAAACAATAAGTTATTTTTTAAAAAATAAAAACTAATATAATAACTTTTTAAGGGTTTCTTCCGCATTGATGGTGATGTCGTTGAAACTTCTAATTGATATCGAAGAAGCTTTGACTGCGATTGCAGCTTGATGCGGTTCAAAGAGATCGTTAAATGAAATTTCCGTACAAAAGTGGATTCCGAACGGAGTCAGTAGTCTGGAGAACGAATGTTGAGTAGTTAAACCCGAGTCCAGGAACTGTGGGCAATCAACTTTTGCACATTAATAAGACCATTTCCACGTTTTACGGTACTTTCGCGAGACTCCTTAGAATAAACGAGTTTCTGCGGCGTTGCGCATGTTCTTCCTTATCTCCCTGAAAATTCAGTAGGAAAGTGCGTTACCCGAGGTTCACAACGCGCCGTAATTTAGACTCCGTTTTGCCACGTTGCGACATTTTGACGTTTACGATCTCTTTGCAGGATAAGAGCCGGGGCTGGTCGCGCAGTCGCAGCATTGGTGTAGTGACCGGAGGGCTGTTGCTCCTCGTTATCGGCAGATTGAAGATCGGCGGTGCAACGACGCCGGAGTTCGCAAGCGCCGACAATCCAACTGCTCGACATCCCTCCCAGGTGACTCGAGCCCTGACCTTTCTCTATCTTCCCGCAGCGAGCGCAAGGATGCTCCTGTGTCCGAGCACTCTCAGTTTCGACTGGTCGATGGACGCGATTCCCCGGATAACCGGTCTCGGGGACGCGAGAAATCTTGAATCGCTCTGCCTGTACGCGAGTCTCGCGACCGCGGGGATCTGGGCGGCGCGAGGACTCCGGACAAATCGCTCTCGGCTCGATGAAAAAACTTTGTGCGCACCGCGAGCATCTTCAAGATGTCCGGTCTGCGCGGGACGGAGAAACGGCGGATGCCACACCGATGGATGTCGCGCCGCGAATAATAACAACAACAACAACAACAATACCAGCGATTGTTATTGCTCGAAGAGAGCGAGCCTCGTCAAGGAGGAAATTTCGGCACGGGCCAAGGCGGCGACCGCGGTCGCGACTTCTCTGGGCTTCCTCACGATTCCATTTTTGCCAGCCAGCAATCTCTTTTTCTACGTCGGTTTCGTCATCGCCGAGAGAATATTGTATCTTCCGAGCGTCGGCGCCTGTCTCTCTGTCGGTGCTGGAATCGCTGGGCTTTACAAAATCGCGAGGAGAACTTCCAAGTCCCGAGGCCGCGTTGTACTCCTCATCACCGCGTGTCTTTTGGGCGTCATGTCTGCTAAAACTCTGAGAAGAAATCTCGACTGGTACGACGAGGAGAGTCTCTACAGATCGGCACTTCATGTTAATCCACCAAAAGGTTAGTCATTGTGACATATACTTTAAAAAGTAACGTCATTTATTTTCGACAATTTTTTTAATGTTTTTCATCTACGTATGGGTTTCGAGCAAATACACGATGAAATTATTATTTTTTATATATACGTAAAGAGATTCTGAGTACTCAAATAAATTTCGCATTATTTAATTTAATCGTAAACTATACTTATAGTTAGACAAACATTTCAAGAAATATCTCGAAATTAACAAGGAATATTGCCGCCGATTTCATTCTTTTAAAATTTGTTTCCCAAAACACTTTATATAATGAAAAGCGATACGAAAATTTCCAAAATTTTCTGAAAAAAAAAAACGCTTTTTGTTTATAACGTACCACGCATATACGTACATACAATTTATACTCTCGACTCGTAATCCATGAAAAAAAAGAGCAGTCATTCAACACGTACATCTCGTTACACTCGTTACCCGCTTATTTTTTCACCCTTTCTCCACCCGTAAAAAATATATAAATACTTCGTTAGCGTTGTGAAATAACGCGTCATAAAGAACACAGAGAGGCTTTTCACGAGTTGCAGGGCGATTAAACTCGTTTACAAATGGGCGAGGAGGAGAGACGCGGTGTTTTCTGCTCTCCGAGACATTATTTACGGGGCGACGTCACGTCAGACGGGAGCAAAGCCCCGGCGAACGACGAATATACTCCTGTATTCGCTAGCTGGCTCGAGGATCGCACACCTACGAGTATGCGATACGCGAACGACGACAGGGCGGTGTTACGGACGGGGTATATTGTTTTTAATTTTCTCCGCGATGCCCGGCCTCGGTTCGGCCCCGTGGCTCGTATCAACGGGGAAGGGTGGTCACGCGAAGTGAGCCTCCGACGCCACGCCGGCATATTTTAATTGTCGCGACAGAAATTGCGTGTTACCGTGTTAACAGGGTTGCTTCGCTTCGGAAAATAAATTTACATTTTGTTGGCTCAGGTCAGAACTGCCGGACATTTCCACGCGCCTTTTTTGTCCTTCGTTTTTTCTCCATCTCCCATTCCTAGTTTCTCGTTTCCTTTTTTTTCCGCCGTCATAACGTGCGAACCCGGGAAATGCTTGTGTCCCGAGTGAACGAGGGAAAAGAAAGACCAGAGAAAACTTGTTAATCCTGTCGAACGTGTTTTAAAACTGTTTTTAAAACAATGTATTCTATATTGTGAAAAAAAAGTCGATGAATAAGAAATTTCATAAAAATGTTGATTATCGATGTCGACGGGAATATTAAACTGTCACCCTCGCTGATATTTGAGTAAAAATTAATTAAGATAGCAATGTCACAAAGCAAGATGTAAATTCGATTATAGAAAACAATTTTTCTTAACTGTATATACACCGTCTACCTTGCATACACTTTCGAACTTTAAATCTTTTGACGAGTGCGGCGAGGAGTCTCATTAGACTCCAGAAATTTTAAATTTATTGACGTTTTTGAAATTCCCTTCACGCTTTGATTAATTTTCTTCTATTTTAAAAATGTGTGCAGATGTATTTTTTTTATGAACGATGGCAAGATGCATAAAAGAATTAATATTCTTTGAAAATAATCGTAATTTTAATTGATACTTTTTTTTAAATAACAAAAAAAACACGGAAGTGTAAAAAGACTCCATCGACCATCTGAAGATTAAACAGCCTCCCGTTAGTTGTCAACCGTCTATTTTTCCTCCATTGTAATCTCGTCTTTTTTGCTCCACCCTCACTATCCATTTTTTGCCTTATTCATCGCACGCGGTCTAGAAGTCGAGACAATAATCAATAAATATCCATAGTATTATAGTCAATGATATTTTTTTACATGCCTTTAAAAAACAAAGAGCACTTTCAAAAACAAAAAAAAATTAAATAACTTAAATGTGCAAATCAGCCGGGGTTAAGCCGTTACCCATTGTAGTATATTTCCGTTCGTTTTAATATTTTAGATGTATTCCTTTCTTTCGAATATTTTATTTTCTCGCTTGCATTATTGAAAACTGCACTCTCTGATAACCTGACGTTTTTTCTGCCGACAGCGTACGGGAATCTCGGAAGCGTGTTGAGTGCACAGGGCCGAGTCGCCGAGGCGGAAGAGGCGTTGGTTCAAGCTCTTCGCTATCGACCCAACATGGCAGATGTCCACTACAACCTGTGAGTACACACGTGCTTCCTCATTATCATAAGCCATTTTTTTTTCTTCTTCAATTATCAGCGATTTCATCGCGTGCGCCATTTTTCATGAGATTAACAAAATTACACTGATGATGAATGGGAATTATTCTTCCATTTTTTTCTTTAATTACATTTGAGCTAAAGTTGCAAAAAATAGCTCGAATAAATCGCCAAACGCTTTCGACGATGCCCCGTGGAAGTTTCGCTTGCTGTATAACCGCAGGATGATAAAGGTTTTACCTGTAAACCCGTGGTTATGCCAGCTTTTTTCTCTCTTTAAACACAGGTTTGCTTCGCGAGATTTTTATCTTTTGTCCGGCGGAATTCCGCGACTGCGGTCTCGTTTATCTCCCCGGGTAAGACACGTAAAGAATTGCGAGCACTTTACACTCGGTTGAACTTAGCTGGCCAACGGGGGGAGATACCCTGGTAAATATTTTTATTCCCCTCTCGCTAAACTTCCCTCTGCACTTTTTTCACAACGGCTATGAAAAATTGTTCATAAACCGATGAATAATTCGCACGTTGACGTTAACGATAACGCTTAAATATTTTTAGTAAGAAAGTATTAAAAAATACTTATAATTCAAATTAAAAAAAAACGAAACAATTGAATTGCATTGGACATGGGAAATATTTTTAGTTTTTGTGATAATCGAAATCGTGATGGGAAATCGATTTTTCCGTCTCTCTCCTTCATACGTGATTCGATAATATTCGAGGCCTGACAAGAGCAAAGATACACACGCGCGAAATCGGCGAGATATGGAGCGTAGTATATATTCAGTGAGTCGTCTGTGTCCTCTCACGTCGTTACCCAACCCTTTATCGAACTGCAAACTCGCTTATGTACACTTGCGTATATATACGCGTATATATCTGCACAACTATTTTCCGGCTTCGAGAGAGGCAGCTATTCAAATTCGAGAGGATTATTTCTCTTGGTTTGGTTGTGAGGTGGCGGAAGAGACGCGTAGTCGTCTCGTGAAGCGCGGTATCTCGGGACCAATCGAGCGAACATATTCGAAGGAGAGAAAGAGTGAGAAAGTCTTATTCTCGAAATATAATCCGAGAGCTTTGCAAGAGCCGTATACGTATTATCATCAGTCTAGTGGGAATCGCACTTTCCTTACGTCACGTTTTCACATTCGCCTGCCTTAGCCGAATGCCTTGGTATTTCGACAGCTATTCGCGTATGAATACGCGTGCTTTAAAGAAGCGTGGAAATATATTCTACATAGAAGTCTTGAATTAAAAATATTCGATCCTTTAAACCCTCTTCTTCCTCAACATTTTCAAAGGAAAATTACTTTATATCTATATATATATATAGTTATGAAAACCAAATTCTTAACATCAATTTTCCTTCACGTTGTACCTCACAAAAAAATAATTGTTTTTTCAGTATATACAAACAAAAAATACGATTATAGGTTTTTTTTTAATTTTCTAAAACTCATTTTGAAATTAAAATTTTTCTTTTTTTAGTAGCAATTAAAAATAATACTTATGAGAAATACATATTGCAATATGTTTTATAAATTAATTTATTTATACATAAAAAAAAACTTCATAAGCTTTTATTAATATTACATGCTACATAAAACAAATTATTTATCATTTTATCTTCTTCATCGATCTCGTATCATCATAAAATCAAGGATTAGGGAGCCGAGCGAATACATTAGCCTGTAAAGCCGATCTGAAATGGAATTATGAAATAAAGCTCCATTCCTCTATAGTTATATCACCTCAGGCTTTTGAATTACCCACGTCGATCGAAACTAATGCTCCTGATGCTCTTCCTAATTTTAAACTGGGTCAAACACAGATAATCATTTACTCTTCGAACTCCAACGTAAGCACATTCAATCAAATAGTAAAACGATAGTAAAACAATTATACGTAACTTTGAAAATGATTCAAAAAAAAATTATTCGCTAAAAAGTCAAATAATGAGAACCTTCAACCGTCCAAAAATAGAGATTCTCATCATAAATACCAACAACGAACATACAGTTTCATTTATTCCTAACTCCTTTATTATTTGGTATTGTTTTCCGGTGCCACGACCGCGGTATTTTGTGTTTTATATTAACGATAAATCTTTCCTCGAGTTATCGTATATTAATCACTCCCAGTAATGAAGTCGCATCGAAATAACAGGTGGTTCATCCGGTAAATGTCTTGCGCCACTTGGAAGTAAATAGAAAGCGTGTGCATAGGATATGACATCTGTAGACGACGTGGACATATCCTGATGTGCCATCTTTGGTCAACGTAGTTGCAGAGAGTCCTGAGGATCGCGATGTTATATATAGCCCTTCGAGAAGGAGATCGGGAGGAAGCGCGCTCGCGAAGTCGATAAACCCACGCGATGGCGTCCTCTCTCTCCCTGCAAGTTCGCGATAAGCTCGCCGCGAACGCTAGCCTTGCTAACAGCACGTTATATTACCGTCAAAGAGAGAGAGAGAGAGAGAGAGAGAGAGACGGAGAGACGGATGTAGAAGGGTCTACGGATCCCTGTACATATATATATGTATATACCTCAGATGGCTAGCACTACTTCATTTATGTATACCCGGCGTCTCGGTAGTGAATGTCAATAATCAAAATAAGAGACAGATTCGCCAGAAAGTAATAACCTATGAAGTCATCAAGCGTGGTTTTTAATTTTTCTTGTCTATAAATATAAGCGGTATTGTAGTTTTTACACTTTTGATGACGAGTTCTCGGTCACCCCGTGTATTTTTGGGATATCACTATATCCATTATCTTGCCGGGTCAGAGCTTTCCGACCCTGCTCCTTCCCCGGTGTCTTGTTCGCTCTCCTGTTCACTGTATACTCAGGCCGAAGTCTACTCCGGCTTCCGCCTAGACGAGAAGTCTATGAGACACATGAGATCGGACGTTCTAACACCGGTGCCGATATACCGATGGAGCTTTCGCCCGGAGCTCTCTCTCTCTCTCTCTCTCTCTCTCTCTCTCTCTCTCTCTGTGCTTGTCTTGCGCAACCTCTCGTTCTCTCTATATAGATTTATGCGCGTACACGCGCCGATCTTGGACTGCAATAGAATAAGCGACAAGCAGCGATTCTAATACCTCTCAAGGAGGGGAAAGCACTCGGGAAATTACAGCGTGAACACATAAATAGATTACTCTCCGGTTCGTACATTTTACCAATGATCGAGAAACATACGTCTATCCTAACGAGTTAGAATCTGCGGTCACCTCATCTTCATATTTCTCGATGGATTTGAAATACACCTAAAGCACGACAACGTAACACCTTCGCCGCGCTTGCACGGGAGAGTAGAGTATAAACCAAACAATCCCCTCCTCGATGAAGCTTTCACCTCTAGTTACATTAACGAACGGAAATTGCAATATGAATGAAATTGAATTGGAAACTTGGCAGAGAGGAAAGTTCCAGCGGCGTGCAACATGCCTGTTTATTCTAATTACGTGTACTCGTCAAAATCTGCTTTCAGCATCGGAAACTTTTGAAAGTTTCAGTGCTCGAATCACGATAAACATAATTATGACGGTTTTATTATATTTTTATTAAACGATCCCTCTCGCAGTGCTCTCTAGCACGTGATTCAATTTATAAAGTACGATACCTGTTACTCGATTATTACGAATTTGCTCTGGGACAAAACAATACTGTAATAACTCCAATCAGTATTTCAATCAACTGCATTGCACAATCTTCTCACTATACACCGTTTCTCCAGAAAAAACTTTAAAAAAAATGAAAACAAAAGTATATACGCCAAAAACATTTTTGGGTCCTATAAAATTACGTTAAAAAAAATTAAAAAATACCATAGTTTCATTCCTAATTTATATTTGATCGCAATTCATGCGAAATTGGCTGTCGCACGAGCTTTATGGATTCCGGGGGAGTTGAAATACACATTGATAGGGTCATTCCAATGGATCATTGACGTGCCGACGTTAGCTCGAAGCAGCGTAAAGGACTTTGCCGGGAAGAGGTAAGAGCTGCGAGAGCGTCTTGCCGGCGCGGTCTCGGAGCGTCCGGAGTACGTATATCCATATAGAGGAGAACAGGCAATACGTTTTAGCTAACAAGAGGATATTCAGGAACGCCAGGATGCGCACAGACGCGGTGGATGCGCGCGTTGGACGAAGGGGTAGGATCGGTTGGTTAACGCCAAGAGGGAGACTCGCGAGAATGGGCAAAGGGACCGGGAACGAGGGAGCTGATTTCGAATTGAATGGGAAATTGATGGGCTTCGGCCTGTCGTCCGTATATATACGCGTATATCCTGTATACGGAAGCGGAATCCGTTGTTCTCGTCGTGGGTATGTATACGCGTGCAAACGCGTTACCTGTGTGCTGTGTCGC
The DNA here is from genome assembly GCA_030522545.1 of Cremastinae sp. A BG-2022a. Classification (NCBI taxonomy): domain Eukaryota; kingdom Metazoa; phylum Arthropoda; class Insecta; order Hymenoptera; family Ichneumonidae; species Cremastinae sp. A BG-2022a. The sequence continues at coordinate 94,743 of JAPYYW010000043.1, read as the reverse complement.
TCTTTCCCTCTCTCCCTCTCCCTCTCTCTCTCTCTCTCTCTGACGCCTTGCCAAAATACCAGGGAGCCGTGCGCGCCTACCTCCAAAACAGTGTGTGGATGTTGATACACGCGTGTATAATATGTCCATAGAAATTGATACGAGCTCGAAAACGCTCCGCTCGCTTCGGTTCGCGCGTCCTTCTGCTTCGGAGCTCCCCTCGTCAAGCAGGGAGAATAGACGAGAGTAGATAGCAGCCTACGAGATATACAGAGGGTGTTACATTCGTGGTGTTGAGAATGGTAATTTCTGTGCTTGTTGTGTGCACAGGGTGTCCTACAAATCATTATTGAGAGTCTTCCAAAAATTAGATTTCTATATAAATAAATTACTTGCCTGAACGTATTGCTCATCGTTGGATTGAAAAACAGATTAACAAATGTGTCATAATAAATGCTTACGTCGTATAATTTTTCTCTCCATTTTGTCTCTAGCTTTGATGTACGATTTTGGGATGCCGTGTATATGGAGTTCTATAGTATTCCGTTTCAGCCGGCTCCCTCGCCGTATATATACACGTCGTATTTGCGTGCAACCGTCCCATATATATTTACATCGACGGAGCTCACGGCTCGCGTGACTAATATACAAAAGGGCGCAAGTCCTAACCGGATAGCACGCGAGCAATTACGCGCTCCGTTCCCTTTCGTGGCCGCGGTGTTGGGCTTTCTGTTGGACGTGTGTTAGTCATGGTTGTTTGCCGCGAGAGAGGGTTCGCGCGACAACACTCCCCGTTCTGACCGTTTGAATATGCCTTCCCTTATTTCTCATCCCCCTCGGCTTGGACGACGACATGCGTCCAGACTCTCCGGCGATGAGCTTTGATTGTATGCCGCGCGGAGATATTTGCATGCTTGCGCACACGCGTCCGTAACGAACGGAGAACTCGCCAAGTCCCGTCGCCAGACAGCAAGATGCGTCGCGTGCCGTACGTGCCGGGCTAAAATATATATACCTGAAGAGCGTAAACGGGTATTCACCTGTCAAAAACTTTGGGCTCGCGATTAATAAGATCCTCCCGGGTTTTCATAAATCACTCTCCTCATTTGACTGGAATGTTAAACATTCTTATAATATGAGATCATATTGCGCAGTAGAAAAATTGAAATTACGACTAAATATTGTTCTTGATATTTTTAATTATTGATTACACAATGCTTACAATAATTTAAGAAATTACAGAAGAATTAAAGTAGAAAATCTAGTAAATATAAGATATTGAGATCAAATCATCCTTAGATAAAGACGTCGTACAAAAAATAAACTAACGAATTATACTTTCCAGATTAATTTTAAAAAAAGTTTGAAAAATGGTTACATGTATAATGTTAATTATCAACATGTATATCAATTCATTTCGAGAGTGATTAATTGAATTATTGACAATTATACTTTTCCGTTTTCATTTGTTTCATCGCCTCTTTAATAATTTTACTGGAAATACGTACGTCTGTTGTGGAATTTCCATTCGGCGTCAGACGAAATTCCAGGAGACATTTCAAGCAATGTGCACATCGACACTGTGCATTTATGAAGGAAGCATGGAGAGAGCGGATTGATTGTAATTGGATCAATCGATGTGCAGTTAGCGAATAAACGTGTAACGTGATATGCCTGCTAAAGTGTTAACATCGTACATTCCAAATACGAAATTGCACAGGACTGTGAATGAGTTCTCATCAATTATTAACACGAGGAGACAGAACAGAATTCTCGACTAAGAGAAATTCTCGGCAGATGAAGCGATTTATTCCAATCCTTAAGCCGATTTATCGGAACATGAAGTTCATCCTTATTCTACCTCAACGAGTATTCGTTTTATTTCACTGTCAATACTGTCAATACTGATCGATGCAACAAAATAAAATTCGCGATTCACCATACATTCAAGCATTTCATCGTAAAATGAAAGTTTTTTGTAGAATGTTATGCTTTGCATTTACTTTTACTTACATTTACTTTCGGAATGATTTTTTTTTGTGAAAATCATCATAAAACTTATATATATATATATAAAATAACTTCTTACTTGTTTGTGCATTTGATCATTTTAAGTGAGTTTCTCAATAAACTACTCGCAATAGTCGTGCAAGTATTCCCCTATAAGAATGATAGAAGAAGATTGAAAAAAATGAATAAACTGCCAGAAGGATGAAAATAGATGTATAAAAAGAGTAGAAGTTATCCGACTGAAAAGTTGTCTAGCGAATATCCGTAGGATATAAGAAGAGGGCGAAGTTTCTCTATTTTCTCGTTAGTGATCGAGTTGCCGTGAAAGAACGAACTCTTCGGCGGCACAGGTCGAAGAGTCAGCATGTCGGAAAGTACAACTCACGCTCGCCCTTTCCGTCTTTCATCGCCGCGCGTTCACTCTCCATCTCGTTGTGACTCTTAAACTGCGGATATGCTTTCTCGAGCGTAGCTTCTTGCCTCCTTCACCTGCGGAGTACTCGAGTTTAATCGGTATACGAACGTTCTCAACGCTTCTCGTTTCGCACATTCAGTCTCTCTTCTGTACTTGAAAAAAAAAAGTAAGAAATAAACGCGTCGTGTGAGAAAGAAAGGGAGGTCGAACGGAGGATGAAGGGGAAGGGAGAGGAAGGGTACGCTTAAGGACTCGAAGAGACAGTAAATAAATGCAGGGAGGAAAAATGGAGATTGCGAATAAGGCTCTTGCCAGCCAGAAAAACGGGGAATGTAAAAAAGGAAGGGAAGGAAAAAGATCCTCAGCAAACTCGAAATCGCTCGTTATAAAAGTTCGGTGAACTAGCTCGGGCGATGGAAAAGGGCGAAAGAGGAAACTGGGAAACGGATTTAAAAAGTGTAACGGGAAGCTTCCGTGCCCGTCGTTTTTCGAAAGGGGCAAAGAGAGTCCGGTGTATACGGTAATAAAAATGCTCCAGCAGATTCGAAGTTAAACAGTAAATAAATGCTGCATCGGAGCCGTTCCCGGGCCTTCTCCCTCTTTCACTCATATTCTTAAAAGCTCCCGGTACTCGGTAAAATCCTATTTACTTCTTATACAAAGCTCGTACAAAACTCCCGTGAGTCCTGCGGTGACCAAAAGTTGCGGATTACGCTTGGAACGAAGCTTGCTTTTTTCCGACTGTGTTCAGACTCACTCTTCATATATTATTGTCGGTACAAAGAGGGTTGAACCATCTAAAGAGGTGACGAAATGAGTGGTGCAAAAGGAATAAGATATGAATAGAAAAAAAAGAATGAAAGTACGGAACGAATTCAGGAGGAAAAAAACGTGCGACGTGCTCGCTCAAAACGTAATATGACGTTCTTCAAACCTTTGTTTAACGTCGTGCGTATATCTCTTTTATTTAATTAAATTTACGGCGAGTTTGCCGGCCCGGATATATGTGGAAAAAGAGGCAGAAGAGAGTAGCGACTGACGAAGGACCGAGAAGAACGAAGATTGAGTACGTGTCGGTAGTACGATCCACTTTTAGTACCGTGCAGGAAACCATCTTGTAACAAAGATGAGAGAATAAAATTCTTCACCTGCGTGAAGTTGGCAATGGACTTGCTTTAAGCGAACCTGTCGTAAGGGTTAAAAGCCCGAGAAAACTTTCTTTCGAGTGATATGACATTACCGGATAACCGTCGAGCAAACGTCGAGCTTTCATTCTGAGTTATAAACGCACGATGTGTGCACAAACTATGCGGAAAATTAGAAAGGCCTGTTAATCTGCTGCACACTCGCGCGTTCACCCTCTATCGCGAGTATGGGAGGCAATGTAGCCAAATTGTCGACAAGAAAACGCCAACTTATCTCGGCCGTCCCTTTTGCCAGCCAGATTGTAACGTTCTTGCGCGTACATGCCGCGACTCGCGCACACGCCCCAGCTGGATGTGCACGTATAAAGTCGAGGAATTCGAAGAGTTTTCCGAGTTTGCGGTTAGAAGAAGCTAGAACCTGACAAGGCTGCGGTTAGCCCGCTAAAACCATAAGTATAGAAGCCAATGAAGAAAGAGGACAAGAGCTCTGCGCCGAGAGTGTCTGTGCCATGGAACAGGGTTGTGCGTTGAAATTATGAGACGACAGTGCAGGAAAGAGAAGCGAAACGTGTGGCGAGCTCCTGAAATTCTCGCTCGAACAGATTCACGCTAATAAGCCACGAGGTTTGTACTTGTGTGTATAAAAGCATCTCTTGTGTACACATTATAGCCGGTAACAGCGTTCACAATGCATAACAATTGTTTTTTTTTTGTTTTTTTTGTTTTTACTGAAACCAAAGTTTATAAAGTTTCGTTAAAAGCACGTGACATCTGGTTGGAAAAAGTGAAAATCCGATTGGCGTTCCCGAGAAAAGTTTCTCCGTTGGCAGATGCCGAAAATCGCCGCAACTTTCGCTAATTTCCTTAAAGCGAATTTTAGCATCACACGCGAGTTTTCGAGAACACCGACGCGTAGGAAAAATAAAACGAAGCGGGCGGAAATTAAACAAAATTTGAGAGAACTCCGCGAAACTAAAAAAAAAACTCATGAATATATACTTCAGTAAAATTTTGCGTTTGTTTAATCGTACGTGAATTTTGGGAATTACGGATTAAAGGATATGCGTCAGATAGAAAGAGAGAGAGACAGAGAAAGAGCGAAAGCTTTGAAACAGATTCTCTAAACGAAACTCCGAGAATTACGCGAGTCGTTTGCGCGACAAACTTTGTTCATGGCGGCTGGAAGACAAATGTCTACCACGGCGAAAAACGATTCTACGGAGGAAAAAAACGGGTGAAAAAATTACGTGTACAGACGCGTGAAAGGAATACACGTGCGAGAAAGGCTGAGGGAAAGAGAATGACGGATCGGTGGTGAAAAAAAAGGAGCAACGAGGGGGTGTTAAAGAGTTGATATAATCGGTACAGATTGTAGGCAGCAGTGAGCAAAAAAACCTTCTTACGGCTTTATTTAACTTTTTTCAACTCTCTCAGCCGGTCCGCGCAAGTGTACCGCGAGGATGGAAGAACAGGGAGAAAATAAAGGCCCGACGAAAAAAAAAGCCGAGTGGATTCTACGGGCTGCCGCCATTATCTAAGTCTTGACCCAACGGAATAAGATTGCTCTCGGGAAAGCCAGTTCGCACCCGGCGAACTGAGTTCATGAATTAATTAGTTGGCAAGCAAAAATCGGATATCTCGAAGAATATATTCCGCTCTGAGTCTCAATTTCACAGATTCAGATAAAAAATATATCTTTATTAATCTTATAAATTTGGATAAATACCTGAGATATAAGATTCAATTATTCACGTGAGCGTTAATTAATAAATATAGGTGTAATCGTTTGAAAGAATATGCCAGTGGTTAAAATTTTCTGTTAGACTGTCACTTATACGTACGGTCGGAGGCGAGAAAATTTTGTATAAAATGTCAAACGAATCTACCTGCGAGACATTTAAGTTCGTGGCTGTGTATACGCTGAAAGAGGGGTAAACATATTTTAGTTTGAGGAAAATATATGCGCGCTTATATAAAAAATGAAAAAGATGTTTTTATAGCTTCCGGGACTTGTGACACAGAAAATATACGAGTATCTATGCAGAGGTGTATACGCGAAGCTTGTATATATATATATTTATACAAAAATTTCTCAGCAATACAAATTCTGTATGCATTTATATATACACGAGCGACACGCCGCAGGAATCGGGGAGAAAAAACCGCGTGAAAATTTTCCATTCATGCCAGTAAACTACCGGAGTTTCTTCGCGAGGATCCATTAAAAATGCAGTCTCGCGCATATATATAGTTGGTTGCTTATTTTAGAGCATCTATACAAGAGCGTTGCCAAGATGGAAAAGGAATGAGAGAAAGACGAGAAGCGGGAGAAAAGGACAGGGAGAGAGAGAGAGCGAGTTGGAGTTTTCAAAATAGAAGTCGCAGGGGAGCGGAGGAGAAGGATGAAAGCCGAGAGAATGAAGAAAAGGGAACGGAAGAGAATGCGCCGGGTTCTACGTTGGAAAGAGGAGAGAGAAATAGACTGAGGAGAAGGGAAAAGAAAAAAAGAGTATATGGAGTTCAGAGACTCGCACATTGTGAAGAAAAACTCGCGAATTTTTTCTCTCTATAGACGAGTCCCTTTTTCCCCATTTTCCCGCTCTCTTTCTCAATTTACGCGAGCTTTTTCTCCCTCCTTATCACTCTCTCTCTCTCTCTCTCCCTCTCTCCCTCTCTTCCTCCCATATATACTTTCTCACTCTGCGCGTTTCACACTCTTACTCTTTCGCCCCTTGGCTTTTCCGCAGTGGAAAAGAGCGGTGACGCGAGCTAAAATCAAGCAACGATTGAAAGAGATTTATGAACGATTGTTTGGCATGTGCGCGAGTGTACATGCACGGTAAGTGCGTGCATGTGAATGTTTTAGTTGAAACCCGGGAGTGCGAGGCGTGATAAGGGGTTCGCGGAGTACGCGAGAGGCGCGAGCACACGCTCCATCGAATCGGGGCGACGTCCGTGACGGGAGCGAGGGCATCAACGTTGAAAAATGTCGATAAGCCCGACACCACCGCCAACCCGATTGTCAATGTGTAAAACAAAAACCGAAAATGCATTTTTGCCGATGTATGCGCACGAGTACATGTGTATATTGGCGTTTTGAATTATACACGTTTCAATATAATAAACTCTTGACTAGCAAAAAGATCGAAATTTTGTTGTTATTCACGGATAAACTCACGCTCGCCGCTCTCCCTTCTACTCGTTATTCACGCTCGAAAAGCATTCGAGTCGCGCGTGCTACAACTGGGATTGAAACAAATCTATTGCCCAACAGGGAATGAATAATTGTCGCACGAAAACGATTCGTACAACGTTGCAATTATTCCAGATAGATCGTTAAAATAATTCAACACATCCGCACACTCCCGGCATTGTTTCCGTATATTTTTGTTTGCCTCTTTCGTTGTCATTTTTTTTTTCTCGCTCACGCTGTATTTTTGCTCCGGGGACATCTTCATCGAGAGCTCCCGCGCGGACGCGTGGCGAATAATAAATTTTGCAGATTAAGAGGGGCTGAAATCCTTTTCCGTTCTGCGTACATCACAATTTTTCCAAAATATAAATCGGTCGATCCTTTTCAATTTTATTCGTTTCTTTTTTTCCCTCCCCCAAATATTCAATTATGTACAGACACGAGAGTTGAACGAGCCTGAGAAGGCAAAATGAAAAACTTTAACGTCGTGGATAAGTACTTGGCCCACTTTTCCGGAATGGGGGAAAAAGTTTTGCCGCCCGAAGACTCCCGATTTAATTTCGTCGATCTTTTTCAGCGACGATAATAGAAATGAGGGAAGGATATTAGTAATGGAAATCCGCCAAAGATCGTTAACGTCATTACTCTCGAAGGGGCTTGCGATACCCCGGCAGATTTCCGTATTGACGTTTATTTTAACTGGAAATTAACATGGAAAGACGGAGGCGGGGTGGTTCCCCAATTAGCCACGAGTTAGCCGAGCTGCTCAGGAACAGGAGACGGAAAGCGAGAAAGGTTATCTGCGTCGAAGAGAGGAAATGTAGATCAGACAGGGTTGATAGTCCGCCGTTTCTATATATAGATATCGCCCGCTCTCGATTTCTCTCCGACTCGATCGCTGGGATATATACGACAGATGCGATGCAAAATCGAGTTCACTTTGGAGAATTCTGATCTCAACCCCTCGACGTGGAACTCGCGTTCCGTGGTGTTCTAAAATACGATTATAATTCCCTTTTGTTCCCTAAATCGTGCGGGCATCATCATTCGTGTATCTTCGAAGCTCTCGCCGGGGCATATCCCCGGCTCGTGGTGGTCGCTCAATAATGCATGCGATGGAGAACGGCCGCATGCGGTTATACCGTCGACCAGCCGCGGCCGAAGCTTTATCTTCTCCTCTCCTCATCCTCTTCCCCCCCCCCTCCTCCTCTCTCTTTCTCTCTCCTTCCTTCCCTTCCTCTAAACGTGCGCAGAGCACGTTATATCGCTGTCACGACTCTCCCGCATCTGTTTGGACACATCCTCTCCGGTGTGTTCTCGTAATACTGGCAGTACACTCTCTTGGAAGCTGCTAACAAAAGAGCATAAACCAAGCCGATTAAATACTCAAAGGAAGCTGCCGTTACGCCCTTCTGTTCCTAGACAAAACGAGGAGGATATGCGCTCGTGAATCCGCATACGCAGTTTCGTTCGGGACGTAAACATTGGTCGGGGAAGAACGAAGATAACCGAACTTCGCTATATATCTTTCTTGATGATTCATCTCGCGTCCCCGATACTTCCGACCTCCGTATTATGGGCTGTGCGAGAGCTCTGTTGCCATCGTTGGTCAGTCTGGAATATATCTTTAACGACAGAGGGACATTGACGAGATACCTCTGTATAAACCCTTTCTCTCCTTCCATCTCTCTCTCTCTCTCTCCCTCTCTTTACCTCATATCATCCGCATGATGTAAAACACAAGCTTGACAAACCGAGCTTCCAACCACATCGTACATATCGGTCTTGCTACCGGTGTACATAAATCTTCGTACATTGAGAATTCATACAGTTGAGTTTCCAACCCCAACATACACAGTAATAAAAAAAAATATAGAAAAATGTCCTATCAAAAAAAAATATATTTCTCGCGAGCGAGTAAAAATAATCATTTTCAGGAATCGCAGAACCATGAAATTTTTAGTGCACGGGGAGGACGTACGAGAATAAATTAAGTTTATAATTGACGGTAAAAATCCGGAAATGAGAAATTAGCTTGTTACCACATAGGCCGATATTCGTAAAGTTTAGAAGGAAGAAAAAAGTATAAGGATGGAGGAGCGAAGCGGTTTCAGCGGGTAGTAAATGAAGAGAGAAAGAGCGAGTTGGAGGGTAATTTGTCGGAGTCATTGTTGAAATGTTTCTGTTGGTTTATGCGCCCGGATGTTTTTACTGCCTCTGCTTGCGGGCTGGGAGAGTCGTAAGAGCGAGGCGTGCGACGGGAAGAGAAAAAGAGAGAGAGAGAGCTCGCGTCTAGCGGTTAGACAGTAGTAACGACTCTCGTTGGTCGGACGTCGTTTCACCGATTGCAGTTTCAGCGCAGCGTGCACTGGGACCGCGAAGTGTTGCACCATAGCGACGAGAGCTACCAGGCTCTTTCTCTCTTTACTGCTCCGAGCGACGTCGAGCCGCGCGGAAACGAAAGAAGAACGTGCGAGAGAGAGAGAGAGTCGCTCGAGGCTCTCAGTAGTGCAAGTCGTTCACAGGTCAGACGCTCTCCGGTACGATTCCTCCGTCTGCATCGCAACCGCCCGGCTTCACAGTTCTCCCGAGACTCGTTTCACCGAGTCGCCATGCAGCCTCGACGCAGCGCGAACTTCCACGAGATATACGGATTCTTCTGCGATATCGCTTTCTCTACTGCGATTTATGCCTGGTACCTGCACAAATAAAATCTCCGATGACCGGTTAACAATGTTTCGCTGTATGTACTACCGTTTCTCAATGCGAAAAATGTCGGAGAAAAAACGACTGAGGCAGTTTCGACGAAATTTACAAACTTTGCACTTTTTTTCACTTTTCAAACGAATATTTTCACCGAAGAAACAAACGTGCCATTTCTTTTACTCTTTTCATTTCGTTCAATACTCGACTTTATACATCGCCGGCATGTATATCGGAAAATTTAATTAATTTATCGAGTTGCGTTGCCCCAATCAGGATGATTATTTTACAAAGAGTGCATTGAACATCACAATGGCGACCTTTCAGTTTTACGTATATCGGCTAAAACCAGCGCATTCTTTGTTAAAAATTCGACATGGATTGGTCGTGATTGCTGTCCCGCGCATACAAATACAAAACTTTCTTTAATACATATACTGGTTGGAATTTCAGATGAAAATTCAATTTTGAATTCTCTTGTTCCTTATATCTTTCAATCCTATACAAATATCCATGTTTGATATGATAAAAACAAATAATACTGTACGTTTGTATGAATGAGAATTTATGAGAAAATAATTTTATATTAATATAAAATGCAAGGTAAATTGAGAGAGTAGTGATTATCGAGGAAGCTTAGATAATTAAATATTATTTATTCGTAACCATATTCGATCGTGACGATATCATGTGAAGCGAAAGTCAATATTGATGATAATGCTCGCTTAATTATTGATTGTCACTTCGTGATGGTTTCTCGGTCCGAAAGCGATGTTGCGGAAGTGTTCGGACGCATGCACGAGTTTCGGCGTATTGAAAATAGTTGAGTTTCCCGTTTACTTCGGTCATGTCAAACGGAAGTCATGAAGATAATGCAAATATGCACGAACGTGGCAGAGTATACGTGACACCGTACCGGTTTTAATGCCCGCGACAGATCGGGAGAGAGTGAATGGTTTGCCTGAAAATGGAATGACGATGCAACGTGTGCGCGTCGACGTGTACAAGGATAGAATTTCAGGCTCTACGTAACCAATCAAAACGTCACGTAGATTAATTGTCCGAGGATGGAAAACGTCGAAGCCCCTTTCACCGTGACGCGCAGCAACTTTTATCCAATTCCGTCACACAGCTGTCCGAGAGTATCCGAGAGAGATGAACGGGATAAAATGTGCTTTCGGGGATGCTGCATTATTCCGCGTAACCGCGTCTTTGCGCGTCTCAATCTGTTCCGTTGAAAATTATAATCGCAAAATCGTGGAATATCGAGGTTATAGACGAGTATGCAGAAAGATCCTACGGGGGGAAACGAGAGCTTATTATGCATTTTCAGAGAATCTCGGCGGAACATCTGGTAGAGGAAAAGTTTCAAAGAAACACGAAGATAAAGACATATTTTTCTGATGGCTTATGGCCGAAGCGACGAGAGTTCTCTTTCCCCGGTCCGCGTCTCCCTCCGTTCTCTCCCTATCTCTGGCTCCCGTTATCATGATCCTCTTATCCACGAAGAGACTCACCCGGAAAAGGGCTTTTGAAGCGCGTGGGCGAACGAAGCTGACTCTTATATTCGCGACGCCCGTGAATCGTCCGCCCCGTATAATTTTGTTGGCAAAAGCTGTTCCGCTGTAGAGTCCGTTCCAGCCTGCCGGCAACTTCAACGTCGTGTATCCGCACATATACATACAGACACTTTTGTCTCTATTTACATGCGCCCAGCTAAGTCGGGAGCGCGTGTGTGCGCGCGTGCCCGAACATCTCTATACATTTATGAAAACGAACTATACGCACACGTATAACTTCCGCGAAAACCGGAAGCCAGCTCTATATATACCGGCTTGGTGCTGCGTCGCGCAAAAAGTTGCCTCCTCCCCCACCGCCGTAACGAGTCTCGTGTTTTATTAGGAAAGTTATTCGGGAATTAGCCGAAAACACGGGACTCGCTCTGAGGAAGAGTGTGTATACGTAAACGCGTCTGTATGCTGAAGGGTGTATAAAAAGAGCAGAAGAGAGGAGAGTTTTGCCTGGAAGCCAGTGCGGAAAAGGGGTCATTACGGAGGCTTCGGTGGAAAACTTAGGGTTCGCGGCAAAAGCCTCGCGGTATAACCAGTCATGTTCTCCTCGACTAGCCTCGGCGATCTCAAACCCTGCTGTCTCGCTGCTCTCCTTTCCTTCTCCCCCCCCTCTCTCTCTCTCTCTCTTTCTCACTAACCCACCGCCGCCGCTGCCGCTTCTGTCCCTCACTCTCCTTTCTTCTCCTTTCCCCTATATTTTCCCCGTCCGCCGTCCGCCTTAATAAGCGCTTTAACATCCCGACGATAAATTTTGCCGCGATGTAAAATTAGCGCGAGTCCCTCCATACTCGCTGTAGGCCAACGGGTCCCGGTAACATGTATCTCGCATCCTCTATATCTGTGTTACACGTATCTACACGTGTACACACTTAATATGCAGATTCGAGGAAGCCACGCTGTTACTATGTAATAGATTTTGTGGCGCCTCTCAACTTCTTTCGTATCACTCGCGTGTGAATACGCGCCCAGTCTGACTATTTCTACCTGGAACCAGTCACGAAAACTTTCAAAATAAGATTACGTGATCGATGACTATATTTTTTTTTATTTTTTCATTTAAGGGAAGGTCCCAGTCTGCACATGAAAAAAATCTTTTATTACCTTTTTATATTTTCCCAAAAAAGAAGGTTATGTAGTATAATTGTATGTCTAGGCACATGCGTATTAGTGTGTTTTTTACAACTGTGATTTCGACCTGATATCCAACTACGCCACAGTACTGCAAAAAATAAAATTAATATCATCCATTTATCTTGAGCAGGTTTTTAAATCAAATCTAGCAATGAAAATTTTCCAATTCCTGAAATTCCATTTCAATTACTTATATTCATTTTTGGAACGCTATATTTTCCCAAAACATTTTCTTCAGAAATGATCCGCCAAATATTTTAATAATTTAATTTTGGGAATAAACTTGTTTTTAGTTTTACCGAATCTATGCACAATCTAAATAATGTTATACTAAAATTGTATATGAATAGTTGTAAAATTTTTTAAAAATAAATGACAAAACTAGCCTTTTTAATATTTGAGAAAAAAAACGGAGAAAAAATACAGTCTACATTAAATTTTAAAAAGTTTGGATTAAAAAAAAGGTAACGATGAAAGTAAAATTTCCTCTTGCGAAAGTAGTTGAATTGCATTCATTAGAGAAAAGAACAAGAGAATGAAGAAAAACGATAGAGAAAATAACGTACACGTAGACGAAAATTTGGAGAGGTGAATGTAAATTATCGTCGGTTAATCAGGGCGCGAGGAGTCTTTGTACGTTCGTACGATGCGCGTGAGTTGGCAACTGGAAGGAGAACAACGTTGCAGTCTCGTCTTTCTTGTCGTCACTTACGTCGTCGTCATTCCGGAGAAAAATACGTAACGAGCCGACGAGGGCTCTTGGAGCGGGAAAGCTCGCTCTCGAGTTCCGCAGTCAGCTCTCGAGTACTCTGTGCCACTTGGCCGTTTACGCGGCGAACCGTGCCCGGCCCGCGCTCTGCTCCTTGACTTGTGCTCTGTATATTGGGACCTCTCACCTCTGGTCGTTACCGTGCGAACCTCAGTCGCTCGATCGGCTCGAGAAAACGAAGAAGAAATAAACCTGCTGCATTCACCTTCTTACTCCCTCTCTCTCCCTCTCTCTCTCTCTCTCTCTCTCTCTCTCTCTCTCTCTCTCCTTCCTTCTTTCTCGAGAAAACTCACCGCGAATCGTCGAAATTTTCTTCAATTATTTGATCACGTACCATCCTGAAGAATAGTTTCTTATGTTGAACGAATTTGAGGAAGGTTCGATCTTCAAAAATGCTAGGAAACCAACGAAGATTCAAGATGAAAAGAAGTATGAAAAAAAAATGAAGACTGCGGAAGAAAATTAAAGTTTCGAGGGTTCAGAGTAGTTGATTGAAAAAAAAGAAAGAAAACGATATTCTTTAGGTAAGATTCCTCTCTCGTTCCTACGAGGCTTGGTTAAGAATTCTTCCTCGGAATATTTAAAGGAAATTGAAATTCTCGTTCATTGTTAAAAATTTCATATATCGAACACAGCGATTTATTTCTTCAAGGAATTCTCGCTGTTTGAGTACGCGATGCGAAGGGGGAATAAAAGTTTCTGGAAGGAGGAAGAACGATCGAAGAAGGAGGGAGAGAAAAAGTCTATTTCTTCGACGCTAAAATACCAATAGGCGCCCACGATACGACGCTCTTGTCTGAAAACTTGGCCAATAAGAGACGAAAACAAGAAGATACGAGCCGTGAGGTTGCATACTATTCGAAAAGTAGTCTCTCGGCGAGACGAGCGACGTTAACTGCTTAAAAACAGGCAAATACAGACTGCAAGAGTTCGTAGGAACAACCTATATTTTCCTGTTCTCTCTATATACCACTATATTCGTATACAGACAGGACACTAAATTCTATCCTAAAAATCATTCATATGCGTATAATATTTTTCTGTATTTTTGAAAAATCCAACGGTCACGGATAAATATAATAACATGAAACGAATTTTAAATCTCATGAAACTTGTTTGAAAAGAACGATCAACAGCTCAATGAGTGGAATCTAAAAAATTTTTTAAATAAATCTACTGCCTGTGCACGTTCCAATCTCTTTTCCACGCAACGCTACATTTTTCTCTCCGTGTACAAATTCCACCAATAAAAAATGTACAGCTTTAACGAGAAAATTCACATAAAGAAAATATAGTATATAATATGTGTCGAGTGTACGAGCAAAGCGAGGAGGTGAAAAATTCCGTGAAAATTCCATCGCGGTATATGCGAGACGATCTCGAATAAACCGTCGACCGTGTAAAAAGCGAGGTTTAATTGCGTCGTAATGCAAAAGTAACATCAGAGCCTCTTGTGTGTGTATATCGGCGGATTCGAATTGATTCGCCGTTGACGATTGGCTGCGAATGAGAGAAAGAAAAGGGGAAATGTTATAGAGATGATGCGTATATATAAGCGCGAGAGAGAAAACAGAAAACGACGAGCAGCATAAGACAGAAAACGAAGCTCGAGAGTTTGAATGCGTAAAAAGTTTAATACATGTGCATAACCGTGTTTGTATATTTCATCTGTCCGAGAGTAAAAGCTCTGAAAACGCGTCTAGAGCGTGTAAAACGGATAGTAATGTGTGTAGCAACGAGGGTTCGGTGGAAAAGCAAGCGAGCGCGTCCACCGCGTAATCTTAACGTCAACGAGAGGCGAATTCACTTTGACTCTTGTTCGAAAGTGCATCGACTCTTGCATTCATGTTCCTGTACTCTATTCACACACGACTATTTACGTTTTTCCACGTGTACAAGATACGATTTTCTCTCTTTATATACACATACGGTCCCACGAGTATATATCAGCCTCGGAGTTTCGCATATACACTACCGCTCAAAAGTACTTGGCCACCTGCATTTTGTTTAGTTACAAACAATACATTTTAAAGAAATCATTTATTAGGTTTCATTGTTTGCAAAACACTGCAAAATACTTATCTATGGTAAAATCGTAAACAGCTTATTGTTATTTGCCGACTCTTGGTCATAAAACCAAAATAGTGTTATTGTCGGAATTTCTGCAAAGTTAATCTTTGAAGTCGCAAAAATTAGTAGCTAGGTTGCCGAAGCTTTATTGTGAGCGTGTCATTAAAAATAAAGGTGGACACATAGATGAGTCCAAAATTAAAAAACTGCATTATTGTTATGTTAAAAAATTGCTAGTGAACAGTTAAAATAATTATGAAGTAGTTTCACTCAATCGAACTTTTACAAAATGTATTTTACTATAGGTGGCCAAATACTTTTGAGCGGTAGTGTATATTTCTCTATATCTCTTTCTCTACTCTTTCTCGTAAATTTATTTCAGAGCGTGAAACAAATCTGCGCATACTTCGCGATCGAGATTGCTGTCCATCGATACACGACGAAAAATTCTCCCTTTTTCTTTACAAAAGAGCGGATTTTAAAAGAATGCGTCTTTTCGTCAGTCAAAATGGAAATATAATAGCTGTCGGGGGTGCACACGTTTGGGAAAACGAATGCGCGTGCAACTGTACCGCAATATCCTCCCAGGTCTGCCCACATTTTTCCTCTTCCAGCTTCGCAATATCCCCTCCGTCTTTCGATATATTCCCCCACCGACGAGGTCTCATATCCCCGCGAGAGAACGAGAGAGAACTCCCGATATTCCGGATAGCGATCTGTATCCGGCTCTATTCGACGATTGGATCCTCAGGGAATGCATCGTGCGCGCACAGTTTTCGCGAGCGCAGCAGCAACGAACACCCGGAATGAGATCTGAGTATCAAATTCCAGAGGGCTTTTTTCATTCCCACTTTTTTTCCGACTCTCGTGCGGTATAATGGTACACATCGTCACTGTTTGCGCGTTTGTTTTTGTGCGTGTGAATGCACACTGCTCCCACGCGCAACATATATTTTTCTCTTTCTCTCCCTGTCTCGCTCGCGGTCTGATTGTTTTGTCACGCTTTTTTTACTCGACGATCGCGAATTTTTTTTTTCCCCACTTTTTGTTTCCAGTTTTTTTTTCCGCCGTGAATATTCCGGTCCTCCAGATCGACAAGCAGATACGTTTCCTCGCTGTGAGCGAAATAACTGTCGATTTTTCGTTCTCGCTCTTCTTTCAGTAACGATGAGTCCAACCGACGAGGTGTCGCCAAAAGAATTCGCCTGACCCGTTCATAGTTTTTTTCGCCGCATTTTTCACCCACACCTCGTCGCTTTTTAATTAGTTTTTTCGTTCTCCGCGTTGAAAACGGGGCACTGAACGAAAAGCTCTGCTGTAATCTCTCTTCTGGTTACAAATTCACAATAAAACTTACGAGAATAAAAGAGATGCTGAATATAATCTTTGAACTTTTTATGCGTGCAAACGAGAGAGCGTGAAGAAAGCAAACGATATAATCCGTAAAACTAGAGATTGAAGATTGGGAGATGAGGGAACGAGAGTGTGTGTGTGTGTACCGAAATGCAGAGGTGTAATTACCGCTCCGGAGATCGAAACGGTAGCCGACCACCCGAGAATTCGGATAGATACGCATCCATCTCGACATCCTAGAGATAACAATAGTCTGTTCTCCGGAGATATTCAGTCAGCTGGTTTGAATATCCTCCAAGGAGAATAACGTATATACAGGCCGGGCTATACGCGTCCAACCTGAAATCTGTATGCACTCGGGTCATCAAACGCGATCTCGTGTTTGGATGGGAACGTCGCACGTTCGTCACACATCGACATCGAGATCAATGTCGATCCCGAATAGTCTTCGTTGAATTCATACCAAAAACTCATTTCCGCAATCCTGCGAACTCGCGGAGATCGAATATAGATATTCTAAGCTCTCGCATTCGCATTGTAAAAAAGCAGGCTTTTCGTTTTTAACGGTAACAAATTATAGCGAAAATAAGAATAAATAAAGCGACGATAAAGTTTACGATTCTCCTTTCATAAAAGTTTTTCGTCCGGATAGATTTTCGCAGCCAACCGATCGTAAGCTTCGTCATTTCCGTCTCGATTCGCCGGCGGGGTTCGCATTTATTTATTTTTTATTACGAACGAGAGATTCGAGGCTTCGAGCGCGACGCTGAGCAGACGGAGGGACCGCCGGTCAATAAACGAAAGTTACAAATTTTCCACACGCTCCGCATGTTTTGTCATTTTCTTCACCGGGTATTCGCTTTTTTAATCTTCGTCCCCCGTTATCCGGCGGGTCGGGGAAAAAAGTGGGAGAAGCACGAAAGCAATTGTGGAAGAATCCTTCCGTTTGCCGGAACCATTACTGCGGGGGGTACGAGAGGAGAAAACGAGTGTAGCGGATAAAAGGGAGTAACTCCGAGATTCGGGGAACGAAATTTGCGTTCAACATGCCCTTCTACGTTCTACGCTAGCCGATATTATAACGAGATTCAGATAGAAAGAAAAGCGAGGAGAAAGAAATCGCGCGCGGGGGTCGGCAGACGGGGGCAATCTGGATTCTCTCTCTCTCTCTCTTCCCTTTTTATATATTCTTCCTTTTTCTCTCTTGTCTCTTTTTCCCGCGTTCTCTTTCTCGTGATAGCAAGCAATCGAGTCTCTCACTCCAGCGTCTCGCTCGATTCCTTTCTTATATATTCGTCTGACAATCGCAATCCTCGAAACGACGGAAAACGCAGTGCTAACAGTTTTTTGCCTCGGCGGGAACGGTGCCAAGTGTGCCGGGGTAAGAAAAAGCAAAGAATCCTCGAGACACCTCTCCGTTTCTATATACGCGCGTCGCGACGATGCGTGAAATTCGGTTCGGAGTTTGAAAACGCTCGTGTCCGTCCGCTGGGCGCATCGTCGTTGATTACGAAAATCGCAGTTATAACGTTGATGTCGAAGAAGTTTCGAAAATTCATAGCGGCCACATTCAAGCTCTCCCCTTTTACTGATGGCTGATTTTTCAAGAGAGTAAAATTCTCCTCATCGCTTTTGTATTCGATTCGAGAACAACTTGCACGTTTCGATCGTCCTACCGGGTCGTTGAACTTTTCTCGTTACGCCTGACGTGCGCCCAGACGCGATTGAGGCAAATTAATTTTCTTGACATTTAACGACTGCAATAAAGGCAAAAAAGCATATCTTAATTAAAACGACGGCAATACCCGGATCCCATAAAAGTCGATGAATCTTGATGAGAAAACGTGCCCACCTTTTCCTCATTCTTTGCCACAAAAAATTTATCTTCGTCGTTACGTGACTTATTTGCCGAAGGCCTTTGCGCTCCTAGATCTTCCGCGGTCATCAGGTGGCAACTGAAAGAAAAAATAAAAAAAAAAGAGAGAAAAATGAGGGAAGGGAAGAAAAAAAGCGCGGAACCATCGTTCTCTTCTTTCGACCCCTCGGGGACTCTCTTTCTACGCCTCTTACCTTTATTTTCTTTTCCGCGTTATCGGAAAGTCATTGAGAGTTTTCCCGGACTATACGAGTGGTAAAATATATGCGTATACGTATACATTATGAATTGTAAAAATCAGAGAGGCAGGATTTTCAGGAGTCGCCGACTGGCGGCGAGTCCCTCTGTCTCGAAGGGGCTCAATGTAACTGCGTCGTACTGCCGAAGAAGTGCGCCCAGGGGTGGTCTTTCCTACTCGATTGGAAGATCGAACGGTTCTTTCGCTTTTCTCTCCGGTGTAACTATACATAATGCAGGTACGGCCGCTCTCGAGATGACGACGGTTATAGAGACCGTTCCCGAGACTCGAGCTACGAAATGCCGAAGAAATATATCCCATTTTCCGATGCTCCGCGACTCTGTGTTTTACCGAGTCGCTCCTTCGCTACAGTCATATAGCTCTCATCTATTACTCATGCCTCGATCGAAGCTAACACCATTAGCAGAGATTACCGCGAATCTGGAAATAAAGAGATAAGAGGATAACCAGTGACATTTACAAAAATATATAACACACACACATGAAAGTGTGTCAATATGGCAGCGATTCCTTGAATAAATTCGACGTTATGAATGTTTGGAAATTTGCGACCTAATTTGCGACGACTTTTCAAATTATACGTCTCGTGTCAGTAGGTAAAAATGTTCCATCGAATCTCTTCGTTATTCGTTATTCTCGAACCTCATCGTTTATTAATTCCTTCATTATTAAAATAGATGAGGCTTTTAATTATCATTATTGTTATTACAAAGTTTTTAAGAATCTTGGAATGAATTTATTAATAATCTTATCCTATATTAAAAAAGATATGAGGCCTCTAATGGTTAATCGGAATAGAGCGCATTATACGGAGCGCATTAACTTTTGGCTAATCTCTACTTGAAAAAAAAGATTCAACGAGCTGCTTTGGAAATAATGATCTTGATGTTTGAATCATTCTTTTCGTCTTGCAAAAATTTTCAGGAATTATCCATTATAAAGTCGATTGCGTCGAGGACACGAAAAGATATCGCCATTTGAATTTTATGATCTTCCTATTTTTGATTCTCGATAAATCAGGCTGGAAGTCCCCGAACACGCTAAATTTTCTCAGCTCGTGTGAAACAAACTTACAACACAATTTTCTATTATTTACATCCAATATACCTGGATAGATATACCTGAATAATTCGGAGATCGTAAACATTAAAAAAAAGAGAGAGAAAATTCGTCGAGCGTAATGAGGAAAAAAAAATTTTAAATTGTCATTAATCCCTCGGTAATTGTTTCCATGGTGATCGGTCGAGGTCGAGGGAAAAACCGAACAAGGTCTTGATTATTGTTTGGATTTTCGACTGAATTTGGAACCAGTAGGCCGGTATTAAGTGTCGGGGTAAAACGTGTCGAATAATTGGACTTTTCATCATAAATTATTAGTTCTATATATTTTCCATCACCCATATAGATTCGATGGTCCGTTTTTTAATTTGATTTAAAATAATTCAAAAAATATTGAGTTTTGTATCGTACTGGTGAATAAAGTCCAATAAGGCCCACGGAATATATTAAGCAGAAAATTAGGCAGATTCGGTTCGTGTTTATGAACCAACCTCAATAAAACTGATTTTGTCAAGAGAAAGGTAAGACATCGCTAATTGAAATATTCATGGGTCTACGAGACCCAGTGTGATCAACAAAATTCGCGAAATGGAAAAAAATATTTTTTCAATTTTAAGAGCTGATTCTATCGAAAATCTTCCTTGGACAACGAAAATGTCAATCGTTCAGAGCGCAATTCAATAATTGATATTGAATAAGCCAAAAAATTTACTTTTGGATCCGTTTTTTTTTCAATTTCAATTTTTCAATATGAATTCTTGGATTACGTCCCGTATAAGTAATATTTTTGTTATCTACAGAAAATTTTGCTATCAAATATTCTTTTTTAAAAAAGACACGAAGCTCATAATCAATTCATTGGAATAAAGCGGATTGTGCGAGTTTATATGAAGTATGCGCCTAGAATAATCGCAAAATATCAATTCAAACATGTCAAAAAGGAAAAAGCGGCCGCGTTACTGCTCGTTATAAAAAATTCGAATGTAAGAAAAAGTTTTTATTTCGAGATAACATAGGAGTCAGCCAGGTTTTGATTATAAATGAGCTTATTATATCAAAAGCTGCGACCTTGATAAATTATTGCAGACACAAGATGAACTTTGAAACGCTAAAATAATCTGAAGTAATAAAATTAAAATGTAAATGCAGAAGTAACTTACTTCACTCATTAATTATTTTTTAAATCACAACTGCAAATTCTGCAGATCCTTCGATATTTCGAATTTAGGATTTTAGAAGATTTATCTTATTAACTTGGAAATCTCGCGTCAATGGAGACCGCTTCAATCGCAAAGTTCAATTAGAGAGAACACGGAGGTCTGCCGGCTTAGCCTCGTTAGTTTTAGCATAATAGGAAGCTCACGCACCTTGCGGACAGCCGCAAAGCAGTTTGCTCGGGTAGAGAGAACGAGAAAGAGAGAAGGCGAGAATGAGTTCATCGTTTACCGTTGATTTACGAAGATATCGATCGAACAAGACTCAACATGTGTTTCGTCCTTTCAATTACCTTGTACTGGAAACGCAATTTCGACGGTAACCATAATCTACGGGGCGCTATCGTCGTGTGCACGCCATTGGCTCACTTCCCCGCATTGCCCACCTGAACGAGCACGCCCATGCACACGTAAGTACTCTTGTTTCTCTTGCAGCAATTTCTGATGCAATGTCTCGTACATATTGTACGCAAAATGAATTTTCTCCGTATTCTTGGGAATAAATATGTATAGATTGCAATATAAAAGTAATAAGCGAAGTATTCATAACAAAGTTGCTCGTCGAAATCTGCATTTATATTCGAGGAAAACAAATAGATGCTTTCGCGTGATTGAAATTATGACGATCAGAGCGTAAAAGCCCATACTCATGAAAATCCTGGTATATACATGTGTATTTCAGCGAACGAGGTGAAAATCCTTTAACAGGAATGACGAGGAACTGCCGACAATCCGCTTTTAACTAGCATAAGTCGTAATGCCGGAGTACGCTGAATTTTCGCTCGGAAACTCCGACAGGAAAGCCGGACTAAAGGAGAGTTTAGTTGGTGGTGCTGGATCACAGCTGTCAAATGGATGCTCCCCGCTATATAGAACGCATCTTAGAGAATAACGGAGAGGGGGAATGAGAGAAGAAAGAGAGAGAGAGAGAGAGAGAGAGAGAAAGGTGGAAGAGCAATGTTTCTCTCATCCCACCGAGTCTAGACTGTCTCACAGCAGCAGGTCTCGGCTGGCCTTCCCCTCGGACATACACTATTTTCAGCCGCTCTCGGGATAGCCCGTCGCTAATACCTGTTTGAAGGTACGATGCCCGCAGGACCGCACCAGCTGCGAATTGCCGGTCGAGTTCACGCCAGGCCGCATTCACATAGTTCCGCAGAGTTTGGGAGGAGAGGAGAGAGAGAGAGAGAGCATTGCGAGAGACAAAGAGAAAATGTAGAAATAGCTATTGTCCGGACGCATTACACCTTTCGCGAGAGGAACCAGAGTAATATCAGTTTCGGAATAACCTCTTTAAACTGTCATGAGAACTGCCCAGGTACCATGCTTGTGTAACTTCCTGAGAATGGCTGGAATTTAAAAGCGAATTAGATGAAAAAAATTACCCGCGATTTGTTAAGGTAGTTGTCTCGGTTATGGTCAAGTTCTTAATTTATGTTCAAACGAAAATACTTGAATACGTATATTTTTCTAGTTTTTAGATGCTATCCTAATATGGAGAAATAAGACGGTTCAAATTTGAGATGGGATGAGTATCAAATTGTCCAACTATCCAAATTTGCCAACTATCTAATATCATCTTTTTAAATGTCTTCTATAGTTACTGGATAATTGGCACGATTCAGCAGTTGAACTCTGAACAAAATTTGGGGTTCTCCTTTTAAGATATTGGGAATGGAAAGTCAACATATATAACCTTTACATATAAAGGTCTTAACTGTCCCAAGTTATCCAGAGTCCAACTTCCAACTATTCAGTATAGTTATTGATATACAAACTATCATCGATTTTGGTAAATATGATACTATAGGCAGTAGACATATTATGGCAGGTGAACTCTCGATAACTGGGAACTCTTTAAACAAATCTCATATTTTTTCATCAGTTCGCCTTATATTAAAATAACTTGAAAAATGTCATGTTCGAAATCTTTTCTTTAAAATATAATTTAAACTTGACAAATGTACCGAGGCAGCTATCTACTTTCTATTGAAAATGAGAATTTTATTTTGGAGAAATTGAAAAACCTTTAGCTAGTAAAACTTTTTGAATTTTCCGTGTCATGTACAATGTTTCTATTTCTCTTCTTCCTCCATCAGTTACAAAATTTAACACACACAGCTTCAATAACGAGAGATCCCGATACGTCACAAAGTCGGGGGATCATTCGTGCAATGGAGTCTTTCAGATTTGTGAGCGCGATACGCTTCTCGTCAAACATACAACGAAAAAAGTGCATTTGTTTCGCGAGTTACACACACAGTCCTACTTTTATATTCAAAAGCTTGCACGAAACGACGTAACCGTTTTCCCTTTTTCCCCCTTTAATTACTACGGCTAGTTCATTGAAAAAATCGAGGATGAATTTCTTTATGCCTCTTTGAAACGCATCATCCATTGATCGTCCTTCAGATAATAAAAACTTCGTGACAGCTTTTTTCCACCAGGATGTAAACAAACGCACGTATGTTTATATACATACGTAAAAATAAGTAAAAAGGGAGCAGAATGAAAATGTATTATTAACGGATATATGTCGAACAAAAATATTCTTATATTGATGGCAGGAAGCTTGACAATTTAGTGGGTACTCATTAGTGGTTCTTCTCAAGAGGAATGGTAAGGATATACATCGCAATATTTTATACATTCGTTGGATAACAGATGCAACTCTGATATGCCACATGCTCTTGCTATATCTGTAATAAGGAGGTGAACTCGTGTGAATAGGGTTAAAAGTGGAAAAGGGGGATAAAAAGGGCGAGGGAAAAGCCACAATCTTTTCGCGAGAGAAAAGAGTCGGGCAAAACGTCTCTGGGCCCTCTCGCGAAAAATAATATAGGCATGTATAGAACGAAAAGCTCCTCTTTTGGCTCGAAGCCCGTCTATCCTTCTCTCTTCATCCCAATTCTTCCTCGTACCGTTGCAGCGAGTTAACGAATGGAATTTCAACGGATCCCGTATTCATTAAGAAACGAGTGGGTGAGGTGGAAGCTTTCCAACCGAGCTTTATAAGGGTTCAACGAATAGTTCTTCTTCTTCTTCTTCTTCGTCTTTCGCTCCTCTCGCCCTGACATATTCTATGTATACTCGAGGCTTCCTCGCTATCTCGTAAAAACTCTAAAGAAGTTATGATAAAAGTGAAAATGGTAACAAACGCCCTCTTGTATATACCACAAAGCGAATTCTCGGTTAAGCTGCGAATGCTTTACTTTTTTTCTACTCTTCCATTCCCCCCCTTTAAGAAACAAAAAGAATTACTTCTCATTCGGAATATTTTATCCCAAGTTTTTAAATTCTATATAATTATTTTTTGAACAATATAAACGCAATTGAAATATTTTTAAATAAATTTTATAAATAATGAAAACATATTGTTTTGTAAAAATCCTTTTCAAATTCTGAATTTTTAACGACGTGTATACTGAAAATGTGAAAGTACCTTCGCGCATGAATAGTATACTTTCAGAAAAAAATATATTTTCGATGAATAATTTTCACCAGGTGTGGTCCGTGGTATATGCTAGAAAAATTAATTATTAAGTCGTAAAGGGGAGAAAATTGGTTGACACGAGGTTGACAAAAGTGCATATCGACGAGAAATCGCGTGACGCAAAAGCTCACGATGTGCTCTCGCGCGCACGCTAATTTTTTTTTACCCAAGGCAAAATGCGTGTATCGAGGTGGAAAAATGGAGGAGAAAGAGCAACGAGGGATGAAAAGTGGTCGCATGTCTCCTGGCTCTTGAAATTTTTAAGAATTCAACGAAAAGTTGAGTTGAATTTATTATACTCCGTGTGTTCCATAGGTAAAAGGTATACAAATGAGTTAGATTAAATACATAAAACTTTAGAAAGAAAATTAAAAAAAAAATAAACAATAGGGCTTATAGACTGATATATAAAAAGATTGACTCAATGAACTCGATATTATTCAAGAACACACTATTAATATCTATCCTTTTAAGGGTGATAAAAAGGATTTAGACGAAAAAAAGAGATTTTGAAACAAAATAAAATCTTACTCAAACCAATCACATTCTCTATATAACGTTTTATAGAGTGTTCCATTTCGTTGTAATGAAATCCATGTTTTTTTATTTTATTTTTGATTCAATTATCTTTTTTAGTATAAAAAATATACAATTATAAATTACAAATTACAATATGTGTACAGATAGTACGAGTGCGTTATTGATGCTTGGAATGGCAAAGAAATAGAGAGTCTTTTTTTTACCTTGCAATGAAAACGGTAGATCACTCTCCCGAATGTATACGCGATATGTACTCGGCATAAAGAAGTAAAAGAAAGACACGTATAAACACACGATATGCCAAGTGTAGAACGAGAAAAAAAAATAACATCGTGTCGTTCCTAAGATTTCCCTTGTGCCGAGGCAGCCCGTTCGCCATTGTTGTTACGAGCCTTTATTTTTTAACAAACACCGCAAAACTCTCGTACCCGAACGGAAAATATCCGCTGGGAATCCGACGAAACTTGTGCATTGACCGAACGGAACTGCCAGAGAAGGAAACTAAAAAAAATCTACCGCCACACGTCTGTGGTCATCGATCGAAATTCGAGCAAAAAAACTCTCCCTCGTACTACCTGAAAATTAAACCGATAAATATATTGCTTCTACAACATGAAAATTAATTTGAGAATTAATTCAATTATCATGTTATATCAAAATTTAATATCGTCATTTCTCTCCAGTGTATCTATTTTTTTCTCTTGTTCTCTCATCCGAATCAATCCGAAGCAATTAAAAATGTTCATCCTGATTAGATTTCTATTTAAAAAATAATTCATTGCAAAAAAAAAACTCCGATCGATGCAAACCTATATTTTGATGCATCTGAAAATAAGAGTTCGCGATCGGATGAGGGTCAAGTTTTCTCGGAATAAGCTTTTTTCTGCGCGATAAGAGAAATGTAACGGGGATTTCGTATCGGACGATTCATCTATAATAAAGCCGCGCATTTTCCAACAACGACGAGCTTATCGCCGAAAGTTCATCTTCACCGGATATAATGTTTGTACGGAAACGGTAGAACGACATGGTGATATTACGTGCTGCTTTCGACTTGGCTCGGATTAAATGGGATGGCGTATAAAACGATTTCTCGTGGCGGTATTATAATCGATAATCACGGGATACGTGCTCCCTCATGTCTTCACGTAAATCAAAATTACTATGGGCTGACGGCATACAAATTTTTTTCAGCATTATCATGTATAAAAAGTATCATTCGCTCGTTTCAATCCATTCGATCAACTTTTTTTATTTTTTTCCACTCTTTGCATTTTAAATAGCCTATTTCAAGTAAACGATTGTCAAGAAAAAATTCATAAAATGCACTTAAAGTATATCTCGAAAAAAAAATATTATAAATTACATTCACAGAAAGTGTACCCCCGAATGAGATTCGTATATAATCTTTTTTTCTTCCTTTTTTGTTACAGAGGAATTTTGCAACAAGGAAGAAGAAATTACGAGGAAGCGATTCTCAGCTATCAGAGAGCAATCCACTTCAGACCTTCTCTGGCTCGTGAGTATGCTTCTATTTATTATGCTGCTATTGTTCGCTGTTCGTATTTACTCGACGAAAAGCTCGATACAAATTGACATATAAATCAAGACTCCCAGTACCAGAACGGTACACGATACTTCGAGTTTATTAACATCAGCAGTATGTATCACGGATAAAAGATAATAAATCGTAATTTTAATTGCTAGAAAGTATTTGTTTGTTTTAAAGATAAATTCTCATACATTTTTATTTATCATTGTAATATATTATTTTTCTTTTATTTAATTTTTATTTAAAGAGTCATATTCAACCATCATTTTAGAAAATTTGATTTTTTTAATTGCAATCGGTAATGTAATCTTTTTGGAACATCCACTCTAAATTTTGCGCTAATTGGACAAAAATTTGTGAAAATGACATAAAAGGATCTCGACTTACAAAGAGGTTTCTATGTATAGCATTACTTTACTCAAAAATACCGTTACTACTCTATAATACCTCTTATATATATCACTCTTTAATGTCGAAAATCCAATATTGTCCTTCAATAAAATCCTTCTTTGTATAATTTAATATCTTTGATTGTTAGAAATTTAATACATCAAGTTAATCCATTTCATTATTCTTTTATTTTTAATTTTATATATATGGAAACGTATTATGTTCTTATAGCTGTCAGGTATAGTTAACTTATTCGAAAGTAATTCATTAAATCGAAACAACGTATCTCCTACAATTTTTAATATGACCGAGTATAATTCTTGAAAACGCTTGTTTTTACAAAATATTATTCCGGTAAATATCGACAAAGTTTCTTAAGAAAAAAAAAAATTAAAAGTGTCGTTCTCGAAGCATCTCAGACTGATATACGACCTCCTAAATTTATTCTCTCGCGAATCGATCGCGCGAAATAATCATTTGGTGGCACGCGTGAAGGAAATACGAGTAGTCGGTAAAACGTAGCACACACACGGAGCTTAGGAAGAACAGGGAGAAAAACGTCTCCTTAACGAGAGTCAGCTATTGCTTGAGAGTTCGGTTGGCTTTACATCGTTCGAGCAACCTTTCCCCTTGGTCGGGAACCCTTTTCTCGGACACGAGAGAAATGCCGAGGAAAGGGAGAAAAAGGATGAGAAAAGAGAGAAAAATAGAAGAAGAGAAAGGAGGAAAAAGAAGCAGAATCGAGAAGCCGTTTGTTACGCTAGCGTCCGGGTAGAGAATGAGAAAGGAGAGCGAACGAGATTTACGCTGGATTGGGAGAGCGGTTCGTTATACCCGAGAACATCGACCACGCCTCGTCGACGTCTTCTTTTTCGATCTTTCCGATCTTCACGAGCTCTATATCGTTCCGCACGTACATATAAACACATCGAATGGTCGAGTAATCCTACTCCCCCCTCCCTCCCCCCCTTCCCATTCCATTCCGTCTCGTCCTTCCCCACCGCCACATCCTTCCGAAGCTCCGACCACAATTTCTCGGCTACGCGGTCATTTGGCATCCTAAATGCACGGACAAATTGTGCGATCGGGAGAATTGTCCGAATGTTCTCATCAAAGCTGCGAGAAATCTTGACTCTCACGCTCCACCGAATTCCCACCGATCCGAGAAATCCTTCTTAAATGGAAATACTATTTTTCGATGGAACGATTAACAAAATTACTCTCCTGAATAATATATCTCTTTCGGCGCTTTCAGAAAAAAACGCTTATCGGATATTTTCTGTATTGAGAGAGATTGGATGTAGATTATTATAATGGAGATCGAGAATAAAAGTATTAAATAATTATTTTACATGGGAGGCTCTGCACGGTTAACGAGTTTCGTTGGAATATAAAAATATAAAGTTCGAGCTCTTGAGGGGCACTCGCGCGGTGCCAATAAGCGGAGCTTTTCTGAAACGCGCTCTCCCTTTCCCTCGTGGTAAAATATATTCCGGAACGAATAGTCGAGTACGCGAAACGTAACGAAACAAAAAAAAGAGGAAAATGAGAGAGAGTATGGTTTTTTTTTCCATTACGCTTGAAAATCTGCGGAAACGTGTACCGCATGAAACGTTGAATAACGTTATTGCCTGGGGCAGCTCAAGAGCTCGGCGAGCCGAGATGTTGGCTAGTACGCGCGCCCGTGTTCCGGTGATTGTTCCCAACTGGCCTACACACTTCGGCAACGAAGAGCGCATTCGATTTTACACACGCGAGAAATCGTACTGGGCGCATCGCTTCATCTCTCATCCGCTCGTCCGTCGATCCCTTTTCGCTTGTACCAGAGACTCGATCTCTTTTCTCTCATCGGACACAACCAGAGTATATATAGCCACGCCGGAGAGAAAATTCCGACATCGGGGGCGGAGGATGGAACTTGAAAGATGCAAATTCAATCCTCCGGCCGGAAGAAGAATGGAGAATGACCGCGAGCAAGGCACACACACGTGAATCGTAAAGGAGGGAGGGAGCTAGCGGTGGTGAGAATAAGAAGGGCGGTAGTGACGTAATTCAAGGTATCGGTATTGTGCCTGATGGAAACACGTCGTCGGTATTCGAGATACGTTTCGCAGGACGATACGCTTCGATTCGTGCATGTATATATATATATATACGGGAAAAAGAGTTCACGTTCATCGTACAGCAGTGAACGAGAGCCGTACACACGCGTGTATGTATATACATATAGGGCCAAGAGCGTTTGACCGAATCGTCCTGCAGAGAGCGCGCGTTTCTATGAGCCTCACGTTTCGAGGAACAGATCCGGGTCCTTCGGTTCATGTGTCTATACGAACCGGGAGGAAGCGGGAGAGCGTCTGGAGGACCTCCGGAGAAGCAGAGCGACACACTGTTCGGACTACCGCCGTCGTGTGAAATAGTTGAACCGTGATCACGAGGGTTGGAAAAGTGATAGCAGCCGGTCGCGGTGGATGCAAGAATAGGGACGGCTCGCGTGTACGAAGAAAACTCGAGATGTCCGGAATATAAGAGAAAAGGCACGAGGGAGGAGAGATACTCGAGAGCTAGAGAGGGTGGAAAGAAAGAGAAAGGCGGATGAGAATACAGGACGAATGGGAGAAGAGTCTGCGGTACAAAGCCGCAGTCTCTCGGCCCTCTCCCCAACCGCAGCCTGCGGCGTATACAGCCCAGAAAGGACCTCTATACCTGGAGCATTCAACGATGCTGCAGCGAAAATCCTCGACGAATGTGACCGGACGCACGAGAAAACTCCAATAGCGAACTGTGCGCCAGTATAGTAACGAAACGAAAAGTCTATTGGCGACTTTTCTTTCCCTCGTGTCCCTCTCTCTTATTTCTCCTTTTTTTTTTCTCTCCATCTCAAGCTCTGCACATTGCAATGGGTATTGCGCAAATGGGTCGTAGCGTACCTTCGGGCTTTAATCAAAAAACAGAGCAAATAATTCGTCGACGCGATATTTTCTTTCTCATTTGACGTTCTCTGCTCTTTAATTATTTTCCTCTGCCTCGTCCTCCTTCTCTTATATTCCTCTTTTCAAAGAAAACTAAACTTTGAGCAGAGTGTGAAAATTGCAAAGATGAAGCATTAAAAGTCTCCGCTAGACGGAGATTTTTTTGTCCTTTATGCCGTAATTGATTCATGCTTCTTCGCCGTACAGCTCAAAGCGGATATTTCAATCTCGATAAAACGATGCTTGTTGGAACGGAAACAATTACTGCTTTTTCTCATCCACTATATAGACCCCTTTACTTATTTAATGAAAATTAAGATAAAGTTAGGAAAGAATCTTCATTCATTCAATTTTATTCATTAATTTACACTTTTAAAATCCAATATAATTCACAAGCTGTTTTATTAAATTGTTTAATTTCGAGTTTTTTTTATAAAGTATATTCTTTGTATATTTATATTTTAAAAAATCTCTTTCAAACGAAAGATACTATATATAGTTAAAAATCTCTTATTGCGTTAGTAGAATTCACGAAAAAAATTACGGTCGCAAGTTCACTCAATGAAATACTAGATTTTGCGGTATATGTTCCGACATTTTGCAAATAATCGAGCTGACAGGTTGAAATGTCATCTTTGCGGCTATTTAATGATACGGGGATGCAGCCCTTCCGGACTATGCGTCGCGTACTCGTTCGGACGCGTGACCGAATCTGTCTCTCGTAGCTTCAGGGCTAATGACAAAGGGAATACCACAGAAAAGTGGTGAGCCCAGCTCGTTTCACTGTCACGAGCACCTCGTACGCGCGGTTTCGTCCATAACCGAGATTAATTGCAGTTCCATATCTTCCGCCTTTCACTATCTCTTGCGAATAGACTTATATATTTTTGTTCTCTCATTACCACCCAAAACTCCGAGTTTCGAGATCTGAAAACGATTTACGTCGCAAGAGAGTTTAATCCCATTCTCTCCTGACTGTTACACATAATAAACTTATATACGAAAATTCATTATATCTTATTATAGCAATATAATAAGAAACATATGAGAAAAAAACTTTATATACACACATATATATAGTGTTTGTGCGTGTATCCCTGGCACACGAATTACGAGAGAAAAAAGTGTCCACAAATTATTGAAGGAAAATAAAAAATGAAGTTTTTTCATATTCCCGTCATGTCTTCTCATCGGGGCGTACGGCCGAGCGGGGCGTCGAGATTAAAACACGAACCGCGTACGTCCGACGACGCACACCCCTCGTCACAATCTCGAGATTCATTCAAACTTCTCGCCGCTTTATTATTAAGTTTGTCAACAAAGTTTTGGACACGGATCCGCCCGAGACGCGCCATGGGGGAGCGAATAAGCAGAGACTATATGTATGTTGGACCTGTGTACCATATATACTACCCATATATATGTATATAAATACACGTCCATAGACGGGAGCGAACGTGCGTATAAGTATTCTCGTCGACGGAAGGACGGAATAGCACCGTCTTGCCATTTCAGCGATGCCGTCGAGAATGCCAGAATTTACTTGTCAACGAAACGATAACACGCAGGACTAACCGCGTTTAATGCAATCTACGCTCCAGGTCCATGCCAGACTCATTTAAGGTCAAACCTCACTTACGGCCTGTCAGGAATAGAACACGTGCCACTTTTCACGAAATTTCCTCGTGCATGCGCTCAAATTTTAATGAATTCAAGGTCACACGCAAATTCGTCGCGGTGAGCTTCGAGTTTCTCGGTTAAATTTAATCCATCGCGATTTTGGTCTTTGATTGCCAATCTTGTCCCGATCGATTATTTTACTCGGAAATACATTATACATTATCCTCTGGCTGACGTTATATTCTCACACCATCGACGTAAAACTCATCCGTGAAAGTAGATCGCGTTGAATTTTAATAAAAGTAGAGAATATATTGATTATTATATTTCATTCTTGCTTCTCGCTTCCACTTGACTTTTTGGAGCCTCGGAGCCAATAAAAATTATCACGAGGCAGTGAGTTCCTAGAAGTTTTCTCTCCAATTTCGTTTCCGGAAAGTTCAGATTTTGTTTGCAATTGGCACAAGTGGTCGGATGAAAGCTCATCTGATAACTTTTGGAAAAGAACACTCGAGCCACGTATCCAATGTTTACCAGTGAAAAGGCAGAAGTAACTTGATTTAATAAGGATGCTTTCGCTCACCGGGATTTCCTCGGAGGCGTTTTGCGTGTCTGCACAAGTGGATTTTTTAATAAAAGATAGACAGAGGCACGAGGGTGGTTAAGAACGTGCCTGTATACAGGTTAGAAGCACACAGCCGAGTGTGGGAGAGTTTGATGATGCACTCAAAAACCAAACGAGCAGAGCGAGAGAAGGGGCAAGAAGTAGAAGAAGCGAAGAAGGAGGAGAGCGAGAAAGCGAAAGAGAGACAGAGAGAAAAGTAGGTGTGTGTGTGTGAGTGAGAAAGAAAGAGCAAGGCTTATCCGAATTTCGCATTCTCTCACGCAACCTCACCCTCGACTCAATTAAAGCAAAGCTCTGAGAAACAAACGAACAAACACGCAAACATACTCTGAGACCGACAAACAAACGTGCCGTTCAGCTTTGGCACGCGTACATAGATGAGCAAACTTCACCGAACACACGGATCCGCCGAAATCCTTCGACTACACATCGAGCGAATGGAAAATCTCCGTCGACCATCCGGTGCCTTTATACCAGCGCAGACGATCTCACGTAACCTCATATTGCTTTGATAAACGTAAAGAGAAACGGAAGTGTCCTTTCACAACGGCCATTTTGAAAATTTTCTACGCTCGAAATATCGTGCAAAAAATGAACTCGGTGTGGATCTCTTTTTGCTCTTGCAAAACTGCACAGTTTCAAAAACGCGTAAATAACACGAACAAAGTTTGAACGTTATTGTCTTTCAAAACAATAACATTATTTTTTCTATTTATTTTCCTCTACAATCTCTCTATCCTTTTCTCTTATATTTTTCACTACTTTTTTTCTTCAATTGTTTTACCCAGCTTTTTCTCGCTGAAAAATAATTCGATTTGAAGTGATATCGGTGTAAAAGTGTAATAATGAATGCATAAGCTCGGAAAATTTGGTATTCGAGTGCGGAGGCACGCACATCCATTAGCCCGTGGATATTTCACGCAACCTTTTAATAATTTATATTTTTCGAATATATTGATTCGAATAATTGACAAATCCATCATAGAGCAATTCACATGCAGTACAAGCACGCGCGCGTCACTGAAAATGAAAATCGATGGCGCCGACCGATGAATTTTTTCACACGGTTACAGACGCGTAATATATTTTTGCAATTCACTATCGCATCGAGTGTGCCTTTCGATAAATCATCTCCAGTCCCGGAATATCGGGACGCACGTACCGCGTCCAAGAGACCGAAAAGCATGACGAGAATCGATAAAATAACAATCGAGTCTTCCGGTTGGACAATATAAAAATTAGAAACAAAAAACGCACACGTGTATACGAACAGTTCATCGTAGAATTTCGGGTTTATCGATTTGATGCGACGCGCGGTATAACGATTGCGCGAACGAGCATCGTGTTAATCGCATCACTGATCTCGTTGTATACTAAAATGGAAAATAAAAAGTAAAAATCAGGAAGAAAGAAAAAAATGAAAAATGAAGGGAGAAAAAATACTTCCGTGTCGCTTGCTTTGAAAAAAAGTATGGCTGACGAAATAACTACAGGGTGCTCGCGAGGATATGCTCCGATGAGGGCTGTTGAACCGATAATTGCAACGTTATTTACAGCTGAAAGAAAGCGAAATTAACAAATGCAGAGAAGTGGAAAGAGCACGCCTCTATGTATGAAAATGTTACGAAAAATGAATCCCCATACCGAAAACAAATTTTAAAAAGTCTTTACATACTGAAGTATTCAAGCTCGGGTGTATGAATATATGTAAACAAGAATGGATATTAGTTTTTTTAAACTCCGTTTTGTATTTTTACACGCCAAAGAGGACCGACTTTGACTTCTGGGCACTCTCCGGAACGGGAAAAAGAGTACTGGGAAAATTTTCAAGTGGGCACCCCTTTTTATAAACTCGGAAAAGTGCCCACTTTTTTCAAGGTGTTGTTTCAAATTAAAAGTTGATAGTAAAAAAGCAAAGTCCTTCATTTTCAAATTCTTTTGATGTTGAAAAGTAACGAAGAGGAAAGAAGAGGAAAGGTATATACACTCTCTGTGCTAGAAAAAAATAAGTAATAAAAAGAAAAAAGTTTAATTAAATAATATATAAAAACTAAAATTCATTGGAAAATATAGAATCCAGAGGTAGCACTCAATTATTAAAATATTCTTTGTATTTAACAATAAATTATACTATTTGCTTCATTATATTACTAATACATCGAACAATCGTTCTTCTCCATGAAAATATATGTATAAGTCTGAGTTGATCAACAGCACGAAACAATAGAAAATTCTTGCAGTGCATTGTTCTTTTGCACAACAATAAACGTCTCTCTTAACTTATAATACAATACACACTACAAATAAAAATAAACATAAACACATTATATACTTTAATTTTCGCTTGCCCTTTATTCCCATTGTATTTGATTTCGCTTGTAAACGCGCGTTAATCGTGAAATAGACGCGGGAGAAAGGATTCGAAATGGGAAAGGGGGATGAAGGAATTTCGAGCGTTCGAGTTTCATTTTGTACGAGTATCTCGAATATCTTCTAATTCCATTTTCTCGTAGAGCGTTCGAGACTCTTCCGTATGTATCTATACATATATACGCGGTTGAACTCGTAAAACGTTATATATTATGAAATAGCTGGGTACAATCATACGCGTGGAAAGTCGCGACAAGAGTTGAAAATAATTGCCGTTAACCGTATATACCGAGCGGTCGAGACGGTTGTCTCCCGGGGTGGAGCGAGATCGGGGGAAGCAGGAAAAAAGATGATATTGTGGAGCGTTGCCAAAACGGAAAAAGGTATGGAAAACAGAGTGGAAAGCACGAAACGGAGATTAACCCTCCGGTGCTCCGAAGCCACGAGGCAGAACGACGGGAGGACTTGAAGCGCGATGGAAAAGAAACGATGAGAGTATGGAACGGAGAGAGAGAGAGAGAGAGCGAGTGTCGCAAAAAAAGGATGAGGACCGCGCGCGAGATGTCTCGGCGAGTTTATAATTAATACACCGGGACGTGCCCGATCGTTAACGGCAATTGGAGCGGAGACGAGAGACACTCCGTGCAATTTAAGAGAGCCGCATTCAAAATAAACGTATACATAATATATATATATGTACCATTCGTAGGAGGAATAATATAAATATAAATATAAATATATACATATATATATATATATGTATATCTGAGGAAATAGTCTGCAAAAGACACAATGAGGGAAAATCTCCGATGCCAGACACAATTCTTTTCCATACGGGATAACGTGAATAAAAGGATACGAAAAGTGTGAGAAGTCCCGCTTTCCGGCAGGCCACACAAGCGAGCCGCAAGTACCGCTCCGAGAAAATATTCCTCACGTTGAAAGGATTCGGCGTTAAACGCAGAGCCTCGCTGTCCTTTATTCTCTCGGCGCGAAAAATAAAAAGTAAGAAAGCTAAAGAGGAGGTGCGCAGAGCGTACGATAGTAGACGAAATTTTCGAGGGGGTTCTCGTCGGGGGGGTAATGATTCATTAATTATTCAGCAGTGTAAATTGGTACACAGATTGTGATGTAAATTGGCGGTGAAAGAGAGAAGCGGAGGAGAGTGATAGTCTCTGCGGGATTGCGGTGGAGAAACAAAGAGGATGAGAGAAAATATATATCTTCGCGGGGACAGGGAGGAAAAGAGCGAAGAGGAAAAAAAGAGAGAGAAAGATGAGGAGAATAAGCGAGAAGAGAATGAGAGTGAGAAACGGGAGGAGGATCGGGCGTGGACGTTGAGAAAAAAAGAAGCTTCCGGTAGGATAGAGATAGAGCGACGGGGCGAAGCGCCAACGGGATGCTGATACTTTCCCTTTAAAAGCTTTTCTCTCTATTACTCTCTTTTTCCTTTCTCTCCGGCCTGCTTGCTCACTTTTATGCTCATAATCCCCTCTCTCTCTCTCTTCCACGTTCGCTCTCGCGTCAATAGGTCTCTCATCGTTTCGTGCTTTTCACCTCGAAACGTTGAATTTCAACGGGGACAACCGACTACCGTGAAACAAAGATATACATGATGCATACGCGTATATATTCGCGATAGGTATACGAATAATAGACGCTGTGCATTGCGACACAGAACGAAGCACTCGGACATATCGAAAAGCCGTGGCATCGCGGGGCGATCCTTCCGTCGTGCTCCCGCGCGCGCCGCTTCCCGGACCAATTTTTAGCGAATAGCCCCGTCGGCTCTGTCTCTCTTCTCTCGCGCCATTCGGACGAGGCTTTTCCTAGAGGGAGCAAGCGAGACGGCGAATTTAGAGCGATGAGACAGGGACGGTGGGAGAAGGAAGGGGGTGAACCGGTCGATAAGGGTCGCTCGAAGGGAGCGACAAAGAGAAAAGCCGGAATCTATGGAGATACCGGGGGGATCGTGGAAAAGCGATTGCCAGAGCGGCGGGTATCCGACGCGGAGAAAGGGAGAAAGCACCACGCGGCATGCGGCACCGATCCGCAAATTAGCGGCCGATCGGGATCCACTAATTACTCGGGCTCGGACGTGTTTTAAAAGCCTTCACTACACTGCGGTAATTTACGAGAGTGCTCCCCCATTCGTGTATATAAACGGGCCCGAAGCAGCTTGATACGTCATCGGTGTGTACGTGTATAGATAATAGAGCCACTTCGTTCTCATCCTCTGGACGGTCCCGCACGGAAAAATCCTCCGAAAGTAACGGGAAGAAAGGAACTGTTTAATTTCGGAAGAAAAACACATCGGATATCGTGCGCAAATTTATATGGTACGCCGATCGAAACAAAAAATTACTGATAACATCG
This sequence comes from Cremastinae sp. A BG-2022a, assembly GCA_030522545.1. Taxonomy (NCBI): domain Eukaryota; kingdom Metazoa; phylum Arthropoda; class Insecta; order Hymenoptera; family Ichneumonidae; species Cremastinae sp. A BG-2022a. The sequence continues at coordinate 58,058 of JAPYYW010000043.1, read as the reverse complement.
ATCGAACCGGGATTAATCGATATCCGCACTATAACCAATCGCGCGTTTACTCCGGAAAATTGGAGTTACAAAATTTTCATGGTTCATTCTCTCAACAATTATTCCACTCGTCAATAAAATTCCCAGAGGTAATTCTTCCAATGCTTAAACTGCTTAGAGTATCTACAACTTGATTTCTATTTTTTAAATATGCAAATGTAAAAAGTCTACTTTGAATTATATATAATGTTCAATTTATCGCTTGATATTTTAGTAATATAAAACCCATGTGTCAGAAAATTTTTTCATGAAACATATGCATTTATAATTCATAAGAAATAAAACGTAAAAAAAGTATAGATATCTCAGAAGTTAAATAGCAAAATTTGTCTATAATATTAAACATACTTGTTCCAACAAAGCTCCACGTTAAAAAAACATCACCCATTTGCCATTAACTTATACTTTCACACTGTTTTTTATACATGAAAAAACTTGCTGATAAAAATTTACGTCCAAACTGGACATATGATAATGCTTCACTAATGTATTTCAAGATTCATCACCTAATAATAAATTTTCTTGTTTAACTGTAAGGTGAGAAAAAAGTTTCCTGAACCAGACGATATTTTGTGTAAATTTAAAAAAAATTTAATAATGTTCTGTATTATTCAAAATTTTAATCGTGAAACATCCCGAAATGATATCTTGGAACGTTTACCTCGTACGTTTTTTTAATGCTCAATCAAATGGCGAATTTTCATTGATTCATATTCACAATATACGACACTTTTAGCTAAAATAAGATACTTTTTTCTTGTCTTCGAGATGAGCAAATTAGAGAGAGAGAGGATAAGTATTTATAAAGCTAGCACCGTGCTGCAGAACGAATTCAAATAGCGACACTAACTCAGGCATTTGTGTGCGCGAAGCCTTATTTCTTACCGCGAAATCCCGAGAGAGTAGCAAACGCGTTTCTCGAGGCGCGGCGTGGCAAGTGGGCTGTGTGGTTTCGAGAGTACGGGAAAATGAGAGAGAAAGAGAGAGAATAAATAAAGAAAAAAAAAAGAAAGAGAGAAAAAGCGAGAAACATGGCCAGAATAAGAGACGTCGGATAGAGGTGCTATAAACGACTTGAAATTAAAGTTAGAAGGAAGGTAGGTTAAGCCAGCATTACAGTCACGGCGGTACTTTGACTTTTAAGATGTTCTATAAAAAGCTCGGGCATAGAACGTTTGTTGCATAAGGAGACTTGGAACCCTCCGCGCGCTCTCGTTTTTCGCCCTTACTCTACTCCCTTTGCCGCCTTGGAGCAATGGTGAGCAAGAGGAAGCAGGGACGAAGGGAATAAGGGAAAAAGAATTTTTCTCATACCTTTATCCTTTGTGAAGGTAGCAATCCCGAAGTACGAATATAACTGCTTCAAAGATTTCTCTCGTTCAATTGAACTAAAACGACCGGAATAAATATCTCTTTCGCGTCTTTATGCAATTTTTTTTCTCCCTTTATTCTTTTCATCATTTTGATCTCGTTGAAAACCGAATAAACAGAGGGGAGGTGGGTCTCGATTGGGGAAATACTATGGGTTTTATATTTAAACTTTTTTTTTCTTCTCTTATTATTTTTGCAGTTATTTTTCTCCTTCCAACTCTGTTTCCCTCGAACGAAAATAAAGAAAGGAAACAAGATATTTCGCTCAAGGATTTCTTCGTTATTCTTTGGAGTCTTGGCAGAGAATTGCATATTTTCACCAAAAAAGATTGGGAAAAAAAAGTAACAGAGAAAGAAAAGAGAGAGCGGATTGTACGAATAAGATCTCGACTCTTTTAGAGACGCGTGAGAGTGTTATCCCGGATACGAAGCTCCGACGACGCTCCGGATGTTGCGTTTGCCAGTGAAATATGTATAAACCCCTCCCAACCGGCCCTTTGAGAGAGCTCACCCGTGCAACTGGCCCGAGTAAATGTACGAGTAAAAAATTTATACCGTAGCTCCGATATACTCGAGTTCCTTTGGCGTAGATACAGTGATAGAGCTCGTTCGCAGGCGTCAGGACGACACGATGAACTTTTTGCATAAAACACGTACAGATTAAAAGATTATTCCTACGAAAAAATTTACTTCGCCGATAAGATAAGGAAATATATTTAATGGAGTACTATCGTAAATTCTAACGGTTTTTAAAATACGCAATAGATATATATATATGTATACATATATAAATGTCTCTTCTTATTTGATTAGGTCTAATTTGGTATCACGGTGTACTATTTATCATAATATACTAAAAGGATGACAGAGTAATCGATAGGCCTGATGAGGTTAAATATTAAAGGCGATGACGAGAAGCAGCCTCGTCGTTCCGAAGAGCGAAGTCACCCTTTTTAGCCTTCATGTGAATAAGGAAGGGAATGCGATGAGACGAACGAACTGCTGTTTCATCCCCGAGTCCGCCAACTTGGCAAGACAACGGAGCATACTGTTTGCTACCTAATTACGTAAGAGAATGAGAGGTAGAGCGAGAACGAAGCAGGAAAATCAAGCGAAAAGTAAGATAAAGGGGGCAAAGAGAGAGAGAGAGAAAGAGAAAGATAGGTAAGAGGGAGAGCGGACGACTCAGCGAAGGGTGAACATAAGGGTGGGTTTTAACTTCTTCTCGCTCAAGATTCCATCGTGAAACAGTGAGTTGTGTGCCTTGCAATTTTCTGGTTAACCTGACTTTGGCCTTTCCCTCGCGTCGCTGGCTTCTGAGCTATCTAATTCTCTCCGTCTCTTTCTTCCTATTTTCTCCCGCCGGCTCGTCTTTCGTTGCTTTTCTCGATTCTCGTCGTCCCTCGCTCCACCCGACGTGCAGCCACTTCTCCTCCTATCGTAAATTCTCGAAACTCGGGTTGAACTATCGTGGACAACATTTCCTGCCGGGCCAGACGAGGAAAAACTATGTGATAAGATATTCCAGCTGGAATCGTACAAACAAATCGTGACTTTTTTTCTTATCTTTTATTCTTACTCTATATCGCATCTTATCTCCGGATTATTCGCTTCATCGCTAGTCTGCCAAAGAGTATGTTTACCAGCCAAACAAAAAACGTTTTCCACTTATTTTCGAAGAATTGTTGACCTGGAACTATTTCGATTAAAGAGGTTTACGCGTAATAATTTGCGAATCAAAAAAGCAAATAGACTATTATTTGGTGTAGAAATTAATGAAAATTAATCATTTTAGTTATTAAAACTGTATGTCATTCATTTATTTATACTAGAATAATTGATATTTAACACCATATAACAATAATCAACATACTTTCGTAGTGTAGAAAATCGTTACAGTAGTATAGCAGCATTAAAAAAATCGTATAGAAACTCTGTCACATTTAATGTCTATTTAATGTCTATTTTATTTTGTTAGATCATTGCTTGTCGACCTCAAAAAGAAATTTAATTTTTCTTTTTCAGTTTATTTTCAATTTTACAAAGTGGAAAAGATCAACGTTAAAGAAATTATCATCAGAGAAGTGTTTTTATGAGTTTGTGGATATACTAAGGAATTTCAAAATGCGATTTACTTTATTGAGTTTGTCTCAATAATTAGACTGACGGAATCAACCAACCGAAAATCAATCATAATGCAATTAAAGATATGTGTATTTTTGATATAAAAATACTTCTGCAGCGAAACTTCTTTTCGAATGAAATATTCCATGATGAAGTGATAGTTGATGTATATCAGAAGAGCTTTGATCAATTAAATTTATTGCCAATTAAAGTGTCGTCAGTGGAGGAAGAATGACAGACCATTTTGAAGATAACGAGGAACATACGAACGGCGAAACGTGACCAAAATGCAGCCGCATTAATTTCGAGTTTACACGTGTATCCGTGTAAATAATGATAATGACAATGATAATAATAGTAATAATGATAATAATGATAATAATAATAATAATGATAACAGTAAGCGAACCGAGCGATGTTACCTGAATGACAAGCATATTTGGTCGAGGATAGTTAAGGGATTCCCATTTACCTTTGGATATGTTAATACTAGAAATGTGGTAATAATCGATAATTGTGTTGGCAGAGGCTTACGTGAATCTCGGGGGAGTGCTGGCTTCCGTCGGTCGTGGCATCGAAGCCGCTGGGATTTTGCGGGCCGGAGCATCACTCGACGGTTCCGGCTTAAAGGACAGAAGGGCTCACGAGGCCGCGAGAGTACAAGCTCTTCTTCAGCTTGGTGGCCTCTACGCGGATCAAGGAAAATTGCAAGGGGCATTATCGGCCTACAAGGAAGCTCTTTATGCTCTTCCAGAACACTATCCTCCACAAGTGAGTACACATTTTACGTATATAATTATCGAATAAAATGTGTATATATACGAATTGAAGAAAACGTCATTCGCGATGAAATTGCAAGACCAAGGGTCCAAAGGTATTTTTCGATTCAACGCACCAATGACGAGCTGTCACAGGCACGAGGAATAAAATCTGAAACGCTGCGAGTCGCGTGACACGCTGTCTTTGCCGTTTGGCTGGACTTTATTCCTCGATAACTCGCGAATCAGGGATAACTCGGATCGAAAAACAGCCAAATAGCTTCTCGACTCGGAACTTTGTTGGAAATGTTTTTACGCGATTGACAAGCATTTGTGAGAGAACCGGTATAATCTCTTTCCTGCAACCCCGAGATAGGCAGAAGGTCGGAAGCTCGGGAGGGGTAAATGGCAAGGGTGAAGGGTTGTTACCAGTTTTTTCTCGCCGACGTCTTTTTACTCCCGAACTTTTCGACGGGCAGGCGAGAACACGCGACAACACGGAAACTAGAGTACGGGGAAAGAAAAAGAACGAGGGAGGACTGACTTTGGCGAAATGGACGGGCAATAGCGAAGCTTTGGACGAAAAGGAAGCAACAACGTCGGAAGGATCCAACGGGGCCTTCTACGACGTTTCTTTCCGAGCGCGTGAACGTACCGAGGCCGAGCTAGCACGGGTTTCGATGGAGAAGTTTGCATTTTTATGAGCATCCTCCCACCTCTCACTCTTCGACTGTTTCCTTTTTTTCCTTCTCTTCTTTTTTTCCCGCCTATACGTATATATACCTTTCTTATATCCTTGTTTCCTCAAGCGACCAGTTTTTATAGCCGAGTTATATGCATTCTCGTGGAATTCCTGGCGCAACAATTTATACGAAAAGTATTTTCGCGTTTCTTCTTACCTCTATCTCGCTTCTCTCACTTCTCCGCCTCTTTCGGTTTGTCTCGACTTTTTGTCCTTTCGAGGAGCGAGCAAGGGACGAAGCCAAAAAAGGGTGAGACTCTGAATGCCAAGAAACCATTCGAATCTTTCTTACCATCCTTTTTACCCTCGCGTGCCATTTACATCGCGATCGCTTATGAACTCGAAAGTGGAGGGATAAGGGATCGTCAATTTTGAACATTTTTATAAACATGTATACACACGTGAAACGAGAGAAAAAGAGATCGTGATAAATGGCCGGTGAAGAGGGTCAGAGCCTGAAAGACGACTACGACAAAGTTTTCCGAGACTCAAAACTTTATGCTATTTATCGAAATAGATTTAAACCCGAGCCGTGTGCGAGAAATTGCACGTACGGTCTCCAAAACGAAAGAAACATTTTTTATAGGAAATTTCATCGTGGTCAAGCCATAAAATCGCTATTTGAGAAATCGTCTTCTTTAACTTTTGATAAAAATGTTCTGTCCTACAATAATAATAATAAAGTAAATTTATATTAATTATAAATAATAAATTAGTTCATAAAATTCTGTTATGTAAATACTTTGATGATAGAAGCTATGTGACGATATCATACGACATACATATAGCCTCAAAAGTTTAAAAAGTAACAAATCCTTGTTTACACTTGTTTATCCGTAATTATCTCCTAATTATGTGATAACTTATCATTAAATTTTTCCAAATAAATTTGCGATTTTTCATTAATTTTATTATAAAAATACTGATGCGAAACTATAGAATTTTATTGAAATTTTTATGTTTAAAATCACTTTTGAGCAAGACGGTTACATATGTATAATGCGCGCTATATGTATTATGCAAAAATAGATATTGCATATTGAACGTTGAATTAAATCTAATATTGCTCCCTGACACAACTGTATCCAAATATTATTCAATGTATAAACTACGTGGTCGTCATATAACAAGTTCTATTTGCTATTTACCTTTACTCTATACATATTCTGTTTTTTAAAATACAATGTGAGTCGACCAACAACTCGTGTTACACCGATTCATACAGATAAACACTTTTGAAAGCAAAATTATCATCGAAATGATATTCCTGGGAATTCTACGAAGAGGAACGATCGAGGCGAACCTATTTTTGTATCAATTCATCGGGCAGCTTTCTCGATTGTTTGTATATATTTCACTTGAACGAATGCATTCAGCGAACCAAGCAGGAAACTCAGAGAGTTTCTCTTCCATGTTTTTCCAAGAGTATGTACACACGTACGAAACAAGTGCGTTTCGTAAATTGCTGAATTTTCATTGGAAAAAAAGTATGCACGTATCCATCTATATGAGAGACTACAAGTTTTAGCCAAATATTGATACAGCCGATTGATTTTTACACGCAGTAAAGTTCTGTACGCGCGTGAAACGCGGATTCCACATTTCAAATATACCTGTAACGAATGAAATGCTCAAAAATTTTTGTATAAAAGTGCACACACGAAGTGCGCACCTGTTTCTTTTACTCATTTGTGATATTTTACATTTTCTTTACATTTTTTTAAATATTAAAATTGCTTCAGGCTATCCGATGCGACCATGTCAATTTTCAAAAAAGGCACTTTTCAAAAATTGAAATACTAGTTCTGTGCGAGTTTTATTCCCTTAATACCCATTTGATAACAGCTTCTGGGGTGTTGCAAAAAAAAGATATTCGATTATTCCGGGCTCAGTGGTATTTTATCATTATTATTTATAAACCCTCAATACGATACATTTTTTTCGGTTGTCCAGAGAATTGATTTTATTTCAATCAGCGTTAAAATGTATTGTGGTTTATTTTTATATTCGAGAATTTTTATGAACTCATGACATATTATGTTTCAATTGATCGGCATCCAATATTAAAGATTTATGACAACCTGCGCTGATCTGAACTCCGATGTCCAAAATAAGCGATAAATTTGATCGTATACCGTCGGAGGTTGGCGAAGCTTTCGATTATCTGGATTTGTCGTATTGTCTAATTATAACCGTTGATTATCGAACCGCAATGAATAATCGCATTTAGATCTGTGCAATAGAGATGTGACCTTGTTAGGTGACTATAATGATCAGTTTAGTCAACAACACTATTTTAGTTTGCGAATCTCTCGAATCTCTCCATTTTCTCGATTCACCGAGCGATATAAGACCGTTATGTATCGTCGCACTAAGGTAATTATCCAGCTTCATTCCACATAACTTCATTCTCAACTCAAAAATCATACAAAAAGTCATAAAATGATAAAAATAATATATACAATTGCATATATTTTCTTAAACGAAAAATCTAAAACAATTTATATAGAAAGATTTATAAAAACTATAAATAATTTTATGAAAAATTAGGGAATTACGTTATATTGGACAAAGCTTTACCTACAACGTGTATTTATAAATTAAAAATAGAGGCGTCAGAGAACCTTTTTTTTCGAAATTTCCTAGTCTCGCGCTGGTAAAAAAAAAGAGGGTGGAAAAAATATATGTATAGTATACATATACACGTGTATTACACGAGCAGATTCGTTGTCTGCATGTGTATCCCTGAAGCGAGATGAAGGATTAATTAGCGAAGAGCTCGCGCGTACGGATATTGGCACGTCAAAGCTGACACGCGCTAAGCGGAACGATGTGAAAAAAGAGATAAAAGGAAAAAGAGGGAAAAGCGCGTATACGGGTAGCGATAGAGAGAAATATTGGTCGAGATAGGATCGAGCTATTCATGCAGCTTGTACAAGTTTTCTATGCGACCTTACCGTGCGGACCTAATTCGCTAAAGCTTTTCGAACAGACCATTATTTGCATTTCATAGCTCGGTAGCTCCGATTTTTTTTCCAAATATTCGTCTAGATTGCGAATTTTACATACGCGAGGCTGACGAAATAGCTGGAGAGAAAGTAAGAGAAAAGAGCGGAGAAATGGCAGAAAAAGAGACAGAGGCATTTTAAAAAAGTTCTCCAGGTAATATATCCAACGTTCCCCTTTTTACTAAAGGACCCCCACCATGTTTTATATGACGTTTTAATAACATAGGTCGCTTTGTTCGGTAGTGTTTGAGTGGCTAATTAGGTGCTCGCTACTCGCCGAGTCTTGGTATTCTCACAATGCGCCCCTGTTTCCCCGGGTAATTTTTCCGGGTCGTGTGTGTGCTCGTTGTTTCTCTCTCTCTCTCTCTCTCTTTTTCCCCTAGCTTTTTCTCCTTTTCGCATCATCCTTCCTTTTTCTCATTTCCATCAGCGAAGTATGCACGCTTTGTTCCTGCACCCCTTGACGTACACTCGCGATCTTTTTTTTTTCTTTATACTTCTCCCAGTAAAACCGAACGTTTCTCATATATTCTCTGGGGGTCACGGTTATTCTGTCTTTTTCTTATACAATTTTTTAATTATTCATCAACTCTGCGTATTTTGTTTCCGCATGGTACAGACACCCGAGTTCCGTCTCACAGAATTTGCCAACCCCGTATCACCCTCCTCGCAATATTTCGGAGATTAAGGCTTTTAGCTAATTCTTATGTACTTTTTTCTTCTGATTTCTCGCGAGAGATCTCTCAGTTCACCGCTCCGTTTCTTGGCCCGCTTTTTTGCCTTGGCTTTTGTTTACGTTGCCGGGTTTCGTCCTACTTCAAATGAAGCTTGAGAGTTTTTCTGCTACCCGGCTCGAGATCCAAGTGGAAACTCGTTAAATGAATGCCGTTTCCACGCGCGACGGAGCACTTTAATTTTCTCGAGAATATCGCGTACCAGCCCCGTACCCCGAATCGACGAAGAATTTTCACCTACAGAAATTCGCATTTTTACAGCGGTCACGTGGCTCTCGCGTTTTATCTGCTTCCAAAAGCTTTCCCTCTCGCTCGAGCCCGCTCCTTCGTTTCGTTCTGTGTCCCCGAACAAACGTGCGCACGAAATGCGAAAATTTATCGGGCTCGTAAACTTTCGGGACTCGCAATTCCCTCAATTTGGAGAATTCACGCGCGTCTCGCCTTTGTGCACGCTTGTCAAATTGCGACGGTCCAGTCACACCGTGCAAATTACCCGCGAAAATTTTTCCTCGTTTCGCACTTTTTATGAATAATATCAAAAATTATATTAAAAACTTTTATTTACTCGCGACTTCTCTTTACTTTAATATTTATGTACTTTAACTGAAAATTTACTTGAGCACTTTTTTTTGTATTTCAATTTGTTAGTATCGAAATTCCTTCGGTAATTATTCATATTGTGAATCCATAACAAGGAGCCCTTTACTTTTCTTATACAATATATTGATCAAATTTATTACTTACTATGGTAATTAAAAGTAGAAACGATTTATTTCTTTTTGGTACTGTAAAGAAGTGACAATCTTTACAGATGTAAAAAATGTCAGCTTTGTGCTGCTAATTTTTGGGATCTATGCGAGATGTATAAAACATCAAAATCTTAACTTTCCTTTTATGACATTTTTTCAATTCCTAATTTTATCTTTTTTTTCAAATCTAAATTGGTCCCAGGAATCTCCTGGAAAATTCACTAATGTAAGTACAGAAATATCAAAAAGAGAGCGGGGATATTTTTTTGTCAATAATTAACTACACTCTTGCAACCGCTAATCCAACCAACATTATCCGATCTGCCATATCAATCAAAATTTCACTATTTTTATCTTAATGCTCGTAAAATTTTTCATACAAAGTGTATGCAAAATCTATATTATTGAATTCTCTATAGTATGAAGTTTTCATTAGAAGTAACTACCTACTTCTATACATACCTACTTCTATACCTACTTCTATACCTACCTATACCTACTACCTACTTCTATACCTACTTCTATACATATAGTCAGAAGTAAGACACTTCTTTAGATAATATAAAAAATATATAGATCTATTAAAAGATGTAGACAAAAGAATTATTTATAATGTGAATTCATGTCGGAAAAGTGGAATTAATTGAAATCTGATTGGAACCAAGAAAGATATAGCAGGAAAAAAAGAAGAAAAATTTGGACAAATTTCACGAGAAATGTCGATACGGTTATCAAATAGTAACATCTCTATTTTTCGACCGAGCATGCACTTCAATTACTCATTGTATCTGAAAGAGGACGTGTCGATCAAAATATTGACAAAGGACTGACCCACCGTAAACTCGAAGCCTTATATAGATTGCGGATTCACCTGACAACCAACAGAGAATTCGAGAGTGCGACCGGATATTGCAATATATGCATTCGAGATAAACGCGTACAAAATCCATTGTATATTAACTGGTGTTTTTTTCAAATAGATTAAACATTGTTCTAGGATTTACACTGAATGAACATTATATATATTTATTTCTATTTCCCCAAATTTTCGAATTTCAAAATATAATCGCTCGATCGTGCAATTCCTGGCACAGTACGGAGTTCCTGGTACAAAGAAATACAATTTTCTGTCATGCGTAACGTGTTTGTAAATGTTATACCAGTAATGTGATAATATCGATTGTGCTGGGAAAGGTTAACATTTTTTCACCGTTTCGTGTTTTTTCGCCTGTCCATTATTGAGATCAATATTGTCAAGGTAGAGTGCCAAAAGGATGCATATCTACACAAGGAATCGAAACGATATACCATTCGTATGTGACAAACTCACAACGTTTTACCATCGTATCAGTGTAGCGTTATCGATATTGCCATTAGGAATTGGAATTGACGCATATGTACGTGAATAAACTCGTATAAACATAGCTGGTTATATAAAAGTGTGTGTATTCAGCTTTGGCTCAGTCAACTGACCTCGTCGAAACCAGAGATGACATAGCAGTTATTGGATTTCGTTAACTGGTGTCGGATTTAGCGAGCCCAAGCCGTGAAAATCAACTCGGTAAAGGAGTCAAAATCATTGCATCTGGTGGTTCTCTCCGAAATTTTCACCACCGGACCTCTACCCATCTTTCAATGCAGCGTTTTTCCACGAAAAAAAATACACCGCTCAATCATCCTTTGAATCTTTTATACAAAATTTGATGCTCGTAACAATAAATCTCTTTGGTGAATTCAATGCGCTCTTGAAAAATATGAAATTTTATACGCATATATTTTATGAATAGCGTAATTTGCCGAAGTATACGCTCAAAATATATTCCTTAAATTACCTTGTAAAATTCTATTCATTAATAACTCAATAAAATCATTTTTTTCACGAAAATGTATGAAAATTCTCAACAAGTCTCTATAGAAAAATGAACATCGTTTATTCTTTGTATGTATATGGAGAAAATACATTTTCACTTCCTATTATTCTGTTGAATTTAGCTAACGAAGCACTATAATTTGAGTATATAGTATGAGTATGGCCAATATTGGCCAAGCATTGGCCAAGCATTGGCTCAACAGTAAACGTCAAAAATTTTTTCCCGGGAAATTGATTTGTTGATTGTGTTATAACTTTGACTTTTACAACAATTTGTTTATTCTAGTACTGCATGACAAAATTTATCACATGATTAATATTATATAATATTGGCCATATCAAACAAAAAAAATGTTGCAACTAATCTTTATTTTCAATCTTTAATTCAAATTCTCATTAAATAGAGAGAATAACAAGGGTAAATTGGACGAAAGTGTGATATGGCGCGATTTTCAAAGAACCATTTCTCCAATTCATGTGATTTCTCATGGCGAATTCTGTCGTTTACACCAAAATATATGGGAGGCAAACTTTTCTCTGTCTTCATCGACTGATGGTCCATATGGGAAAGTGCGATTCATGAGCGTGAAATAAAAAAGAAATGGTGGAATAGAGAAGCTAACAAAGTTTCACACTCGCACCTCGACTCTCCAGAGCACGTACAAGAACGATAGCTAATGAATCGCGATTCATTGCAGTAGCAGCCTTGGGAAATCACTTTCACAACTTACCCTGTGGTTTCTAGCCGGGACGTATTTTCCAGATTCCTTACATACACCCCGCCACATCTATAAGTTATAAATTCACGTATAATTGTGTGATTATTGGCACCATTATTCACGAAGTAATTATACGAACTTTGCACTGGCAAAAACAAGGACAATTGAAAATCTTTTTTCAATTATGTCTCAACGTACTTTATTCGTTGGAAAAATTGTAATATCGCGCGGTGAATACATATTTTTCGAATGCAGCGAGAAAAATCTATTTCACGGTCCCATCCGAAAATCTTACCGCGGGAAAAGATGCGCGTAAGAATGCCCTTATCTTTATTCTACGGATATCTATATGCTCGTGTGTATAAAGCATGTTGAGAAAAGTGTGCTTTTCTTACGAAAACGAGGGTCTAATCGGCACCGGTGCCAGGCGATATCTTTCACGACTTTACGAGAGAGAAAAAGATCTCTCCCTGCCCCTGCGTCTTTTTCCCTCTCGCTGGTACGATCGTAGGTAGAGCCGGCTGTGTTCGGGGTAAAACATCGTCGGCAAGATTACACCGGAGTTTCACCAGTTCTCAATGTTTTATCGCGATAGCGTAGAGGGAAAACCCGAAGAGAAAGGGACAGGGACGAGAGGAGCCTGAGGAGAGACGATTGGTGGAACGAGAGAGGATTTTGTGTCTCGGCGAAAATATCGGGTGTCTCGAAAATCAAAGCCGATTATGTACAAGAAAATTTGCTGGATCAAAAAATGTTTAGATATTTTTCCATCCGAGCGGGGTCTGAGTTACCAATGATTCTGATTCAGCCAAAATCATTGAGAAATACGCAGCGTTGTATCCATTTAATTCATCGCGTTTTTGATGATCAATAATTCATCGTCATAACACACATTCGTTACATCGAAGAGCGCTTATTTATATAATTTTCTTTTAAAACTTCGTCAAAAGTCTATTTGCATTATTTTTGACATTGTATTTCGCGACACCTTGTATATAATGGTCGAAGTAGATCAAACGAATAGTCGAAAGTTAAGAAATAAGTGGACCAGGCGAAGAAAAGGGAACATAACGATTTCTGTACCACAGAGAAAGAGAGAGAGAGAGAGAGCTCGCAGTACGTGTGCCAGATGAGAAAGCGCGTGCTGGTGAAAGACGACGAGCGATCACATCGAGACCGCGTGGGAGTAAGAAATCTCTTTTGTCCGAGCTGGATATTCGATCGTATACGGAAGCAACTTTTTCATCGAGTGAACCACCTACGCGCGCACGTTTCTTCCCCCACGTCCGAAAATTACTTCAACCGAATCAATTAAATGTATCAATTAAGAACTAAATCAACACTTGTCGAAATTTTCTAAAATTTAGAAAACGAAACAAATTTTTTAAATTCGTAAACATTGTTTTTCAATATGATATACGTGAATGCAATTTTTTATGCAAAGTTATCGTAAAAATTTGGTTATTTGCTTGTTCAAAAACTACGAATATTTTTTTCAAAATTCATATGTGTATCTATTTAAGTAACAAAGAACATATTTTCACTAGTTTTTCATAATATCGAAAAGACCTCAGCATAACAACCACTATATCTATTTTATAATTTTCAAGCATTCATAAAACCATATCTCCCTTAGAAATAGTTTTAAAAAAATCGAAAAAATATGTTTGATAAAAAATAATTCTAATTTTTCTTAAAACTTTAAGTATTTTGTCAAATATTTTCTTGCTTATTTCAAAAATAAATGTAATGGATACGTTTTTTTTTAATTTGGCAAACATATTTTATTTGACTTATTAAAATTTAACGAGAAAAAAATTTCCAAATTTTTTAGATGGTCTATCATACTCTGACTTCCCCATAATCGCCAATTTTCAAAATTTTGTTTTAATAGATTAGAAAGAAAAAAAAATATCCTAAAATCTTCAAATTTATGAAAAAAAAAATGAAATGGAAGAAGTTGTAAATACCAAAGAATCAAACGGAATTGATTTTTATCGAAAAGATTCAGATTTTAATATGATTAAACTTTTCTCTTCGAATTTGCAAAAGGTTTCATCACAAAAGAGGAAAAATATATATGGCGAACTTTATACCCATTAGATATGGACGGATGTGCTCGCGCGTGTGTGTACGTACGAAGCTTTTCCGTTCTCAAAAAGTAGTCCGAGTGAATAATGGTCGGGAACAATGCGCGAGAGCTTTCGAACCCTCAAGGCTCTAAGCTCAAGCAAAGAGGCTTCTTTGACGCTGGCATACTGTATACGTATATTGCTGTGCGCTCTATCACCCCTTTTCCCTACTTTTCTCCATTTTTCCGTCCTCTACCTCACACCTCTTGTTTTTATTTTATTTTACTTCTCTTCATCCCGTATTTTCCTCTTTCCCTTTTGTTCCTCGTTTTATTCTTCCCTCGGCCGTGCCTTATACTCACAGCTTTCTATTGAGTTTTGGCTCTTTTCTCCCCGACTTTTAAGGCTTTCTCACTGCCTGCATGCATTTTTCACCCGATACTGCTCGCAAAAGAGACAGCCCGGGACCTTTCTCTCGAATGGACTGTAATGTGTACCTGATACACCTTTACATATAAAACTGGATCGTTTTTTATCTATACATGTATACGCAGAAATGCTGCACAGGACCGGAATCAATCGTCAACGATCGATGTCCTCGCGGTTAAATCTCACATCTCCGGCGCTCCGATATGAGTTCGCTTTACATTCCGACGTTATTGCAATATTTCACGTCAAACGATACAATCTTTGATCCTCGATGTTTGATTACATTCACCAGAGAGTCGTGATAAAAATATCGCAATACGATACATTTTTTCATCTCATATTTTGCAAGAAAAAAAAATTTGCCATCAGTGTTTTTTAATCATATACTATATATGTATACACTTCATGCGATTGGAAATACTCCAATGCTTTTTTTTAAACAAACTTGATATGAAACATTTTTGTATCTCGCATTTTTTTATATAAAAAAAACAATTATTATCTTTTAAAAATACATTTTATATGAATTCAAAATTGTGAATTCTATATAAAAAATGAGTTTTTCTATACGAAACGTTTTCCAATTCTTATTCGCACAAAAATAAAAGATTCGTACCTTTCAATATACACGTTCCATTTTCATGTCAGTTTTTAATAATTAAAACTACAAATTAAAATATTTTGATGAAAATATATTTCGAAAGATGCAATGAAAAAAAGATCGGGTCATTTGATTTTTGAAGGAACGTGAGTGTCGTTAGGAGGGGACATTTCGGTAGATTAAAATATTTTTTGTTCCCTCCTTGGTTTTTGCTCTTTTTCCCCTGCGTTATAATACATATATATACGTAGACCCGGGGGCATAAATGGGCAAAGCTCCAATGCGTGACCAGCACGAAGAGCTTTCCTCGTATCCCACATAACACCGGCCCATTAGCAGCAGCCGTCTCTAATATCCGAATAAGAAAAGTTCTCGACTTAATTCCCTCTCGCTCTTTCGCACCGGGGACCTGGCAAGGGTCGCGCGAGCTTCTCCATCTTCTCTTTGTTCTTCCGGACGAAAGGGCAAAGCGTGTGCTATACACGTAACACACAGTCACATTAGCTAACGTCGGAGAAGAAAAAAGACGAGGGTAAAACAAGAAAAAAGAAGGAGAAACTCGGCGTGTAAGGACGAGACGAGAGAGCGAAAAAGAGAGAACGACATACGGGAGAGCCGCAATTGCCTTTTCTCCCGAGAAAAGAAAATTACCCACGAATTTTCCAGCGCTCTTTCTCTCCCACTCCCGATTCGCTCATATCGAACGTACTTTTACGATCCTATCGGGCTATTCCCCGCAAACTCATTACAGTGTGCGTGTATACGTACACGTCATACGAGACGTCAGATTTTTCGTCTTTTACGAGCGGGAAACTTGATTTCACGAGGGAAAACTTGGAGGTAGCTCGACGAACCAGCCCGCTCCATGTACGAGTCCTCGCGTCGTACACGGCTTATAAAAGACGCACGTGTGTTGCGTATAAAATGACCGTGTATGTGTGTCCCGTGCTAAGCCGTATAATATGCGGCCGAGGGACCCTGAGTAAAGCAGAGAATAATCTACTTTAATCTTCTGGCAAACGAAAGTCAAAATTCATGGAAGACTTCCTTTAATCGAGACTGTAAAATCTTTTCTTATAATGGCACACTGTACTCTTTCATCGCAGCATACTCCCACCTCGGATTCATACTCATGTCGCTCTCCATAAAATATTATATTAATTTTGAATTTCGTTCAAAGCGATTACCGAGCACAAAAGTGCGGATTTTGTGAAAATTCTATTCACGAACCGCTATACCGGACGTTATTTTCTTATTTCAGAGCGTGTATAATCTACTGGGCGAAACTCTGTCACGGTTGCAACAATATTCCGAAGCCGAGAGATGGTTCCAAGCGAGCCTCGCCAGCCAGCCTGACCACGTACCGGCTCACATCACTTACGGAAAACTTCTCGCCAGAAATGTAAGTGATGCCACTATTAAATTCGAAATTTCATTATAAAATTTAAACTTTCATTTAATTTTCATTATAAGATTGAATTTCGTCCTTAATTAATTTATTCTTCAATTTATTCGATCCATAACAACATATATGCACTTTTTTATGTAAAATATATGCATTTAAATTTAAAAGTAGTTCTTATTATGAAATGTTTTGTGAAAATTTTGTCAGTAGACGATTCGTATTTCTTCATCAGTAATGATAAACGTATTTGCTATAGTAAATGATTTAAAAATTATTTATATTCAAAACTTCAAGTATTTTAATTCTATAAAAAAAGTGTGAAAAGGGGATAATAAAACGATTAATGTACGAAAGGAATTTCATTAAATTTTTAATAAGTTATTTTTCGGGAATCTTTTCAGTCAAGTCGGGTCTTGGAGGCGGAACGATGGTTTCTGAGGGCAAGGAGACTGGCACCAAACGATCCAAGCGTACACCATCATTACGGTAAGCGGGAGACGTAACCGAGCCGACGCGGCAACCTAATTGCAAACCTCCGGGCGTGAGATAACTGTGGCCGCTCTCCCGTTCACGAATTCGACCTGGGGCGTTTCGCATTACTATATTCCAGCATCCTTTCTCGCCTCCCTTCGACTTCTCGCCTTCCGGGTTGTCATCCCGTATCTATTTTTGGTAGCAGGAGCTCTTCGCGCTCCCATATTCCCTCCTTACGATATTCATTCTACACACTTTCTCCCAAAACTCTGAAGGATGATCCATTATTTTTTATAAAAAAAATTAATCATTAACGAATTAGATATTAAAAAAAAAGATTTTTTCTCAAAAAAAATTTCAAAATATCTTCACAAAAATGATATTTTTTAAAAACGAATACTCTTGGTTAGCTATATGGTTACATAAAAAACGTTGAAAAGCGAGGGAATGAAGAGATGAGAAAAAAATGTCAAAGCCTCAAATTTCGTAACAAAAATATATATTCGGGATGCGAAAATATTCGGAGCACCGATAGGAAACCAAATATTATTGAATTTCGATGGAAACCGTATAGAGGCGCTAGCTTCACGAAGACATAAACGTCAAAACTAAAAGTTGAAGGGAAGGAAAATGCGAAGCGTTTAGATATTTTGGAACCAATCTCTCTTTTATGACTTTTTCGGTCGAGATTTGAGAATCCCTCTTTTCCATAATACGCGTTTCTATATAATGCACTGTTCGTTCAAGAATTTCCCTTCTTAATCCTACAAAAGGAGAGGAGGTAGCAGATACATTTTCCAGACGGCGCGTTCTAGATGAGCAAACACTCGACGATTTTTATCCTGGAGATATCTTTTGTGAGCGGCCAGAGGATCCTCCGTGTGACCTGGGTTTGACGGGATGGCCCTTCGCGTAAGAAAGCCGGGGAAAAAGAAATAGGGAGGGAGAAGAAAGCGTCGAAAACGAAAGAGTCAAAGGGGAGTCTGTGTTAGGGTCTACGAGCCACTCGGTGCCGCGAAAAAAAAAATATAAGGGTCGAACGTGTTAGGGTGATGCGAAAGGAAGAAAGAGAAAGAGAGAGAGGAGACGGTAACGATGATGAGGGTATAAGTCAGAGTCGAAAGCTTGACGTGTATTGAAATTCCAAGAGGGCTGCCGCGCGCCAAGGGTAAAAAGAAAATGCTTCGCTGGTATATCGGGAAGGGAGAAAAAAATCTAAAGAATATCCCCGGATTACAGCCCTCCTTTATTTATTCGAGTCCTCGAACGCGAATCCCCTCGCCGCCCACGAAACTCAGCAGTGAAACCTCGAGAGCGCTATGCCCGCTCTTTATATTCTCTATTTCCCTCTATCGTCGATCCCGGCTTCATCGAATCCTCATCTTCCGACTTTTCCGCCTCAACCTGCCTTCCTTCCGTCTTGACATTAATTTTGCAATTCCGCTTGATCAAACGATATTGATGGCACGTCAAGGAGTACAAAAAAATGATGTATATCCCGAGGTGATTGACTGACGCTCCGATAAACTATTTTTTATGTAATTCCGGGACAAGCTTGTTTGACTTTGTCAAATTATTTGAAGATTTTTCCCTTTTTTTTATTTACATAAAAAAATTAATGCAATTTTTCTGGGCAAAAGTTGTGGGCTCACTCGTCGTCATACCTTATCAGCCTACCAGTTTCCATGCAGGAATGTGTGATAGAAAATTTAACTCTGCAACGATGAACGTAACAATGGATTGTATACAAATTATTTGTACCTTTAGTAACTCTATACGTTTTTATATTATCATAAATAATACCTCTTCTGGAATATTATATCAAAATTTAATGCAATTCTGCAGTCTCTTTGTATGTCAATCATGCGACTGAATATTCATGCTCCGCGGGCAAAATCACTGTGCACAGTTTCAACTTCCACATTTGCTTTTTTCCGCTGAGAGTTCGGTAACACAGAGGGAACTATTGTGATCACAGCCAAGCGATTTTTACCGTCAATCAAACTGTCATACGTCTATAGTGCATTTGCTTTTTAAGAATGTATAGTGTTCAAAATCAAAAATTATGCAAATTTTTTAAAAATTATTATCAAATAACATATCTAAAACATCGTACAAAAAGTTTCAGAAGCTTTGTCACTAAAAAATAATTTTTAACAAATTACACGTAATTTTGAGGAAAGTGATAGAATGTGATGCATTAATTTTTTTTAACAAAAAATTATTTTTTTAAACGTTTAGGAAGCTTATTTTCCTAAACAACTTTGCATCTATTTTAAGTGGCAAGAAATTCAAATGTTCTTATTAATCGCGGTAAGAAATTTACTTGAAACATGCTATAAATTCAATAATTTATATAAATAATAATTATTCATTGAGAAATGTATGCAGATGAGTCTCTCATTGACGCCGACATTTTATTCCATACTATTTTATGCATGTGCTAATCGTAGTAAAATTTCATAAAATGAAGACAGGTACGAAAATTTTTAACGCGACAGTACAGACTCAGTAACAATAAGCTAAACGTCCCAATAGTTGGACAATTTTTGCAACATTATTTTGAATATTTAAATTATTCTTTTCTCAATAAGATCATATGGATTATTTTTCATATACAATCAAGTTTATTTTTCATAATGCTAATTTATTGAAACAAACTCGCTCAACCTTAGAGACAGGATCGATTATCTGTCCAACTATTCGGACACTCTACATATTCAAATGTTCAAGTATTTATTTACTAAAAATATTATCTAAAATTAACACATAAACTAAATTTTGAATCACTAAAATATCAGACAATTAGCTTAGATGTGAATTTTTTTGTTTCAATATTTTTTAAAGAAAGATAGAGTATGAAAACCTTTAGCTGTCCAACTATTGGTACGTTTATCTCATGTGTCAAAAATTTAGCTTTGTATTTTAACTCCGATTTTGACAGAGCTGCTGTTTTTGACGATTGCGCAGGTATGTTCCTGACGTCGCAGGGGAGATTTTCCGAAGCGGCGGAGGAGCAGCTTAGAGCAGCGGAGCTTTCGAGAACGGACTACGAGCTTTCGGTCGGGGCGGCCTCGGCGCTGCGGCAGGCGGACCGCCGGGAAGAGGCGGAGTTTTGGTACAGGCACGCGGTCGGTCTACGGCCGAACGAGGCGCGCAGTCACACGAATCTCGGAGCGATTCTTCATCTGAACGGGAAGTATCGTCAGGCGGCAGAAGCTTACCGAGAAGCCCTGAGACTCCAGCCGGGTGACGCGACGACAATGACCAATCTTCACAAATTGGCCGCTCTACTGGCGTGATGACGCGCGAGGCTTGGCCGCCTCAAAGCGTATACTCGCAACGATCCGCCTCTTAAAATCGTTCACGATCTATTCGTGAATAACGATTACGTGAGGATGAATTACGTAAAAACTGAAGATCTGAGGAATAATGATGAGACGAAGGGAGAAGACGAGGGAGTGCATTGTGACGACAATTACAGCGAGATTAATCAGAGCAACGAGGACGAAGAGAGGCCTGGTCAATACTACGGTCACCAAGGATATGACGTTACTCACGAAATGAGAACGAAATTCGTGGAGAAACCATCCATCATTAACTGTACCCGCTCCTCCCGGTATTTGTTTATCCGACGCGGTACGTACCAATTACGTCGACGTAGTCTTATCAACGACGATCATAATACGATCCTTACTGGATTAACGTCGTCTCTGTACAACCGACCACTCGTATCGCCTGCTATCGTATGTGTAAAGAATAAAGCTTCCTTTATTTTTCTCTAACAAAAAAAAATGTTTTTTATTATCCTATACTATCCTACTTGGAATACCCTACTTGCTAAACGAACTTGCAGAAAATTACTATAGAAAAATACTCTCTTAAGGACCGTTTTACAAGAGCAACAATACTGGTGAAAAATTTTATCCAAAAAAAAATTTCTCAAAAGATAATCTTATATAAATATATCCTCAACAAAATTATGTGCGACTAATTAGATGCACATGTTATAGGAGTGGAACTTCTACAGCGTCATTGGACAATAATATTCTTTTTGTAATACAATGAAAATGATTGAGTAAAAGTCCCCCATAGTTTTTGGTCGGCCATTCGTGATCAATGGTCTTATTCAATCTGTTTCAATCTAGAACCACATGACCTGTTTTCGGTTACGTCTGCACCATTCGTTTATACTCAATCTCTTTTAGTTCGCTCTCGGTATTTCTTCAGACATCAAGCATTCTCACGTATACGTACACCGCATATGCACAAGTACAATACTGTTCGCACTCTATACTCACTTTACTGTACAGAACTCAATTTTCGCCAAGAGCTTGTATTTCTCTACAGTTCCTCTCTCCTTATCGTAACTTTTGCATTTCGAAAAATGTTCGATGGATCCTTTTTTGCCAAGCATCCTCGTCACAGCTTTAAAAAAAAATGCTGCTCAACGTGTCTGAAGAAGTTTCACCCAAAAAATTTGCAAAAAAATTGTTAATTGTTAACATTCTTGCACGTGTCTCCGCGAAAACATTCCCGGGAGTGATTCTCTCACAAGTAGAAGCTCGAATCGATTGTCGAGCAAATACGCGCAGCCGCGTAAAATATTCGGAAATGAATCATATGGAGAAGAGCCCCAAAGAATCCCGAAGGCGGATAAACGGCTGCAGAGTCAAACAGGAAGTACAAGAGCATGTCGCGAAGTTCGTAAGTGATTTCGAAGCGAGCGAGAGAGGATTGCTTGATTATATACGAGATTGAGCGAGAAGAGAGAAAGTCTGGCCACGTAAGCCGAGAGCAGGTAAGTAAAGAGATGAGAGTCTCGAGGTTGCCGTTGGGGCTGAACCCTCCGCACTTCTGAAGCTCCATTAATATCGAATCTATTTGCACAAGACATGGAGACGATGCCGTTAGCAGTCGAGAGCTTAGCTAAGTATTTATATACACACGTTTATACATAGTAATATACACACACGTTCGTATTGTAGAATTATATATATATATATATATATATATATAAGTATGAATGGGGATGTACAAGGCGTATGTATACATATAAAACTCGTATACATAACCGAGTCGGAATATTTAAGTTTACACTTTAAATCACACCGTGCGGCAGGAGACGAGAGTGGCGAGGCCACCTGTCGCTCCCAAGACCCTCTGCAAACACTCGAGAGTGAGAAAGAGGGATGAAGGGGGTGAACTCACCCTTTATTCCGCAAAGAAGCTCGTTCTCGTGCTTCGTTATCTTTAAAGCGTCGGAGCTGTCGCCGAGGAGTGGTCGCGCGGCGTTACCGAGAGTACGGATAAAAGAGAGCCGGTGAATATATCCAGCCCGGTTGAAGCGACCGCGATGTCCCTCGCAGCCTCGGGCCAGCCCGTTTTCCTTCGAGAATAACGTGTAGATCGATGGTTATATATTATACTTTTAACAATCTCGAGCGATTCATTTTTTTTTCTCGGTTCGATTATCACAGTCGTAACTTATTTCAGAACAATCCACTCTTCGATTGTGCATAACGATATTATTTGCCTTACTTTATCTTTTCATCGTCAGAGGGAGTGGATCGAGGGTTGGTTAGCACATAAATTTATAAATTCATAAATTCTCATAAATTAATTTTTACGCAGATGTACAAGATGTGGCAAATTATGATATCCGCATAACACTTTACGATAAAGAACTACAAATAATAAATGACAATTATATTTGACCATCGACACAAACGATCGGAAGAAAACCAACAGAAAAGACTCTTCGTATGGTCCTCGAGCGCGATCGATTTTTCATAACAAAAATGTTTCCGCTCTTTCCTGAATTTAATCTCACCGGGGCTGTAAAAACGTTGGCTCGCATTAACGATGAATAGACGCGTGTCGCTGAAAGGGAGAAGAAAAGTTGTAGGGAGGAGAGCGTTGAAAGGGATGCCGGTATATTCCCGATAACGAAAAGAAGCTTCAAAGTGGGGAAAGGACATCATCCGCGGCGTGAATCTCGATCGCGAGAATGTTGGGCCCTCGGAAGGGAAGAAAGAAAGATCGCGGCTGGGGGATTAAGAGGTCGAAGATCGTGTCGAGAGGACGCTGGAGGGCCGGAGGCTTGGCACGAACGTTCGAATTGTTGAAGCTCCCCGTGCTAACGCTCAGGGCGGTTCGAACGAGCGTATATAATACACGTACAAGGGTGACACTCGAAAGGGTGTGTACATGCACGACGGGGATGTCGAACTTTGCAATTCCGGAGACTCGGGTGGTCCAGTTACCGGATTCTGCTCTCGGGATATTTTCTCACACCTACAGAACGCCTTTCCTATATTCTCCATGTACACAGTAATACGAGATTGGAGAGCGTATAATGCGAGCAGTGGTAGGAGAGTCTGCATGAATCCGGCCACGACACTCGCACACCTCCTTATTCCGTGAGAGTCCCTGGCCCTCGGTCCTCGGGCAATTTCGTCCATTATCCGCTTCATCCGCGCAGAAGAGGCAAACTTCGCCCCGGGGGCTCTCCGTATTCGTGAACGGCAGGCAAAGCGTTTGACCGTACAGGGTGTCCCGTTGCTCAATCTTTCAAGTAGAAAAATCAGGTTCCCGACCAGACGAGAGCATCTCAAGGTTTTTTCGATCAAAGTCATCACTTGCGGTAGTCTTATCGATCATAAAGTGCCATTCAATCGGAAGCGACCACAGAACAATAAGTTCGTAACAATAAGTTTTAAATTGTTCAAAGTCCGAATATCCATCGACCATGCTCTAATGTAATAAAAGTTCTATAATATAAATTTTCAAACAATTTGGAACTAAATTGTTTAGAGTCTAGCTAACGGAGAATCTAGAATAATTTTTGTCCAAGTTTTTACGACGTCGCAGGTGAATATTTCAACCGTCATGTACACCATGGATACAATTTTTTCTGTTTCAAATGTCAAGTTACATGAAACTTATGAGCTCAATCCATCAGAGGAATGGGCGCGTTACTTTTAATAATGCTATTCCACAAAAGCCTATGTCTAAAGTTATTTTAAAATCTCCACTTGCTTTGCAAGTGACTTATTAAAATTTTCTAGTACGTGCATGGGATATATGACACCCGGTACTTTTCTCGGTATATCGTCATCCGCATCCTAATGACTATAGTACAAAGTGCAGCAGAGGTGCACTGAGATACGTTACGTAATACAGAGAGATAGAACGGTTGGCGAATAGCGGCTCGAGAACAACTAAAATTTAGCTCCGAAGAGAACTCTGCGGCTTCCGGCACTTTCCGCATTCTTCCCTTTCTCTATACCGTTATGGAAGTGCTTCGGGTGGCCTTCAACTCGCAAAAAGAGCGCCCTTTGACGCGTTAGCGACGAGCCGAAATAATAATATTCGAGGGCTTCGAAAATGTTGGTCTCCATTAGCGACCGCCAGAGTACACTTTAATTTCTCGAAACGTGCACACCACTCAAGTGACGTGAACGTCAATATGCTGCAGTATCACGTGTCTCGCTTACTCCATTTTTTTACCTCTCTTCCTCTGATATCGTTCAAAAAAAAACTAAAAAGTCCATTATCTCGATACGAAATATTCCTTTGTTTCCTCATTTTTCGTCTTTCTATACTCTTCTCACGTAATAAAGTTCAGTAAATTAAAGCGGACCTCTTATAAACTTAAGAAGACAGTGACGTCAGAACAGTTAATAAAAAGACTATTTTTTAATTATAATTGTAAAAATAGCTGAAATAGAAAACAGCTTTGTTTTATTCATTTTTCAGAAGAATAATAATATCTTACATTAATTTATACTTGGAAGTTGAATACAGCTTTGAAGAAATACAAGTCAGCTACAGTGAACTAGCGATTAATTCGATTATTGAATATTATTTATACTCTCGGTGACCTCATATTTTTTATTAATCATAACGTTAATTGCATCTCTCCACAAATCTTATATCAAAAAATGCATACGATTCTTGATTGTCTGTATGTGTTAATTATGTAATTGAATATTCATATTCAACGAGTTTATATTCTATATATAAATGTTGTGCTCATTGGAATCATAATTATATCAGTTATATTCAGCCGTCCTAAATTTGAAACTTCCAAAATTGTACTTTGTAATCTTTTTAAGATATATATGAATATTGAAATATGTAAAATTGGCTTCCTTATAGATTTCGCGTCCGATGGCTATTTCTATAACTGTTTGCTATTTTTATACCTTTTTTATCCTATTTTTTAATGATTCTATGCAATAATAGAAATTTCGGGCACGGGATTTATAAAGTTGATTGATACGATAGTGATATATAGTTGTACGAAAAGAGGGGTGAAAATAACAACGAAGGTTAATTCTTTTCATCATAAACGAAAGCTCGCATAATTCCCAAATTCATGAAAATGAAGAAAAATCTTAATTACCCTTTTTTTTATCACTAAAAAAGCAACTGGGAAAATGTTCCGCCAGGTACTAGACGGAAAATTCTTTTTTTTACTCTTTTCATATTTCATTTTAATTTTTCTTCCATCACGTTTTGTTCTCATTCCGTGAACTGAATTTTCAAGCGTACAGTGTTTCATCACAGAGAATTTCGCGGTCCACGAAATTTTTTCAATGCCGCAGTCGGTTTACAAAAACGACGGGTGCTTTTGTAAATTTAAAAAAAATACGCCCTACGACTATGGAATCCAGCAAAAATTTAAAAAGAATTCAACTCTCTCGTTTTGCAGCAGAAACGACAACGCGGATGTATCGTTTTCAAAGAATTCGAGGAATTTGATATATTTTAAAAAATGGCCGAACCAGTCCGAATTTTTTAAATTAAATGCAGTGATAAAAGTTCATTAAGCTATAACACAGACAAACGTATATTATTTCAAAAAGTGTACCTTCTTCGTAGTTCAAAATTTTCCATTAGTTGTTATATAAACTTTTGTCTGATTCCAATAAAAAAATCGATTCATTTAAATACCTATCAAATATATGCAAATAATTCTGTTCAATATAATTATTGTAAAAAACCTACACGCATAAAATTACTTTTTTTCACAGGTAAATATTATTGTTACTATTTTTTGAATAATATGGTTTTCACCATATTGTTTTTTGTTTCATTCATTATTATTTTGTTTTTATACGCTTTTACAAATAAAACTTTACTTTCATACTAAACTCTGTCTTTTAGTCATTACAATTATAAATGATTGGATAGCTATAGAAAAAATTTTCATAAACGTCAAAATTATGCGATCTACGAAATCGAAACGATTATATACGATAAATATAAAATCAGTCCAATCGGACAGTTTTAAAAGTATTCAATCGTTTCTCATGATAATGCAAGCGCATGCATTTCTATAGACTGTAGTACTTTTTCAAAAAATATTCGAGTCGGAAGACGAATGTCTTTTCAATTTTTTGACATTACAAGACTACGATTAAATGTATATACTACGATTAAATGTATTTATTCATCTACTGTGAGGTCATTATGCGATACAAAGCAAGAAAAGACCCCAATGAGTTCTAGAGTACAGAGGGTTCTCAACGAATCTCTGAATCCCTCTCACCAAATAAATTCTACTTGTAGTAACAATATACTCGATGCAATTTATGTTGAGCAATTTCGCTCAACTTTGTTCGTGCATACGACGCGTTAACTCGTCTATTGTTTTGCCCAGTTGAAGTACTTATAACACTCGCCACCGATAAATTGTTTAACAAGCTACGAGTTTCCCTTCAGATTCATAATAGCACGTCACTTAACTTTCAGCATTGTTGCTATCGCATACGTCCGTCAAGCGCGTGTAAATATATTACTCCGTGTGTGGATAATGCGATATCAAAATAGACCTTCAAAGTCGCATTCACGATTCTCAGTGAAAAATTTTACCAATTTACGAACAAAAGGGATAAAACCACTCTGTCCACCAAGCCCTTTGTGTGTTCTACTTCTCTCATTTTCATCACGGTATATCGAATGTCAAAATCATTCATATACAGTGATATTTAGCATCGAACCACTCTGTCACGTCTCCTAATATTTTCAAAATAAGATAAAAGTATTGCACACTGAGGTCTACCTTTATTTTGAAAAGGTCGTTTGAAAAAATTTTGAGAACATTGTACATCAACTAGTAATTTTTCTCTTATAATGATATCAGAATTATTATTTATCTAAAAAACCCTCAAATTTCTCCAAACTGTTACCACAATAAAAAAAATAAAGTAATTTTATTGTCCAAAATTCTCTTCGTGCATATAACTTGTTTCATTAATTCATTTATCAAAATAAATAATAACAGAAATATAAGGATAGTAATAATAATAATATTAGTAATGAACCGAGAACATTAATATACAAAAATATGTTGACAAAGATATATTTTCACTGAAATATAAATACATCACGTTGATCATAAACGTCCCAAAAGTACACATTAAAACATGTGTAGAAATATGCATTAAAATGCATTGAGTAAATGAGTGATCACTTTTTGAAATTTTTATCCGTTCAATACGAAAATTTTATGAAAAATAAGCACTGGAAAAAATGTTTTAAATTCAAGGGGTAATGAGGTCGTTACATGAATGTGAAATAAAATATTTCGGCACGACCACCCGTTCGAAGAAACAGCTCTCATTAAGCTAATGAAACAAGTAAATATGTATATATGTTGGAGCGAAGGGAGAGAATTTTGTGTTCCGTGTGACGTTGGAAAAAACGCCGTTCATCGTCGAGGTCACATTGAGCGGAGAGCAAACCATAGAGGGTTGCTTCATAGCGACGGAGCGGAAAAGGACGCTCCCTACACTTCAATTAGACAAATTAATTTATTTAATGAAACACATCAAAAGTCAACACTTGACTCGTCAGTGCACTATTTATTTTCAAAAAATTTCCATCATTCTCTACCTTATGATGAGACTCTCCCATATAATGGGAACAAAACAAGGAGACGTATAAAAAATTAGTTTCTTATTCTCGTTAATACATTCATTTATTTTCCTTTTTTAAACGCCAACATGCTTGGAATTAGGAAACGCAGACACTGCTCTTCTCGTGAAGTTAATTTCCAAGTACTTGCTACAAATGGGAGCAATTTATAGAAATTTCGCACTTTAATTATATACTATGTTATGTTGAAAGTACGATTTCCCTCTTTTAATTTTGTCGAAAATTTTTGTTTAAAACCGTCACTTTATTGTCTTTTCAAAATTTGGCTTGGGTTCTAAAGGTGTAAAAAGTTCATCATAGGTTTTGACTTCTTAAATATATATCGGTTTTTTTAAGTAATTTAAGTACATATTCGTACAACATCGTATTATTATCTGTATTTTCAAGATTTTAAGTAAAAGTTGACATCTCAACGAAAAAAAGAGCACTGTAATAATGTACCTGTCTATACCAAATCACCTTTAAATTTTTCGAGCTATTGGTTAATTTGTTTTTTAATTGTTCTCTCTTTGGAGACTTTATTTGTTTAGTGTGCTTTCGTTTCTCATATATTTCGCAAATTTTCTTCTAAGTTTTTGATCTCATTTTCATCTTTGAACTATATTTCTTTTCTCAAAATTTTTTATAGGTACTTATGCTTTTATTGTTCAATAATCTTTTTCATGGATAAATTCGCATGAAGTAGCCAGTCGTTATACTTAAATGATGCAGTATTATTAATTTTCTTGTTAACGGCTCGATGTTTGCTTTCTGCAAAGTGTCGCATTGATGTCAATGTTGCACTGTTACATCTCTCCTTGATTATGTTGCCAGATCGATGTGTGGTAGGGGTCTCTCCAGCATCTTAGTCATGACTGGCTTTCTGGCTTTCAGATTGATATCCTTACGGTGACACTATCACTGTTATGATAATTGACACTGTCAGTGTACCCTGCATAGTAGAAGTGGCTATTCGTGATACTGTTTCCCAATGTCGATAGTGTCTCCTTGTCTAGGCGTTACCATCATTAGATATCCAGTAAACACCATTCAAATTGTACACGTCAGTGATAACAAGATGTGTGAAGCAGTCCTGCATAATAATGCTGTTAAAAAGTTGTTAACAATTAATTATTTTGACTTCTTTTTTATAAAAAAAATTATAAATGAAAAAGATTTATGTATACCAGAAATAGTACAGAGTTTATAAAATTATCTTCAGGGAATACATTGTATTAGACTTTATCTTCAAAATCTCATTGAAGACTAAAAGATCTCTATTTTTTCATAAAATCGTAACTTTCGACCGAAAAATAAATGCACTTATTTATAATTTCGAGTTAATTGTTTAACTATTAATACATAATACACCGATAATTCTTTAGAAAAATAAAGATACAGAATCACATTTCTCAGCACTGCCAAATTTATAAAACACGGCATTCCAAAATGTTTAATGTGCAGTTTGTAATTATATTAAAAAATTGGTCTCTATTGTTAGTACAGTTTTAATTATTTAAATTCAGTTTAATTTAATTTAGTAATGATCAATAAATTTATCTTTAAATAAAAATACTCAAACTACTTTTTCTCTATCCTGTGAACATTTTTCAGTAAGAATTTGCTTACTATTTACCTTCTGAGTTATAATTTTCGAACCCTACCATTTTTTTATTGAATTTTTTTCTATTATAAAAAAATTTTGAAGAATTTTTATAAAAATCGATGTGATGAATGATTTTGGCAAATTATCCGTATCCAACTTAGGAAAAACACGCCGCACGACGGGTAAATATGTGACCTCACTAATCGCAGAGGCAGTGATCGTGGTGCAACGCTCATATTATCCAATATACCAGCTAATTGCGCATGCATCATTAGCACCCGTGCCATTTGGGAACGCCGCTTCCTCCCTTTGCCAAAGGGACACTAATCCCACATGCCCGTACACGTACCAGACGCACCTACTGATGAGAGTCTGTATACGCCGTTTCAACCTCCTATTCACGCATTGCGAACAAGCATTATCCTTTTAATGTTTTACAATATTACATATATTAAATTTGTAACAAAAATTTGTCAGTAATTAAAAATTTTTTCGAAAGAATAATGGGTGTCTATACTTTATGAATGATGAGAGCAGACAATTTTTGAAATTTTTGTCTGTCTGATCTTGATAACATTTGGCATAATAACCGTTCAGTAAATTTACAGGGATCAATCTCAAAAATTACCTTTAAAATGAGTTTTTAAAGACTAAATTTCGAATAAATTATAATTTAATATTATATTCACTTTTGTTAAATTGTTAAAAGTTGTAATTCGACAGAATTATCTACTAATCATATTGTAAAGAAGCATGATAATAGATGGAATTTATCTTCAGATGAATAAATAACAGGTAGGGTTTATCTTTGAAAATCGTTGATTAAATTACGATTTTTAATCGCGTCAATTACGATATCGGTAAATTTCACTTTTTGAATTAGCGATTATCGATTTTACATTAACTATTCAGTTTTGGTAAATTATACATATTACATACATGTATTCTATATAGACATATTTGCCAAAGACATCTCGATAATTGCTATGAAACTTTACATTCAGATGGTTGCGCCGATTTCATGCTCTTTTTTTCACCGACAGTACTCTATAATAATTATTTTTAAAAATTTTTGCATCATTAGTCGCAAGTATAAAAATTATAGTATCCGTCACATTTGGCAGACTGTCGCTTGATACTCATCTACCTCTCTCTCCCTTTCCCTCTCGTCGCATTCTGTCAAAACTGTTTAGCATTTCGGGCACGAGACGCATCTTGTCACGTGAAATTCAGTCATGACGTCGAGGACAAGAGGATGAAATTCACGTCCCGCGGCAATTTTGGGTATTAATCATTGCCAATTGTGAAATTTCCATTTTCGACATTGACAATTTTGCATTAAAAATTTTAACCTGTTTCCCGCGGAAGCAGATCCATCGTCGTCGCAGCATATTTATTCCCGTATAAATAAGTTGTGTATATATAGATAAATATATATACGTGAAAAAAATACACGGAAAGCACACGTGCCTGAGTAATCGGGCAGCGTCGGCTAATTTAAAGAGAGGCGCTATTTTCGTGAAACGTGACTGGCTCGAATCGGCGAAAAGTCGTGGGTGACTCCGGCCCGGTTAGCGCACAGATGTAAGAAAAATCCCCATCGCGTTGGCTGCTGCCTCAACTCCCTAACGACTCGGCAACTCGTTTTATTCGCGATCCCGGACACGAAACACGGTTAGTTTCGAGACGCGAGGCGAGGGGGCGGAAACGTGCGCTCGTGAGATTGTGTTGGTGCCCCGGTGTGTGTATAATAATAGACGTATACCATTTCGGGGATAGAGAGCTTTCGCTTCGAGAATTCTTCGGCGCGTCTCGCGCGCTGACCCCTGAGAGCCCTCTCTCGGCGAGGCACCACCGAGCGGCGGGCGAACCTTCGATACCGGAAAGTTGAGTAAAAAGGAGACCGGGGGAGAGAGAGGGCAACTCGCCGGGAAGAGTAAGAGTCAGATCGGGAAACACGAGAGTGTGCGGTATCGGGAAAATGTGGAAGCGGGAAAGTGCCGCGGCGAGAAAAACGAGAAGAAGCGGGCAAGGAAGAGAAGAAGAGAGAGAGAGAGAGAGAGAGGAGAGAAAAGAGGCTGGAAGAATGAGGTCTCCGCGAGGCTCTTTGCTCTCGAGAAGAAGAGGGAGAGTCTTGAGCGGTAACTCGATTTGTCGCCGGTCTTGAGCCAGATGGATCGGAAGTAGACGCGGAGGCCGCTCGCATTTCAAGCAACCAGCAGACACGCGCGTCTCCGTACGTGAGCACAACGCTCCTTGATGTACGGAAAAATCCATCGACTCTCCTTCTCCTCCTTTCTCTCCGCTTCTCGTCTCTCTCGTCTGCCTCGCCGTTCTATTTACGGTTAGCTCGTACTTCTCGAATCGCTTATTGTTTCGTCCATATACTTTTATGACCCCGGTCATATACGATGCTCCTTCTTTTATATTCAATTTAGTGTTATTATACAGACAACAATCTTAAATTTAAATATCTTTTGGTATATTAAGGGTGTTGATACCTTGCGACATCAAAAATTGACTTTAATAAAATTTTAGTAATATAAATAGAAATAAAGACACATATGTTTCATAAAATAAAATTTTGGCAATATTTTTTTAAGAATTTGTGAGAATTGTTTATGGGACATGCATCGAAAAAATTGATACAAACACGCTGATGGGATTTTATAATTTTCAATAAACGTTATCTTTTAAATAATCAACAAGTAATTGACATAACTACTAAATGAACATTATTTGTCAATTATATGATTCTTCAATTTTGTCATTATCTTAAACAATATATATAATCTTAGTTTTTTTATTTCAGCGTTATACAGTAAGTGGAAAAAAAATAAAAAACTTTTGAAATAAATTGTACGCTATCAACTTCCTTAATGAAACTGTACAATAAAAAAAGTTTTTAAAGGATGTTCAAGCAAATCTCACGATAACAGAAAATTCAAACTTTGTTTATTCTAGACTGCACAATCATTGCTTTTGACATTTAGAAAATGTTCGTCTCTCACGGATAATATAGAATTGGAAACGTTTTATTTTTCCTTTTCCGACAAAATTAATTAAGTATTCCGCTCTCGTCCGTAATAATCCTTCTCCAATTTTCTATCGGCGATGATGAAAGAGAAATTAATGTAAGATTTATCGCTAGTATCTGGCAAAAAATCGAGGAGGAAAATGAGAGAACGATAAAGCGCATTCCGAGTTTCATATTACGCAGGGAATAAAAAAGGAATGCTGGTAGGAGAGAAAATAAAAGTAAGACGGTGAGCGAGGGAGAAAATTACTCTCGGTCTCGTGCGCAGGTAAATCGGAAAGGCGAAATGAGAGAGGAAATGTAACGTGAGAGAGGCGAGTGGTGAAATTCAACGGCGGATAGCGAAGTTGGATGCAATATATTGATGAGGTCATTTCGATGGTCTACATCAGCCGGAGAGTGAAAAAAGCCAGGAGGAGAAAAAGCACGAAATAATAATGGCCCTCGCTGCGAAAATCATTCGAAGGGGAGAGAATACATTTTCTCTGTATTTATGGTCACGTCCCGTAAGCTCGTAGATTTTTGGAATGGCCCTCGTTACACGCCACGACATTATTCATTGATGCGATGTTAATAATAGCTCGGTACACACCGTGTTATCACGACGCGATAAGAATCGAGCTACGCAGGTTCATCCACCAGCGCATGACTCTTCCACCCGCGCACGTTTACATCCGCGCATTCCAGGAAATGCATTTATATATATTTACATATATGAACGAATAAATCCGTCTTTCCTCCGTAACCATCATTTTTCCCAATTAAAACAAAATCATCGTTTATCTCTCGAATAAACTATATGAGTTCAATTGAGAGAATGCAACGAAATAGCCGATAAATAAAAATTATCCGTATTGTTTATCGTATCAATTACATCTGGGAAAAATTTTCCGAGGCGTGTAAAAGATAATAAAACTTCGAGAGTATAATTTTATTTCAATTAGAAAAAAAAAAGAAAAATATACATATTTTATCGAGTAACTAGTGAGATTTTGAAAAATATCCTGCGAATAATTATATAGGAACGGAGAAGGAAGTGTCGAGCCCGAGTCTCCTGAGAGTAAGGAGCGAACGTGATCGAGTTGAATAGCTCCTGGATATATCAGCGCCGCGAAGGGCGAAAGGGATAGCTCCAGACAAAAAGGGACGCGAGGAGAGGGTACCGAGGGTGCCATTAGCAGGGTGTGTTTTGCGCCTGGTTTCCGATCAACCGTTACGTCAGTGACACACACAGACGAGCGGGAAACGAAGAAGATCTGTACACAGCGCGACCGAGAGCAATATAGCCCGGCCCGCAAGACTCGCATCAGGGAAAGAGAGACAATGAGCGAGGGAGCGAGAGGAACGCGCTGGGATCGCTGCGCTATTGTTACCGGTTTACCCGTCATGCATATTTAACATTCGCGCCCTCTATAGTATACCTTTCACCGGCTCCCCGCTATTTCTATATCAACCCTTTAATTTCCATGCCCCGATATCGCTCTCCACGAGAAAACAGGGTGGAAAAACACCTTGCCCTGTGCACACACGCACATTTTTTTATTGTTCGTTCAAGCAAACAAAATTATCCGGAAAATCAATATCATTGGGACGGGAAATGAAATTTTTCGGCCAATTTTGAAAAATACAAAGACTAGAGCGAAAAAAAATCCGCGATGGAGGACAATCGCTCGAATATCTGAAAATTTTTGAATCCATTTAAATACTCGTAAATATTTATGAAGATCGAAAGCTTTTATCAAAGAATTTTTCTTCTTTCTTTCTGCATGAAAAATCATTCGCTCGATTCTTTTTCTTTTCCAAGTTTTTTTTTCTCCCTCTCATCCCTCTCTCTCTCTCTCTCTCTCTCTTTCTTTCTTTTTCACCGAATTGAACTTGAGAATCCAACACTTTACATTCTCGTACCATCGCATAAATTTCATACATTTTTTATAAGGAAGCACACGTGTCTCGGTCTCGGGACAGCCTACCCTCGGAAAGCCCTCGAGAGATGTGACGCGTTCATCTCTGAATATTATATATGTATACACGAATGCCCATGTGCCCGTATAAACTCACTGTCGTCTCTCAGAACTGGAGCTCGCTTTTTCTCTCTCTCTCTTTCTCTTAACATCTTTTCAAAGATATTCTCGCAGATCGACTGCGAGTGGAATTGTCTCGAAAACTGTGAAGAGAAAACTGAGAGTACGTATGTTAAAAAATGCTCTCCATGAGCAATTTATTAAAACGCAAAAGAGCGATTTGGCCAAAAAGTCCTCATAATATGAAGGAAAAAAAATAGTTATCTCATTTTTCTTCTCGCATATTATTTCTCATATTTTCTTCGAAACGAAAGTGCGAAAAATGATGTCCGAGAAATAAAGCCGTTGGGATAAAAAAGGAAAAGCGTGGAAAAATAAGTAGTGAAACAAATAGCCGAAAAAAGGTGACTCGAAATAATCCGCAAAAATAAAAGTGCGAATAAATCCTCATAAGAAAAAAATGCTCGTGACGCAGCGAGGGGTGAAGGGCTAAGGGGAGAAAAAAGTGGGTGGTGGAAGGTTGAGAGAAGATTAGTATGTAATGAACAAGCTTTGTCGTGAAAGCGTCAGAGGAATGTCTTTTCGGAATCCTTGTCGTTGAATTTCCCCCGACAGTTGCCCTCATTAGTCTTAATCACAAAGCTCGAGTTGAGCAGCGCCAGAGGAGAGAGGGATACGGCAAAAGCGGAGAAACGTTAATAGCCATGCTGTGACAAAGAATGTGACTCTTTTTTCCTTCGCTCGTTCTTTTCTTTCGTTTCTCCTCATCCGCGCGCCATCTTCCACACTCGTTGAAAACACACTATCTCATTTTTATTTCCGTTCCGCCGAATTAACTGCGAGCCTCAACTATTTGGTTTATCTCTCGCGTCTGGCGAGCTCGTCAAAACTCGATCACTGCGTTGCGAGAAAATCGAGCGAATTTTTCATCAATTCTTGGCCTCCCTTATGACGACTCCGAGAAATTCCCGCACCAGAATAAATTTTCTCGTGAGAAAAAAAAAAGTTGTGCAAAAAATTCTGATCGGAAAACATTTTTATTTTTTTCCCAACAAGTTTTGAAGAAATTTCGAAAAAACTGTTCACGTCGACATTTTCTCCCTCGATTTATATGTATATTTTTCTGGGAAGGAAAGTGAGAAAGGCTTTCGATTGTAGCGTAAATGGATACCGGTTCAACTTTTCCTTGGGTACAAAGTTTATAAAAATTCGTTCGAGGGTCCTGTTATCGTAAAGCACTCGCTTTATCGAAGGTTCTCACCCTTTCCCCTCCTACGCACACACTGAATTCTCCACTTTTCTCTGTGACACTTCGACGAGGCTGCGAAAACGAAAGTTTTAACGAGTACTTCACTGTACACGCTGTTTCATACATTATATACGAGTACACATTATATTGTTAAAGAGTTGAGAAACTCGTGATGAATTTCTCCCCCACGTGTACCTAATAAAATTTTCTTCTAGTTGGACTTGAGCCACTCGAACTACCGCATTTTTCTTGAAAATTTTTAACCACAAAACGCCAAACAAGATGCGCAAGAAACCTTTTTCCCCTCATTCATTCTCCTCCCTCTTTTTCAAGTCGTTATCGCGCGTTGACTTTTAGTTCTTCATACACTAAATTGCAAGCGAAAGAACTCGAGTCCCGCAGAAGTTGAATTATTTTTCAGATTCCTCATTTATAGAGATTGTGAACGCATTTGATAAGTCTGAAAGTTGTATACGGACTTGGAAATGTTTTTTCAATCTTGGAACGATTGAAATGGGCGTAAAAGGAGAAATTACTGAGAAATAACTGAGAAATTTCCATAAAATGCAAGTACAGACTTTTACACTCAGAGTTCTGAGCAATATAAAAAATAAACACAATTTATTTAACATTTTCTTATACAATGTTTGAAGCCTTATTTTTATTTTCTTGTAAGATAATGATTATGTATGTCAGTCTAAATTATTTCAAACGTTTCCGGGTTGCACATTTTGAATATTGTAAGTTACGAGTGATCTTTTTGCATATACATATATGTTTGGTTAGAATAACTTTAAATTTGTGCAGTATGAATAAGAAATCGTTTTGGAAATGACACCCCACTTGACATTTTGATCTCTGCTGTTTTTAATTTCGTCGTCATCAAGAGCCTTTTCAAAGATTTAAAATATCCAAAATTGTATGACGTGAATCGGATGTGAATGAATAAATTCTGCAACTGTGCCAAATTTCAAGTAGACAACTTTATAAGTAGAAGTAACTGAAAGATTCAACTCCGACAGACACGCAAGTGATTTTATTTGATTTTTCATTTTGACGAAGAAAAACCAAAGGGCAAAGAGCAGTAAAAGTTGTAATTGGATAACATGGGTAAATGTTCATTTTGAAAGATAAAGCTGGAAGAAGGAAAAAGTCAGGAAATGCAAAAGTGGCAAAGCCAACCGAGCTATTTATCATAAGCTCAAACGTTCGTGCGCGCAAGATAAAACAAAGGAGTTATGGGAAGAAGCTCGAATTTACGCTTTACTCCTTAAATATCTGTGTACGTGTTGAGGGGATAAAAGGCAAGACGTGTACACAGATATAATAATAATCTTCGAATATAATTCTGAGGGTTCACCGTGGCTCCTCCGAAGCGCGCTTTAATTAGATTTTCAATTAAATTTTAAAATGTGTACCGAGAGAACTCCCTTGGCTGCGCAATCCTGCTGGCGGAGGTTGAAGAGGTCTTTTACGTCAGTGGCACGCGTCGATTCTGCCGCCTGGAGAACTATACACAAGACGGAAGGAATAAATCGCTCCTGGGCCTTCGAAACGAGCAATCGCGCGAGAAAGAACTCACCAATGTTCACGCCACCTTTCTTACTTCCACACTCGTGCTTATCATTATTTTATTCACTATATAAATCGCAGAAGATTATTGAGCCACTTGTTATTTAATTCAAACGTTTTGTACCAAAATGCACCGTCTTTAATATATGTATATGTACATTTAACAGTATATTATTTTCAAAGATAAATGATTTCCAATCGTGTTCTCTGAAATATTTTGAAACTTGGAATACAAATTACGCGAATGAGAGATTTGAGGGAGGAAAGGCGTGCATGAGGAAACATCCGGGTGACAAGAGAGACAGCGAGGCAGAGAAAGGAGAACGAGAGTAGAGATCGTACAGGAGGAGTGAGAGATACGGTTTCACTGAGCAAATCGATTGTGCACGAGCTCTCGCGTCAATCGATTATTGCTGCCTGGGAAACTATCTGCTCCGAGATCGTCATTGCCAGCGAGAGAGAGAGAGAGAGAGAGAGAGAGAGAGAGAGAGAAGGGGAATAGTTGGGGAGTTAGAAAGGAATAAGGGCCAGGGGGTTGAGAGTTCGGAGGTGGCGAGCATCAGAGTCCGTGGATATCACCCCACGGGAATGGTGGGCGGGCGATAAACGAATTTGCGGCCACGAAACGACGAGGAAATTGATTCACGCCGAGGGCGTCGGTATCCAAATTTCCTCAACGGGAATCGCTCTCCCTCTCTTTTTCCATTCCCTTTCCGACCCCCTCTCCATCCAGTCAATCCATCGACCCCCTTCTATTTGACAACAACAATAACAATTTCAAATGAAATTGGATAATCGAATCTGCAACAAATCTCACAAAAATTTCATTTTATTTCAACGAAGTTCTTGTAAAATTCTCATATGTGAAATTCTCACAAGTCGTTGAAAAGTATGATGGAAAAAGATGTAACGTTCTAATTCATTTATGACTTTGTAAATTTGTACTGAAGAAGGAAATTCTCCGAATTGTGATGATATATTCTGTAAACAACACATGCGAATCAATTTCAATAAGCAATCTAGAATCTGCACGCAAAATATCTAACGAAAGTTTTATTTTGTTTTCATGGCTTTTTGTGATTTCCAAATAAAATTCTCACAATGTTAAAAAATGTACGATAAAAAAAATATGGCCATTTGCGTTATCATCATATCTCTTTTTTGACGATATGACATTATCGCCATATCGTCATGTCTCCATCGTGATATCGCAGCTTTTATCGAAGTAAGAAATCTCACAAAATTTTTATTTGTTTTCGTTGAATATCTCATGACAATTTTTCCATAAAATTTTCAAAAGCTAACAATATATATGATGAAAAATAAACATCAACTCTTGATGATTTTACAACTTTATCGTAACGTGCAAAATTATTAACTTTTGCTTTGAATATGTATATAGGAAAGCTTTATTTATATTTATGTATCTTTTCAACTAATAATTCAACTCGAATGAAAATTCCTCGCAGTTAAGATGCTTTTAGTATATTAAATTTGAAAACGTTCTCTATAAATATTTCCTTGCGACGGGTCACTCTGAACGTTTCTGAGCTGAAATGAAAATAAAGTGGATAAAGAGCGCAATAAATTATATCGCGACGGGAATCTAGTAATTAAACGAGTCAAAATTTAAGTTCTCCTTCTGCAGAATGCAACTATTATGTACGTATGACAAAAGTATAATAAGAAGGTATATTATTTATAAATAAAATGAGAGACTCGATGAACCGCCGAGAGTATACATGTAGCGACTACATCCGCGACGCAGAACGTATATATAGAAAAAAAAATTATTTATTACGATGGCTAAAGTCCATATTCCAATTTGCCTGATCAGATGATAAATCGGAATGGTGATTTATCTCGTATTTTCATCGTAGAGAATAATACGGTGGAGAGTTAATCCAATGGGCGAGGAATAAAAGGATCGATCTCTGGTTAAACGCCAGTAGGAAAGTGTGAGAAAAGCTTCGAGGATTCTTTATTGCCACGTCGAGGCTGTGCAAATAGCGATAAGCGCGTGATATAAGAGGTTTTATTACAGGAAAGTTTCACCTTTGTGTCGATGCTCTAGTTTTGGGGTTAAAATTTCAGTTCCAGGACGGAGAAGGAATAGTTTCTGAGAAGGTTCCCGGGAAAGTCCGTTGGATGAGACCTGGCGGCCACTCTCATTCACTTCTCCCTTTCCCTACAAATACACACTCTCACACATACGTACGTCCTCATGAACACACTCTCACAAACAATTCGCGGTTGCATTGGCTGTTTCCATGTAACGCTTCCGGCGAGCCAAAGTTCCCTCGTTGGAACTACTACGAGCCAGTCCAATCCAGTTTCGGAACGCACAAAGCTGCGGTCACGAGAACATTCACCGTCGATGGATTTAAAGTCTCCGCCGACTATAACTCCCCAAGTATTTCTCCTGGATATCACGAAATTCTTACCGGAAGTCCAGTCTGTTGAGATTCTGGCTTGCTGTCGGTCTTACATTTTTTATTCTCTTGAACATGAAACGATTTTTCGTAATTGATTGGAAATTCTCTTTAGTTATCTGCGGTTACGTCATAAATTCCCTGCAAGGAAATGTTTCTCTTTTTCTTTTAAGTAATCTGTGATCACAAAAAAACCGTCAAGAGTTATGTCCGCAACTTTGTGAATGACATGCGGAGAGTAAAAACTATTTGTGACATTTTTAACGAGAAACACGTTAAAAATATTATTTACATTTTGTTAACTAAAAAAATTTCAAATTTAAGGAAATTTTTTTTCATTATCAAATCATTTACAATAAATTGAAACAAATGCATGAAATTTAAAAATCAATATTACTTAAAACAAAAAACGTATATAGTAAACTTTTCGAACTTAGCAAATAAATTGTTGAAAAACAGTGATAATGCGAAATTTTATAGAAAATATTGACTTTTGCAGAGAATATAAAAAAATAATCTCGTTCAAAAAAGTAATAAGAATAGCAATAAAGGAAAGAATTATGTATTTTCAATTGTTTCGAAAAAAAGCAGTAAATCGGAAGAAAAATCAGAATGTGCAGCTTTCGCGGATCTGAGCATATTCCACGTTGTCCCAATTTTTATCTCCCGAGCATCCTCCGAAAGTGAAACACTTTTTTTTCTCTCCATCTCAAGCGAAGACGCTGAAGTTTGTTCCGGACCTTCGAAGAATCTCGCGCACTTTATAGACCCGAATAAAACAACGTTCGTATAGATACGTCGGGTTTGCCCGCGAAAGTTACATTGCTGGCTTAAAACTTTCGCGTCTCTTTCTCATTTCGAGGGTCATGAAGTCAAGAATTCTTTCAGACGTGAGTACGTACGTACACCGCATTGAGCGAGCCGGAATGACTTTATTCAGTCCTCGGTACGTCCAACATTTTCCTGTGTGAGCGTTGCAAAATAGCTATAGGGACGTATCGATTTTAATTCTGCTCCATAATAATTTTTATCAGTATTGGAACAAAAATCCAACTGAAAATACAAAGAAATTTTTTTCCATTTCCATAAATTGTTTAGCTACCATCATATACAGAAAAAACGATTAAAAAACCATTAAAAACCTTTTCAAATCAAAACAGAAAAGAGATTCGTTATTTATTGATCGATAGATTGACGCAGAAATTACTCACTGCGCCGATATGTTTCATTTTCCTATGTGAGTGCTGCAAAATAGCTATAAGGACGTATCAATTTTAATTCTGCTCCATAATAATTTTTATTAGCATTGGAACAAAAATTCAACTGAAAATACGAAGAAATTTTTTTTTCCATTTCCATAAGTTGTTTAGCTTCCATCATATACAGAAAAAGCGAGTAAAAAACCATTAAAAACCTTTTCAAATTAAAACAGAACTAAAAGAGATTCGTTATTTATTGATCGATAGATTGACGCAGAAATTACTCACTGCGCCGATATGTTTCATTTTCCTATGTGAGCGTTGCAAAATATAAGGACGTATCGATTTTAATTCTGCTCCATAATAATTTTTATCAGCATTGGAACAAAAATTCAACTGAAAATACGAAGAAATAATTTTTTTTTCCATTTCCATAAATTGTTTAGCTTCAATCATATACAGAAAAAGAGTGAGTAAAAAACCATTAAAAACCCTTTCAAAACGGAACTAAAAGAGATTCGTTATTTATTGATCGATATATTGTCGCAGAAATTACTCACTGCGCCGATGTTTCTGTGTCCCGTCCCTTGTTGTTTTTCGTAAATTTGTGTTTTCGGAAATTTCGTAACGCCGGTACAACCCTCGATATGGTTGATACGCAATTTAGCGTGTACACGTTCAAATGACACGTCAATTAATCACAAAGTGGAAAGGGACGGAAAAAGCGTTCTCACCGCTGGGAAATCCACCGCGAATCAAATGTGTACAGTTTTCCATGCTAAGTGAAAAAAATTTGCTACTCGCCCGCGGGACATCGTATAATCCGTCGAACGTGCAAAGCGTTTGTTCGCGAAATTAATAAGATATAGACCGCTGAACAGAGTTTACAATTTGTTAAATTGAAAAAAAAAATGAATCGAAGATGAATGTAGCGATAATGCTTCGGTTATCACGCGAAATTTCTACTTATATTAAGAGAGAAAATAGTCCCGTAATCATATTTCCCGAAAGAGCCTTTACGGCTAGAGAACGAGCTGCGGAAAAAGGGACGAGGGAGTAAGGAATTTTCATGAAATCCCGAAAGACCAACCGGGTAGAAACAACGCGAGCGAGTTCACGAGAAAAGTGGAAACGAATACGTAATAAAACAGAGTAAAGTGACGGAGAAAATGAAGAGAGAGAGAAGAAGAGAAGGAAAGGAATAAAAAAGAGAGAATTCCGAGTGAGATCTTTGCTCTGGCCGGCAAGAAGGAAATTACTCGTCGGGGCCGCTTCGTCGAGTCGAAAATCGCAGAGAGAGAACATGAGAAATCGTAGTAATAGGTGAGGTCCCGCGCTTGAAAAAGTTCGTGTGTACTTTTGCCAAGGGAAAATATCGCAGTGTGTTGTCGTTGAGGCAAGTACCTCAAAAAAAAGTAGAGCGAGAAATAAAAAGCATTAGAATAAAAAAAGAGGGGAAAAAAGCATATTCGTACGAATTTTCTTTCCATGTGTTACAACGAGAGTTATATACAATTCGGTTAAAAGGCGCAAGAGCCGTGCACTAGCGAGTCTTCGTACACGAGCATACGTTTGGAGCGCACGCCGGACCGAGAGAAAAAGGACGATGAGGGAGAATAAAAAGAAAAAAGCAACACAATCGCAGAATTCCTCGGTACATATAACTATGTTTTTTTTTATTCGAGCTCTCTCTCTCTCTCTCTCTTTCGTATTCATCAGCTCTCTTTCTCTCTCCCTCTTCCCTCCCGAAGATCTTCTCGTCCTTCCTTCGCCTCTTTCCCCCGACGATTTTAATATCTATACCCAGAAACAGTTATTTCCATCTTTCTCCGTATTTTTCTCGCTCTCGCCCGTCCACGCTGTCTCTGGCCGTTTCGTGTACGTACGTTTCGTCTTCCTTTCGCTGTCCGGACTCGGAGGTCCGCGCTCTCGTATCCACCCGCCGCCGTGCGCCCATCTCTCTTCGCCGTGGCCCAAACTTGAATCCAATTTTCCACATCACATCCCGCAAAAGTTACTTCGCGAAGCGCGAGAGACAGAGGGGGAAAACGCGCGAGCTGGAGAAGGACGAGAAATAGAGGAAGAAAAAGAAAACGGAAAGCGTACAGCGACGGGAACGAGGACTTTTGTCGTATACGGAATCGCGCTCCTTTTCTCTCATCCCCCCGACGCCCTGCGTTCATCTTTCTCACGTATTTTCTGCCCTCACCCCCACCTCCCCTTATTTCTCCGCGCTCGCCCCTTTTCTGTCCTCGCGAAACATTTTTATCTTTTATTTGGCGAGTGAAACAATTTTGAAACATATTGCCCAAGGGCGTTCTACTCTCGCTCTATCCTTGAAAGACGCAATAACGCGTGTACCGAGCTTTCGCTCCTCGCTCTATACTTCGTTTTTTTTCCTCCCTCGCGCATTCACAGTGCACGATGTTCCTCGTACCGTATATACATATAGGCGTATTCGCGACCCTTATTTTCACACAGAAGTGGATTAGAGAAATTTCCGGAGAAAGCGAAATACGCGAGTTGTAATTATAATGGTTGAATATAATATCACTTGTTTTTGAATAGCGGACGCGGATGACGATTTCAATGGAATTACGTTCTAAATTATGCAATATTCCAACAATACAGTAAGGTTTCGGACCTCGAGTAATATTTTCATAAAATACGGTCTTGTTTTGAATGAATTTGAAGAAATTTATTCATGAAGAAAATTATCGGAGACAGCCAAAAGTGGTGTAGTGCATTTTTAGACAATTTTATTTAAATAATATATGTTATAAACTGTATTCGGTGTTGATACTTATATTGAAGGGAAACTCATTTCTATGATGAAATTTAAAATGACTCAGTAAAAAAGAAATAACTTAGAGACTAATAAACGTTAAAAACTAATAAATGAAAAACTGCGTTTTAGATTATTGTATCTTAATGTGGTCAAAAATTATTTACATTAAAAATAGAAACGAAATATTTCTCAGTCTTTAATAACTTACAAAAGGATTCATTCAATTTTTTATCTCTCTTTGTGAACCTCTCAACGTGCTCCGGAATTTGTCAATTGATAAAAGATACCTTGAATATTCGCCTTTAGGGGCTGATGATAAAAGGTTACTGGTATATTTGTTCTTGCATGATGAATTTTTCTCGAGCATCCTGGAGCAAAAAGGGTTGGCAAGACAAATTCTGAGAAGAGCGGGACGTCAACCACCCACTTTTCCCTATCTTTATTTTCGATTTATCTAACAAAAGTATAATTAAATACGAATTTCTCGGGTTTGCAGAGTGTAATTTAAATTTATTCTATTACAATAAATAGCCTCATAAAGTGTTTCCCGAATAATTCACAGTTATGATAGTCATGAAAATCAATCAATAAAAATAAAATTCGTATATAAAAACGCATGAAAATAATAATAACGAAACTGCATAAAACCAATAAAAAGGAATTGATCCAAATTTCATCTATTCCGCATCATAAATATATTATTTTCTGTCCATTATCATTCTAAGATTCGATAATTACTGAAAAAACCTACGCCGAGTTAAGTGTGTGATCAAAACATTATTCATAAATGAACCAGAACTTCCTTAACCAGCTCTTCGCATCAGGCTTATGAAA
Organism: Cremastinae sp. A BG-2022a; assembly: GCA_030522545.1. Classification (NCBI taxonomy): domain Eukaryota; kingdom Metazoa; phylum Arthropoda; class Insecta; order Hymenoptera; family Ichneumonidae; species Cremastinae sp. A BG-2022a. The sequence continues at coordinate 13,299 of JAPYYW010000043.1, read as the reverse complement.
TAAACAAAATTCACGAAGGCTCTCGAACGAAGGGTGTGGAAGGACCTTCCAAGTTCTTCGTCGTCGTCCTCGCCATACTCGAACCCCGGGATAAAGATGCTGCCACGGATAGATCGGACGGGCAAAATTGTCGCGATGCATCGTACGTCGCATTGATAATTCACGTCCCATCTCATATTATCGGACTTTTCCGTAACTGCGTAACTTCATCTATTCCAGCAAACTCGAAGACGCTTTTCGGATACTTCCCGACGAAATCTCCCAACCTTAAATCCGTCGACCCTCTTTTTCCTCTTTATTTCTCTTTCTGTTCGCCTCTTTTCCTCCCCACGTACCAAACTCACCGCCTCTGGTCACCGCCGAGTTTCAAACTTTGGATTAATAATGCGGGAAGCTTCCCGTGCACCGGAACGAAGTTTCCGACGGCGGTGGACGGCCAATGCCATGCGAAGAGACGCGACTGTACGTCGGTTTTGGAATTTGCGGTGGGTTTGCCCTCTCACAGGATTGACGTTTATTCAGTCTGTATACACATAAATATAAAACATTCTTCTCAGTCACTTTAATGTTAAACTTTGCATATTTAAAACGAATAAATAAATTTTATTCATTTGCGAATTTTTTTAAATCGGTGAACCCAGAGTATAATGAAAAAGGTATAACATATTTATCTATATAAATAAATATATTGTATATCCACGAAAAGAATTTTACACAAAAAAATTACTATATTTTATTTTATCGCATCGTTATACCTATGCTAACACTTGGAAAATACATTTCAAAAAATAATGTTTCATTTTAAAAATAAATAAAATTAACGTTACATATGTATTAAATAATATATGATTTTCTTTTCATTCTGTTTCCGTTGCAATGTAAACAGTTTTTGTGTTCGTTGTTATCAATAAATGTTTATTATTGAAATATAATTAAATAAAATAAACAATTATATGTTTAAAAAATAAATAAAATCATATTAAAGTTGAAATTACGAGAATAAATTAGCGTAAGTACATCAATTAATAATTGTTTCCGGACATATAGGAAACATTTATTCATCCGCGGATTCATTCTTTTTTTGAAATATTACTCGGGCTGAAGACCATCATTGTCATATCCATCGAAATTTATTAGAACCGAAAATTTCAGCAACCCCCTCGAATCTGAAAGAACTTTACAGAATGATAATTAGATCGAATAAGACATGTAGCTATTTAGATGACTTTCATAAACAAAATTTCCATGTAAAATATTTTTTACGAAAAATCCTTACAACTTTTAAACTCTTGATAAAATGTATATACGAAAAAAATACTTTTATATTATTTTCTCCCTGTAATTGAAAAACTTGCAAATTTTCTTTGGACAAAGGCAAAGTTCGAGTAGAGAATTTGAAGAGAAACGAATGGCAGGAGAGAAACAGATGGGTGACTCGAAAATAAATGATCGAGAAACGTTAAAGTAATTCACATTGTCGAGAAGGGGTGTGGGAGGGAGAGCTAAGGAGCAAAGGACATTTACGTTTGTATGTACGCAAATTCGAACTCATACACGGGATTTAAGGCGAACTACGGGAAAAGAGAACGAATAGTGCGCAGAAATGTCGATTTAAGGCGCTCTTTGAGTAATTATTTCACTTGCCCGGGTGAATTATTCACTGACCCGTAAAACGTCTCGCTTGCCCATTTACCCTGCTTTAAAGGCGTCACGTACCAACATTCTCGCGTTCTCTCCCTCTCCAGTGTTCTTTCTCACTCCCTACGGGGAGAAAGTTTGCGACGTAGTTTGCGAACGGGCCAAAGGGTATTCTCCTGAGGACGCTTGGCAATATTGGAAGTGATAGAGAAATGGAGAGCGCCGGAGTAGGGTGTGCGAAATTGTCGGTTTGCGTATTAGGTGAGTGCACTTGACGTACGTATTCTCTCTCTATCTCCCTCCCTTTCACCCCTTCTCATCTTCCTATATACGTATGTTTAGCATCGTTGGATATGTACATTCGCATCGATCGTATACATACGAAGCGACCAACCGCGACCGATCGAGATGTGCCAGGCATGAGAAATTTCATGAGTGCGAGAATTTCTCACATGGCACCAAGAGCATATCTCGTCATTGTTAATCCATTAGTCCTCTGGTAGATCTGATTTTTTTTCAGCTCTTATATATTCGCGTGTGAAAAATATGTCTCGTGCATAAAAAAATTTATTGAAAAATGGTTACTTATGCTTAAGGGAATTCCTAATATGCAGAATGTTCCAAATGATGGTAAAATAAAAAATATATATATAATCTACTTAACCGAAAAGCAAAAAAATCATTGATCTGAGTGGCGATCTGTAAAAAGTCTTTGTGCATCGTACAGACCGCCAATTTGCGACACAGATTGCGCGATAATTTGGCTTCCTATACACGAGACCGAAATTGATCGAGTCCGTCGATTCAGATTCGGACAGCTTGCCTAATGCGAAGACTCCTAACGAAGAAAGGAGGAAGGAAAAGCGAGAGAACCAACGATAATTAACTCGTTAGGGACACTTTGATGTGACATTTTGACTAGTCGAGCACAAACGTACATTTTCCTCAGTCCTTCCGTTAATTAATTTCCTGATTGAAAGTTATACCCTCTGCTGATGCACGCGCGTACATGTCGAGAATTCGAATTAATGTACACACGACGCAAGTATAATATTTGCTCGTACAGTATATTTGTAATTATTATATGATTGATCATTCTATGGCAACGATGCCATAAAGTGATTAATATTGATTTTACATTATTTATAAGACGAGAAATTATTTATTTATTTCAGATATGGTCAGATATTGAAAATCTTTTCTTTATGAGAATTCAACACTGGCTTAAGCGCACGATGAAAAACGATAAAACGGAATCGGTCAGAGACCAAAGAAGATCCAGTAAATTTAAGCTTGCCTTAAACTTATTTTGACGAATCCATGTGTTCCGATCTTATTAATATTTAACACAGAGAGGAGAAGTATTGTAGATTATTACTCTGTGACGTGACAACTATACTGACTATTCTCGAATTAAAAATACTTTTAGATCCTATTCATTATAAATATTTTCCAGAAATATATAGTATTAGATAACGATTTTTTGTTACTCCAGACCTAAAATATTATTAGTTTTTAAATAATCAGATTACTTTCGTTACTTTTCAGTAAAATCTTCTGCCACCATTTTTCTCAGTAAGGCTATTTATAAATTCCTTTACGATTTAATAATTTTATAATAATTCATTAATTAGACAAGGATAATCAATGAGATCATCGAAAATCGGATTATCATCTAAAATAGTTGAGAGCCTCTTGGGGCGGAATTAATCCTTCACTCGCATTTGCTGAATCCTGCAGACATTTAATATTAAAAATGTCCTATACACATACCGACTATGAGATCAAAAGACACTCAGTCAAAGGCATTAATATCGCGTAATACTCGAACAAAGCTCAGGAATGTCATCAAATATTTTGTCGAACGAACGAGTCGCAAGCTATTATCTCTCTTCCCAGTATAAGTAGAATATACATAAATGACCATGGTCATCGTTAACCACGATTTTACTTATATATCAATGTAATACTTATTACTAAAAATCATGATCTGTCAAAATTATTTTATTTTTTCCGATGGTTTCTCTACTTCTATTTAAGTCGAATGAAAAATATGTTATTCGAGTTACCTTCGAGAAGCATGGAGGTTTTTGCGATTCACATCAGTTATATATTCAATTTCTCAAATACATTTTTGAAAAAGTATTTATATCTGTATAGAAGCCAAGAGAAACGTACGTGACAAATTTCGAGTTTGTACGCTTTATGATTTAAAAGATTTCATCACGATTCAGTTGATAAATATACATTTTTTTAAGTATAACATTTCTTTTTCACACATACTAAGACTTTTTTTTATTCAATTTATATAAAAAACATTTGAAATATCTTCAAGTTTGTTATTTTATTTTCTCCGGTTTTGTCACTTTTATTCTTTTTACTTTATCTCTCAGATTTTTTTCTCCCCCAAGGCTCTGACGAAAGAAAAGTTACGACGAGAGAGAGAGTACAAATTTTTAATATACGGAGACGTTTTCTTCATTTTATCCCTTTCTTACTAGAATACATCCGGAACGAGATTCTCGGTCGTTTATTCCGGCATACAAAATCCATTCACACACGAATCTCGATATAACATTTTTTCCTTTCCCCTGCTCCATGGCGTTTTTTCTATCTTTCCACTGGAAGTAAATCCTCGTGGAATATTCCAAGCATTTTATTCACCGGGATATTGCCAGTGTATACGTTATTGTCACGGATATTTTTTCAAGCATGTATCTTTTCACGGAGACGAGTACATCCGACTATAATCGAGAGAGACAGAGAGAGATGGTAGAGCGAAGGAGAGAAATTTTCTCTTTTGTGGCATGACAAGAACGCAGAATCACGATATCGCGACTTGCATCGTCGTTTCGGCTCTACCTGGAGAACGAGAGGAATGGAATAAGGCAAGAGAAAATATTCAGCCCCCTGGATAAAGGTAACATCTACAGGCCAATATGTCTACACGTATAAGTCTCGCAGTTTCCGATCCTGCACGCGCACATTTGTACCTTTTGTGTACACACAGCGTGCACGCTCCGTGAAAAAGCGCGAACGAGGAGCTTTCACTCGCGTATGCGAGAAGCGAGCGAGATTACCCCGCGCGACACGACCGAGCAAATATTGGCTCTCATTCGAGTCGGTTATACCCTGCTTACGTACCCGCATAGCTTTTCCTCTCCCCCCGCGATTTCGCGAAAATACACGTGTACCCTGCGAGCGATAGTGAGAAGGCGTGGATCTCAAACTCGCGCCATTTTTTCCATCTATCCGATTTTTTTTTCAATAATTAGCTCTTTTGATAAAACGCATATACATCGGAAAAAATGGAAGCTTCGATAGAGAGTAAAATTCTTGACGATACAATACAAAAATGAGTTAATCCAAAATCCTTCTTTTTCTTTTCCGATCTTATAAACTTTTTTTTGAGATGTAAACTTTGTTGAGAAAAGTTTAAATACAAAGTCGTGAATTTCCCATTTCTTCCACAGCTTTTTTCAATATTCAAATGAATTACTTGGGAGAATGAATATTTAAAGGTGTATTTATGTCTTATAAAAGTTATTGGGATGTCGACAACTTAATTTCAGAAAAAAATAATATTTCGAAAGATGCATATTCACGAAGCAATAAGAAAGATATTTAAACTCGAAATTTATATAAAATATAAAAAGATCGTGTAAAATGTAATATTACAAGGATGTGCACATCAGAAAATAAAATAAAATTATGTAAATAAGAGAAGAAATTGTTTTTAAAAACTCATTCCGTATACGAAGGGAAATTCGAGAAGCTTTGTTTATTCACGAGAAAAAAAAGGATCTTTTCTCTGCAGTGAAGAGAAATACGAGCGAAGGATGCAAAAGGATCGAATGAAAATTGTGCAAATAAGAAGCAAGTTGCTTCGCGGCAACTTCAGAAGCGCCTGGACCGAAAAGCGGTGTATATATCCGGACAAAAAGAAATATACGAGGATCAAGGATGGAGGGTGCGTCAGGAAATAATAGGCGATAAGGAATAAAACGGGTCAGGCGAGAATTGGGGTTTCTATCTCATTTTCGATTATCGTTGTCTCGTAAGGTTGTCGAATGATATTCGACATTCCAAGATTTATGACTAAAAAAATGTATAATTGAAACTGAATATTCATTCTACCTTAAACTTATATAAATTAAAAAACTTTTTTTGTTCTATTTAGCGAAATTTTCAAGTTCAAGTATCACCAATTTGTCATGAAATATTCACCTTTGTCAAAAAATATCTCTCTTATTCCTCCTTAATTTTTATTACTATCCAAAAAAAATGTGTCCTGATATTGTATTATATTCATCGAATAAAATGTTAAAATAATTTAATTACCCACAATTATGAACTAAAAAAGGAAGCTAAAAAATAACTAATCAATTATTATCAATGCCATTTTCATATGCCTGATATTACTAATCGATCAATTAGAATTCATAAAATAAAATGTATCAAAAAATTTAAATGCTACATTATACTGATATACATTTAATTGTGCTTTATAAATAAATATTATCAAAATTGAAAAAATAACATTTTACTTTTTTCTCAATTATTTCGCTCGTTTTTTTTTAGTTTTATTTTCTCTTTCCCTATTCATAAACCTAGAGTGTTTCATTGGTGAATATGCATATGTACATATATACAATTTTATCTCTTTTGCTTCATTTGTCTAATTTCATATTTCTAAAGTTCGTTATATTATCTTATGAATCTTGAGAATTTCTGTTTTTATGTATTTTTAGATTTTTTGACTATACATATTCTTGATTAATTTTTATTGTTATTCATGAATAAACGACTGTAATAATACAAATTATAAGAATTAAACTTCAGGTTGAAATGCTTGCTTGATAATCAATCAATTAACTGTAACTCTATTTTTGACTTTGAGCCTTCTAATGAAAAAAGATTCGATCACGATAGAATGTTTGCGACGGTAAAAATCAATTGATAAACCTTGAAAGGTTGAAATTCTGTGCTGCTTATTGCGATGTTTTTACGATACGTTATACACTGTACGTGCGGATTAGATCGTTTCGACGATCAAAGGGCATATGTTGCCCTCGGAGCGGCGGTTCTCTGTCATCGCGAATTAAAGTGACACACACAGAGAGAATTAACTGCGTTCTGCAAAGACACACACGGAGGTGCATTTACCCCGAGGGTAAAAAAAGCGGGCACGTAGCGAAATAAAAGGGCCGAAGCAACTCCGCGGTGTGTTTCAGTCATGAGAACGAGACAAAAAAAAACGAATAAAGGAAAGACGGGAACGTTATTAATTGTACTTTATAAAATTACCGAGAGATTCTACTCGGCTTTGTTCTTCGTATCTTGTCACGTGCTCTAACTGTTCGTGACATCCGAACCGAGCAACCGAAATGAGAGAGAAAAGAGAGCGAGCCCGAAGAACGCCGTGGCGAAATTCGCATCGCGGCGGTGACTTTATCCGCCGCTTTTCTTTCCCAATCCTCGCCAACTGAAACGTAATCCTTGTTTCATCAGGCGCGCATACTTTTAAACTTCCGTACACACGCAGTAATTTTGCACGAAAATTCATTTTTACCGTAAACGCCCGCACAATGTTTCCTCCCCCTTATTGCTATGAGAGAGCATTTTCTCTCGTGTGCTTTCGAAAAGTAGCTCTCTGCTCGAATAATTATCTCCCAGCCCAGCCGAGTGTCGAGAATGAAATTTTTAAAAGTATACACATTTTCACACCTGTCAAACACGGATGAATTAAAAAGCGGAAAAATTTAATAGCAATTGATATATATAATATTTCGAGAAAGCTGCGTGTTCTAATGAGAAAAATTGGAGTTAAAAGGTGGAAAGTTGAAAGCGGGGTATCGATATAAATGAATGTAGGTAAATAAAGTGAAAACGGGCGATTGTGTAAACGAGCAGAAATATATTGCACGATGTTGGAGGGCGAGCTTAATGCATGCACTGAAAAGATTTTCCATCGATATACAGTCCTGACAAAAAGTATTCGACACTCTGAAAAATACATTCACATTTTTCGAAATCAAAAAGTATATAAAAATAAGCCCCAAAATCGAAATCGACCCAAACAAAAACAGTAAAGCATTTCAAAAATATATTCTGAAAATGTTCATACTCGACCTCGTATTTCGAAATATATATTCGAGAATTCAAGTGAATTAATAAAATATAATTCTACAACAAATTTGGAAAAATTTCTTCCGAAAATTTTGGTCGAGTCTGTATAGGGAAACTGTTGAAAATATATAAACATAGAGAGAAATGGTTTTCAGGTATCTAGCCCGTCGTCGGCAAGACAATTTATTGTTCGCGTTTCCTTCCGTTTATCGTTCGTTCGACGCTCGTGCGCGTTCGTTGCACTCCCCCTCCACAGTCGCGAGCCCCTCTCGATCCTGTTTCTCCTCGAGAATTCTGCTGGCCGTATCGGAATCGTCGACGACACGAGCCGGCGGATCGCGTTAACCCGGATTCTCTAATTAATTACGTGAATAGCAAGTAGAAAGCGTCTCTCTCTCTCTTTATCGCTCTCCCTCCCCTACCCCTATTTCCACCGCTCTCTCGTCGCCACTCTTATTCTCTCATTTCTCCGGTCTCCGGCATTTTTACGTTTGCCGTGTCCGTCCGATATTCTTTGGCAAACGAGAGAGGATAAAGCGTTAAAGATTCCGACGTGAGTGGAGAACGAATGAGAGAGGAAAGAGGATTAGTCTAGCCGGAATGGACGAAGATTGGAAAAATGAAGAAAAAAAAGACGAGAGAACGTCTGTGAGTTATTCGGCAATCGGAGCGCGCGGAGATTCAAATTCGCGCTCCAGCCGATTATTTCCGTCACGATTTTTCTCCCCTTGTCCGTCGCAACGCGAAATCTGCTAAGAACGAAAGAAAATGAGAAATATATTTACATTATCACAGAATTGCTTTCATCTCGGTAAAGATATTTTGAAGAAAACAAGAGAGGATGAGATCGTGATATTTCGAATTTCGGACACGAGCCAGCTGTTGGAATGAAAAAGTTGGCAAGTCGCGAAAGCTAGAGGCCTTGCCCTCGATCGTGCCGAGAGGAATGCTCGTCCGATCGTTCGTTCGTGTCGTTCAGGAGGGACGAAACGATTTTTGAGGTGTACACAGAAATAGGAAAAAAGTCGAGTGCAAAACGTCGTTATCAGATAAGAAAGACGCGAGAGGGTGCGAAGCAGGGGCTGGGGAAAAAGGTGGACAGAACTGTGTTGACCGACTTTTCCTTCCCATCAGCAATCTCCACTGTAACTTCGCCATCTGAGGTAACAATCCTCGGGGGGTTCTGAGGTGAAGAGGTTTTCGCCTCTCCACCTAATATACCTCTTTACCGTCCACTTGAAATTTCAGAAACAATCCAATCGATTCTCTCGCTCGACTCCTCTTTCAGCTCGCATGAATATATCGATCGATCGTGTCGATTTTACTAAAATACAAAAAGAAAAAAGAGAGAAAGATAGTAGGGAAAAAATTACATAGATGCATTTTTATACTATTTTTATACTATTTTTACTATGCTATCTTCTTCGTACCAGGACGTTAACCCTTGCGCACAAAGTCATTATATTACAGAGTAAGAAAGTGTGAATTAACATCTAGGCCACACGATGAACTATAGATAGTTGTTTGAAAGATAATTATAATTATAATTACTATATATGGCAGTGACGTCGTTTCCATAGATTGTAAAGTTTTATAACTTGAAATCATCAATACTTTTTAGCAATAGTTCTCGTTTTCTCTCTTATTCTGTTTATAATGCTTAAACTTTTAAGCATTTTGTATTGATTGAAAATAAAATGATAAAAATATATGGTATATTATTATTTATGGGTGTCTTATCAACAATATCCACTTTATTGTTATTATTTTTGTGGTAATTGGATATTGACTATTTAAATTTATAAAATACCTGTATCATGATCATTAATATTTCATATTTAATAATATCGAAACTTACCTCTCTTATACCTGCGGTCAATGCGCATCGGCCTAAATATTAAACTTCAGCTAACATTATTATTATTTACCGATATTGCAGTATGTTTATTTTCCATAGATTTCAAAAGGTTTCATTGATACAATAAATTGATTTTGTAAAGAGTTATTTTTTTACAACACAATATATAATAGCTTTTGGAAAACAATCAAATGAAGTCGTATCCTCACATTTATTCGGCTTTAAAAATGGAATTCTCAATTGCGAGTATTTTCGTCGATAAGTCAACAAATGCAATGTTTTTTTAACGAATTTTTTTTTATCCGGAACTTTTCCAATAGTTCGATATCAGTATATAATACATTTTATTTCTCTTTTTCTCTTTTAATTAAATTTCTTTTTTAATGAAAATTTTCAACAGACACACCTTTTGAATACCAAAATTTATTAATCCATTATTACATGAGATAGGAAAAAAAGACCCCTCGAATTTTCCAAGTTATAATATTATAACCGGATGAGCAGTCATTTTTTTTTTCGCTTCAAATTTTATCTCGAGCGCATCAATCTCGAAACGTAATCTCGCACGTCAATTTCTTTTTTTTTTATCGAAGCGTATCTCGTTTATGATGTATAACTAAAAGTAGATCGAAACCTCTCGATCGTATCGCCTCGGATATTAGGCCGGCCGTTAGCGTTCAAGGGTTAATGCTTATTGCTCGATTTATCGTTCGATGGAGTGTCCGCCGGCCCTCGTCGTCTTCCGAGAGTGAAAAGTTGGCTCGGGATCGAAAATTTCATTGTTCTCTCGCACACGTATATATACACGCCGGGGAGAGAGATGAAACAATACGCGCGTGTATTCCCATCGTCGAGAGACAAAAAGAGCACGCCTATTCTTTTCTCCCTGGCAATCTGTAACTTTTCCATTCGACGTAACAACGAGGGACGTTGGGAGGAAAGTGCGGCGCGAGAAGAGAGGACCGTCTGCTGCTCCTGACGCTGCGTCCCGCGCTTATTCCAACACACTCGCAAACTTTTGGTGCGCGGGCACACACGTACGGAGCACTCGACCTCCGATCGCTTCGCAACCCTTCTCGCGACCGTGCTCGTTCTATCAACCTCTTGGCTCGGCTCGAAACGACAGAGAGGGAAAACGAGAGTTACCCGCCGGGAAAGAAAAAGAAAAGAGCGCATATACAGATGGATAGAGAGAGGTGCAAGAGAGTAACGGCGTGGAGGACCAACTTCAGAATAAACAGTCTCTTCTCGTGACAGTCCTGAAAAGAGACAGAGAAAGAGAGATGAGAGCGAAAGGGAAGGAGAGAGAGCTTGCGAGTCCATTTCATGGATTGGAACGTAACGAGAGTTTCTCGTGTGCAGCTCCGTCCGCTTTCTCTTTCTATCTTCTATCTTCTATTTCTTGTCCCCGCGTACTCTCCCCGCATAGGATTCTCCGCAGTAAGGGGACGGACTTCGCGATAGTTGTTCCCGAACGATGACATTAACGAACGAGAGGTCTTGGCTCTGGCCAGGAGGAAAGCGAAGAAAAAGATGGAGGAAGAGGGTAAGCAGGCGACGAGGCGGAGGGGAGGAGGTTATATGCCGATGCAAAGATCTCGATTGCTATTCCACGCTACGTACATTCGAATCGGGGGCTGTACGCTCGCGAAAAAGCTCGGGGGAACGGTGAAATATTTTTATCGGATCACGATAGCGTCCGGCTCGAATCCTTTTCCAATTGCACACATCGTATAGTACGCTCCCTCTCTCTCTTATACTTTTCTCATTGGACGTGTACGTGTGTGCGAAAGTATATCCGTAATCCGAGTGCATGCGCACTCTCTCAACCGGCTTACACACGGATCAAAGAGCTTCGCCCTGTCGACTTTATTCTTTGTCTCATCCGCCTCCGAGTATCACTTCTCGCTCCCGTTACACCGATAACCACTGACATCTCGGAGCTTAAGAAAATCCGCAAGCTTTCAAAAATCACTTTTCTACTAAAATAATATCAAAAAATGCCTGATTTCGCCCGGTTACTATAAAAATTATCTGTATAAGAAGGAATGTATTCGTCCAAAATATAATATTACTTTTATAGTTTACACAGAAGAAAAATTTTATGATCGAAATACCTTGCAGTAGAGAATATTTCGAAAAATTGTACCTTACACATGCCATTCATTTTGCTTCTTTTTGTATTTCCCACTGTTTCATTAAATGATTTTTTTTTAATTTTGTCATACAAAAAAGGTAAATGCAACTATACTCTTTTATTTTAAAAAGTTGATGAATTTTACCGAGAAAACTGCTGACTCTTTACAGAGCTTACGAGAATCCAGGAGCTTTGAAATCGCACTTTCCTGCAGAAGTAAAGATAAGATTCTCGATTTCGCATGTTTGCTGTAGAAATTATATTCAGAACGAGTTCTTATCAACTTCTTTTATTTCTCACTTATTTTCGTGCTATTAATTTTCTTCAATAATTTTTCATTTCAGAACGAAAGAAACGTATATAGAGCTTCTCTTTACTCTATATATATATATTGTCGCAACTAGGAGAGTGTACTCATGAAAATATGATGCTTGTAAATTGGTGAATAAATCGATGCGCGTAATAAAGTACGCTGATAAGTTGTCGTGGCAGGTCGTACGGAATTTGCGCCGCACCTGTTGCCCCGGGGGCTGTATAATGCACACTTGGCTAATTCTGTGATCGCAGAGACATTGCCTACAGCCGGCAGGAGAGCCTTTCCTCGATGGCATGTACACCAACTATGGGGTGTGTTGCGGGCGTAAATATAAGCGGGCGTATAACTGGCCTCTGCGTAATGTGAACCCACGTGTACGAATAAACGTTACATTATAACGGGGTGAGACAGCGAGAAAGAGAGGAAGAGAGAGAGAGAGAGAGAGAGAGAGAGAGAGAGAGAGAAGAGGAAAGGGTATGAGAATTCGATCGTTCTTACCGTATTAAATAATTAGTCGTTGTCAATAGCAATTACGCGAACCGATCCCGAAGACTTTCATCGAGCACCTGTTGCCCTCTCTCTCTTTCTCTCGCACTCTCTCTCTGTGTTTCTCATTCCAGCCTGACCTCGCTTTCACCCTCGAAACCTCTTCCCCGTCGTTGTCCAACCCGAGCAAGAAGATTAACATTTTAATGAAGAGGAAGCCTCGTCCAATCGAAATTAAATCGACGTCGAGTCCGCCGGAGCTAGCGCCTCCTTGCCACCTTTCGATTAAACGCTTCTTATCTCGCGTGCGTTTAGATCCATATCCCACGCTTCTCCCTCAAAGTTTCACGAGATATCTCGATAAGAAATTATTTACGCGGCTCTTCTGCTTCCATTTTTCTTTTTTGCCTCGCCGCTCAGGAAAATTGTTGTCATTTTCGGAATCAGATCTTCAAAGTTTTTTCGTGCTCTCTGTTATCGCCAGTTGCTCTTATTTTACTGCGCATTTTCTCGCAGATGTATATATAGATATACACGATGATGTTTTCGAATCGGCACACATTCATTCAGTGCGGTAATAACAATATTTTACTATCGATTGACAAACAAATAAGTGATAAGTACTTTATAATTCAATATACACTGAGAGAAAAATATGGTATTTTTCACTATAATCTTAATATATTTTATAATTGTGAGAAGGGACAATAATCTTTGTATAATCATTTTAAATCA